>OZ014451.1:5902266-5949649 GCA_963966035.1 Acleris laterana
GTTCAGAGAAGACAAATTAATGCCGGAAGACCCACAGTCCATGTTGTTAATTGCGAAGAGGATTGCTGCAAGAATTTATCGATGAACCAACAATTTCGACAAACACCGTCGCCACACGACTCTCTGTAACACAATGGAAAGCGTGGTCTACAGTGCATAATGCAGGATTGGATAGGCCGAAGGAGGACCCATTCCGTGGCCCGCGAGAAGTCCGGATTTAACGCCGGTTGATTTCTATGTCTGGGGTCACATGAAATCCATAGTTTACGACCTCTCGCCTGTGTCATCCGCGGAAGAAGTCAAGACGAGAATTATAAATGCAGCAAATGCAATGCGTAATAATTTGACTACTTCGGTAGTTAAGTCACAACTAAGAAAAAAGAATGCGACTTTGCGTACGCAATAGGGGAAGTCACTTCGAGCAAGAACTTTAAATTAAAAAATGTGTTAATTGTTACTATTATTAATTGTTAATTGTTATTACTATTAAACTGTTACTGGTTTTAAATTTTGTTTTAAAATTGTTTTTTTGTTTTATTGACATTGGGTATTGTTTTTAATTAATTTTATGGGATTTTTTAAAAAACTACCTTGTGTTTAGTTCGAATCCAAATTTCCGCCTGCTTCGTTTGTGATCATTTTTTTTCAGTTTCTTTGTAATAAGTTCCTAGTTTTTATGCATTTTTGGAGAGCTAAGAAAACGGTTATGTTTTTAAATTAATCTGCAAGCCAAGTTTCATAACATTTTTTTTGTTTTTAAGGCATTTTAGTGGAAAAAGATATCTAAAAAATCTAGAAATAATATCGTTTTTAGTCTCGCATTTTTAAATTTGGACCGATAATTGTTGTTTTAATATTGATAAATAACCAGAGTTTTATTGTTTTTATAAATAAGAAGAAAAAAATAGATTTAAATTGATACTTTTTTTTAAATTAATTTTTGATGCTGCATTTTTGACTTATTTTGAAAAAAGCTAAAAACATGATAACTCAAAAATGGTTCACTTTTGCATAATGCATATGGGGGTTAAAAATTACCGCAAATAATCACCCCTATCACCTCCTAACGGGAATACGTCGAATTACCAATAACCCTGTATATACATTAAATCACGCCTGTTTCCCAAAATAAAATAAACTTAAACTAACTTAATTTACCAGCTAGATATTTCAAAAATCCTGAAATAAAAACCGTTTCTGAAAAAAACATTTTGAGTTGCGATAATTGATTATGACTATTGTGAGATTTATGAGTAACAAAACAATACATTCGGACTAAAAATAATTATATGAACTTTGGGAGCACCCCGATAAAGGTTCTAGGTATGTATAGTTCTCCTATCCTAATAAAATTATTAACTCTCACTTGACAATTTTATTGTATTTTTTATTTATTTATTTATTATTTATTTATTTATTTATTTATTTGATAAAAACGTTTACATGACATTACAGTTTAACCAATGCGTCACTAAACTTAGATTAACAATTAAGGATTAAAAAAATCACAATAATAAGTAACAAATCAAATTGGAATAGTTGAGCACCTAGCATCCTTCGCCTCACAGAATCTCAAGCATTCACTACACACTGCCGCCCATCGCCACGCAAACAAGTCGCACTCGGGTGTCGAAGCCAGGAGCGCATTGAGCTGTGCGCAGGCGCGGGGCAGCGGCGAGTTCCTGCACGACACGGTGCGCGCCGGCGGCACGGCCAGCAGGTCGCGTCGTCGTGGTCTGAGGGCGATCCTCGGGACATCCGGAACAAGCAGTCTCACGAGACGCTCAACCAGTTCGGGGCAGTCCGACTCACCACGCAAGGCTCGACATGCCGTGGTCATGAGTCGACAATTCCGCCTTACCTCCAAGGAGTTGTACCCAAGAGAGCCAAGTAGATACTTTGTTGGGTACAAATAAGGGTAGACTCCAAATGATTTTATATAAAGGAATCTCAAAAACGCCTTCTGAACCTTCTCAAGCATTAAGACATACGTCGATTCGTAGGGGTTCCATACGATCGACGAATTGTCTAGCTTACTCCTTACTAAGGCATTATAAACCATTTTTACGGCCACTGGGTCATGAAAATGGCGAAGATTTCGGATAATGAAACCCAGTTTTCGGAAGCAGCTCGATTTTTGTTTTTGTTTAGGGTATGTACCTACGTGTATATTACCAAATTTTAAAAACACATTATAATATCTATCCATGTATGAGCTATGACGCCACAGTCAAAAGAAAGCATCAAACTTATAACAAATACCCCTCTTCTTTGGTCAGCAGTTAAAAATAACAGGCGATAGCCCTAAAAAAGAGAGTAAGCTCCGTTTAGTGCGCTATTTTCGTTCTTATACGACCTTCATTTCTCCGGGAGCAACCAAATCAAATTTATTGAAACGGGAATGTCAGCAAGCATAAAATTAGCCGCCACTGTCCACGGCACCATCGCGTGTCACCAAAGTGCCCGAATTCGCTACACATCGACACAACCCAATCACAACACTCATAAATCTAATAATTGATGTGCCACTTCTCTTCGTTAACTTCTATTGAGGGTTCGATGCCTCGATTCTCCTTAATCACTGCATATTATAAAACCAAGTCCCCGCTTTGGTCTGTCTGTATGTTCGCGATAATTTAAAAAACTACTGTACGGATTTTCATTTGTTTTTCGCCATTAGATAATTATTCACGGAAGTTATGTATTAAAAATTCTGGTTTATATACGGTTGTAGCAATCTCACATAAACCGAAGCGAAGCGAGGGCGGGTCGCTAGTAATAATAAATAAGTTTAGGGCAAACGACCAAAATAACTTTTTATCGCCAAACCATGTGCATTCCTTCTCGTATCTCCACGGCAATAAAATGTTTGAGCTCGTTCTAAAATAGGTACGATAGATAGTCTAACAAAGGCAAACTTTATAAAAACTGACTGCATGTGTTTTGTTTTTTTTTGCGCAGTAACACTCCTGGAATAAAACCCAATTCAACGGTAGGTACCTCATACCTTAAAAATCCACCGAGCCACAAGTATTTATATATTAATAATTAGAATTACAATTACGTAGATATCTGTGTACTATACACCCACATATGTACATACATACACATAACATACGTACTCTCTAAAAGCAAAGCCCTTCTTCTTGGGGGGTTGGGTTAAAACCAAAAGAGAACGCATGTTATTTTGTGGCCGTACTTATTGTACAATAATACATTTTGTAATAAACGTAAATCTTTGAAATGTACCTACGTGTCCTCGGTTGCTAATTATACGTCTGCGGACTTGTTTTGAAGGAAAGCGTGCATACTAAACGAAAAGGGGTCATTCTTATCATAATGTTTAACGGCGAATGCGTACGCACATATAAATGTAATGTAACAGGATCCCAATTGACGCAAGTATTTGTCCCAATCGGCGCACAATGTGTTTATGACAAAACAACTGAAATAACCTCAATTTGTTGAATTAAGTAGACCCCAGTGTACCCACATACATCTCTTCATCAATATGTTCATTTTGTCCTAAAATCTAATTTAAACCTGTGAAAGAGCTATTACTAGTTGTAGCCAGCGGCTCCTTCCACGTAGAAGTCGCTATTCCTTTGGGAAATGTCTAGTTATCCGGTATAAAAGTATTCTGTCCTTTGCCGGAACTGAAGCTACCTCTTTACCAAAGTTTCATCTAAATCGGTTCAGCGATTTAGCAGTGAAAGAGTAACTAACCGAAGAATATAGACATACTTACAGAGTTACTTTCACATTAATAATATTAGTATTTTAGGTATAAAATTATAAGTCGATGGATTGTTACTTACTCTAAGTATTGGTAGGTGTAGACTGTATGTAGGTATTGTAGGTACCTAGGTATACCGAGTGGAGATTACAGAGTGGCTGACGTGTAGTTTGTTGTTAAAGTTGATAAAATGTTGCATGATACTTAATAAAAACAGGAAAAACGTAGACAGCCGTTACCACGAAATTCGGATTCGCTTGAGGGAAAATACCCAATTACCTACAATCATCCTATTCTACTCGCACTAGGATAACCCTTTTTACTTCTTATATTTTAATTGTTTTGATTTTATTAGGATTCGTGAGGATCTTTAAATGTTTGTCTTTCAGTCACTACGTATGTATGAACAGATTCAGATTTTAATTTTGCAACCAGGTAATCGGTCCTGGATTAAAATGTAGGATATTTTTATTCCGGAAAAATAAAAACCTTGATTGATTCCTGAAAGAATAACGTAAAACAAGTTCTAAGCCGACGAAGGCTGGAATAAACGCTAATAATCGTAAAATCACAAAACGGTTTGTGATCCATTTAAACTTCGACAACACGTAAATTAAAAAATACAAGGTATGACCGTATTATGTTCAAAAATAATAAGTAGGTAGGTGTTTACTCAATCTATTCACCCAGATAGATAAATGCATTTGGGAATAGTGGACTTACGTTCCCCACCCCCTAAAGCTCTAAACAACTTATTACGACCACAGCTAGTAGGTAAGTAGGCCTCCTCTTACCTCACTGCTCTCCTGCTCTGCGTCGCCGCCACATTGAATGTCTGTCGAGCTGGTATTCGTGTACCCGCCGTGCCCGGAGTTCTTTTCCAACTGCTTGATGGCCGTGTGGTTCAGCATGCCCACCATGGCCACCGAGAGGTTCACCTTCAGTCCGTAGACGATGGCCATGCCTATCGAGCCCAGCACGGCTAGGATGTAACGCGCTGGGACGAACCCTGGATATAAATGATTCAGGGTAAAATCACTGAAAAAATCAGTTCACCTTTCTCGAAAAAAAACAATCGAATAACAACATACATTATATGTATAGACGGTAAGTATGAGCTTCCACTACCTGACCCATTAACTTTGCTGGCAAGAGGTAGGTGATTATCTTTTAGTTGTTCCGTCAGAGCGTACAACAACATTGAAAGGTGTCCATTCGACAATAAAACTGGTTTTAAGAAATTAACAACTCTCCAGTGTTTTATAATTTTATGTATGTACAGAATGAAAGCTGTGTCAGCTCTGTGGCTCTAGACAAGACGTATATTATAACGCGAATGTAAACTATTTTCGAAAACTGGCATTGTACTATCAGCCCAATGGCCCAATGGAACCTTGACCCACCCTAGAACGAATTATTGTTTGACATTTCTTACGACTTGAATCATAACGTCATTGTGGCACAGTTCTATGGTGGGTCAGGGACTCAGGGTTCCATTGGGGTTCGGCAGCTAAACATTTTCGATAACGATAACGATTCGCAGGATTAATGTTGTCAAAGCCCACCCAGCCCACAAGTGGGACAGTGCCTTAATCGCTGTATACCCCATAACTATACCTAGCCAGTAAAGCACTTGTCCCACTGTCGGCGAGGAAGCGATTAAATATAAAACTCAATACTCGAAGTCGTGCCTCACCTCACTACCAATTTTTACGATTATTGAGGCAACCGTGCAATGTCAATAGAATGTCTTGGCGCGCCTTTGTAGATCAAAAACACCATGCTGTTATATAATCCTCCCTTTTCCGTCCCTTTTAGCAGGTACCTACTTGGTACGAAACTTGTGTACCTACTTCCCGTTCAATCTACCTAACTGGTGGTCTTTACTTAGAGCAGTTTCCTGTCAGGCCTTTAAGCGGCAATAGGTACTCCCACAGGATATTTATAAATAACTGCATAGGTACTAAATATACTAATTAATCATTCGTTATTAACGGTTACTGTGTACGTAGGTACCCGTGATGTGATGCAATTGATTGCCATCATCGTTGACATTGAAATGAAACACTAAATTGATGATGTTTGTGTCAAACACCGAAAAAGTCTTGCTAGCCCCAAAGATACCATAGTAGGTATTCCTATGACGGTAAAAAAAGTACGAGTTGGTAACATGAAAGTTAGCTCTGGCAGTGACTGGGTTTAGAAAATGCTTTTCGGTGCGAGGCAAGTAGAAACGACATAGGTCAATCGAAACATTAAAAAAAACCGGGCAAGAGTATGTCGGACCATGCTCAGGGACACTCAGAGTAGGGTTCCGAAGCCGATACGACCAACACAAAAATCTGTGCACTAAATTCCAATTTTGTAACTGATAGTTTCTGAGAAAAAGTGAGTGACATACAGACGGATAGACGGAAACTATAAGGGTTCCTAGTTAGAATTCGAAACTCTAAAAGGGAAAGGGGGGAAGGGTGGGGATGGTGATGGTGAAATAAACGTGAAGGTAACCGTCATTACAGTCAAAGACAAAAATATGGAGCTGTGAAAGGTTTTTTTTTACGAGCCTTATCGATGTGTACCCCACAAATACTTATACAGGGTGACGTTGAGGAGACAAAGCCAGTTGACGACGGCCAACCCAGTTCCATTCCAAGTTCTAAACACATCTTAAATTGCACAATATGTCGGGTACTTCCTTCAAAGTCAAAGTAAAATGATGCAGCCTTATGAAATAATGTTGCAATATTTGCCATAATATTCATCGTGTGTAGATCATTCTGATCATGTTATTCAGCTTAGCTACTTTTGATGCTGACTGAACAAGAAGTTGGAAGAATGGAAAAGGGTGATTCTTCGAGGTCGTGATTTTTGTCTTATTCCTCTGTCGTATTTTTTTTTGCATATTTAAGTAATAAATATATTCTCCCACGAAAGTAGATTTATTTAGAAACATGAATATGGTTTTGACAGTCATTTTTATGAATTCTTAAAGAAAATTATTAACTTTTTAATTTTTGTGCCCAGAGGAATAAGAAATTGACGACAGAGAAGTAAGAATAGGTTTTAAATATTAAAAATTATGTGATTTTCTCGGTATTTAAATTACATAAAAATAAAACATGTGCAATTATTATTGAAGTACCTAGGTATACAATAATTTATTATTTGTATTAATAAGCATCATAGAAAACTGTAATTTTAGGCGTGCTTAAGCAGTGTTATAGTTTTATTTTAAAAAATATACTTTTATACATAAAAAATACGAAATTGAAATTTCTTGAAATTGTACTGAGCGGTTTTTGATGAAACTTGCACTGTTCAATACTGTTCCCAATGTTGAAGTAAATTTAAGCTAATAAAAAATAATGGTCACAGTCCAACTGATAGTTTCGGGGAAATGCTTGAAAAAACACATAGGTACATACAAATTTACAAACAAACATACAAACATCAGCTATATTTTTTTGTTTAGTTGTTTGGGAGCCCTAATAGATTAACATATCGTCGGTGATACTGCAAAACAGCGCAGCTAACAAATTCAATAAGTTGTAAAATGTACCTTACTGACTTACATGATAAGGTGTATTTTGCATTTTATCTAAATTGTTCGTTACGCGGTATTGCAGTATCACCGACGATATGTGAATTAATTGCTTACCTAAATACGTGTCGGATTGATAACATAAGTTTTTGAAGCAGGTTAAAACGGCTGCATGAGTCTCTAATTAATAAATCACAACATCGAAAGTGAAAAAAAACTATGAAAACTGACGATTTTCTTATTCCGCTGTCCATAACTCCGAAGCAATAAGGGACAGAAGAGTAAGAAAAATATGAAAACAAGCTGATGGTTCATAATACAAACATATTGGAAGGCTACCGTTAATGCTACGGTAAGATAGCACGTAAAGCAGTTAAACAAGCACAAGTATTTTTTTTTAAATATTACACACTTATTAAAAAAACTAACAGAGTGATAAGAATATTACGTAAACCAAGGACAGAGTAATGATATATTTGCCTTCGTAACTCCGGAGCGATGAGCATCAGCCGACACGTCCACCACCTGGCACGTTCGGAACGCGACTAAAAACCGGCCCACGTGGGAGTTTTCGCTAGGTTTTTAAATGTCTTTATGATACAGCTGATTGAAGCCCGCTCCAGAGTAATAAGAATTTTACGGCGGACAAATGTTAAATCCTCAGTTATAAGAATAATATTGCATGTAAAAAATATTTGTTGTTTTTTTTTAATTTAACAACTAATCTTCTTTTTATGTGGTCACTCAAGATATTGATAAAGTTGACTAAATTTAAGTTATTATCATATGATTTCAAGAAAATGGAGGACGGACACGACAGAGTAATAAGAATAATGGGTTTTTTTATTTTTTTTATCTATGTTTAGAATCAGTTACACGAAAATCAACCGGTGTCCCAGTTAAACATGAATATCAGTCACCTCTGAAAAAAAAAACAACCTTCTAAACTAAGAGTTCATTGGACTAAGCCCTCGGACGTCAAAAATCAGGGCCCCGAAGAATCACCCAAAAGCGATAAACTGCGTAACGCGCGCTGACAGTCGGCGGCGGGCAATTACGTGTGGTGTGAACGATGCCCGAATCGCTTCTTAGTGACGATTTTTCATACACAAGTTTGAAAAAGGTATGAGTTAATTGGCTCTAAAATGTGCCTGAATACGGCGGTAAAAGTGTTTGTATACCTAGGTTAGGAATTTCATCGAATTTTAGTTACCAGCGCTGTTTCGTTCGTCCGAATTTTAATTTATTGGAAAATATACCTATTACTATATACTTTTCTAGATTGTTATAAAACAATCCTAACTTAACTTAGGTACTTATTATGTAGATGTTTGACATTTTGAAATG
The DNA here is from genome assembly GCA_963966035.1 of Acleris laterana. Taxonomy (NCBI): domain Eukaryota; kingdom Metazoa; phylum Arthropoda; class Insecta; order Lepidoptera; family Tortricidae; genus Acleris; species Acleris laterana. Next base: position 5,910,891 of record OZ014451.1, read on the forward strand.
TTAATGGGTTCAAAAAATAATGATTTTCTAACTTGTGAATTTTCCGACAAACGAAACAGTAATACAGGTTTTTTTTTAAGCAATCTCGATTACCTACCTACGTTTCAATTACCGCTCTGTTGTTTAAAACTTTTCTAAATGAGAACTTCTCATTCTTTAATTGAGAAGAGAGGCTAAAAGTGAACTCATGCCTATCAAAGCTCATTATTTACCTAGGTAGGACTTACTACAACAATTTAATTGTAAATAGTAGGTACCTATTCCCAGTTATCCCTGATTTTATCAAAGCTGCGTTAAAAGAAGGATATAAAATTCACAAGCCATGCTACTATTAAAGTATAATACTTAATTAAATTTTAAAACTCACGTCCTAAAACGTTTCCTTTAGCCGGCACTTCCATGGTCACTAAAAACTTTTATTAAGTTGTTTCTATTTTAGATCTACTGTAAAGTTCAAAACACCGTCCTTAACACGTCGCATCCAGTCACTAACTAAACACCAGTATGTTATTGTAACATCGCGCAACCATCCGTAATCATGACGAAAATCACTCGGACCAAGTTTAAATATTTATTTACGTTATATATCAGTTCGTGGACTACGCTACGTGCGCGCCGGCATGCGAAGCTTCCTCGGCAGTGGCGGGTTTGCTCCTTCGTTCTCATTTGAGCTTTCGCGCTCAAGGTGACCTTCATAAACTGCCCGAGATCAATGAAACTGGAATGCGTTTTCATCAAAATGCCTATCAAAAATACTACACGACGTCATGAAACGGTCTATCATAATTATCTGAACAAAACATTGATTAATTAATAATATGTCATTCATTATTTTCTTACTCAAAAGAGCGTTATTCAAAGGGGAGAATATTATAACATCCCTTATACGTTTTAGGGAGTGGTAGTCCCGGTAGTCCAAAATAACTAAGTTTTCACATAGACGAGCGTGACATCTCTTGTGGTTTCACTGGAACACCAATGTGGAACACCTTCGTAGTTCTTGCTGAACGAACACTACTTAAAAATAATTTCAAGAGATGGCGCTAGTTCTACAGTTCCATTCTACGCAATATTTTTGTTTTACGAAACACACCTTGGTTGTGATAAACGTATAACTAAAGTGTGGCAATATAAATAAAAAAGTCGTCGTAAATCTCAGGCTATTTTAGTCTGAATTGTTAACATAAAACACGAATGTTTGACTCGTAAAATGTGCATAAGACATACGTCAGCTGTCAAGTGTCATTTCTGACACATGTCAAAACAAAGTTTGGTTTGTTCTCAATTCCTTCTCTAAAAAATATTCTTGTCGTGTCGTCGCTCATTGACCGCGAAGTTCATTTTATCCAATAACAACGTTCGCGATCGTAACGTTCCACCAATTGTTAATTTCCAAGGTCAGAAATAACAGTAACCGAAATCTAACAAAATGTAGTATTTTTTTAATACTCGGTGGAACGTTAACGGGATCGTATGTTTCGTGTTTGTTATTTAAATTTATTCAATTCATTTCGGTTTTTTACTTTACCGCTTCAGTTTTATCTATGTGCTGGCACATCCATTGCTTGGAGATTTTTTTCCGAGTTTATTGAGAATTGTTATGTGTTTAAGTGTAGTAAATACATCGATATTTTCGAGGAAGCTGAACATCGTTACCTGATTGCAGGTGAAAGTGGCGATGAGCCTGCCAAATGACCAGTGGTGAATGTATTAAATCAAGAATTTAGAGGACATAATAATGGATTAGCCAGCGCCGTGATAAAAACAATATCTAGCAAGAATTTGCTAATTTTCTGTAAAGAACCAAAAAGTGAAAAAGTAAATTAAAGTGAACTCGGGCCGGCGGAAATCCAACAAAATGGCTTTGAAAATAGAACAAAAAAGTGATCTTGATTTTATTATGAAAAATTTATTAGCTGGAGGTAAGTAATATTTCCTTTTTTTAAATATTTTATTTCCTCTAAATATTTATCTTTATAAGTTCTTAGGATCCTTAAAATAATAATTATTTAGTGCATTAAACACTTATTTTTACAATAAAATTTATAACAATTGAAACCTTTTTTTTTACATAAATCATTATTTGGCCTTGTCAAATCTAGGGTCATAGTAGATTTTGAAAATCTAAAGTGAAAGTGTGATGAATATAATGATTAAAAAATAAAGTGCCACATTCAGAAGTAGTACTCTGATGTTTTCAAGGTAGTCACTTTAATATACTTCATGATTTTATTTACAGTGTCACTTTGACATAGTCCAAAATGGTCTAGGAATCAATTTCCTTGACTTTACATTGAAGTATTACCTATTACAAAATCATTATTTTTACTGCCTTCTAAGAATAATCAAAAAGAGAAAATAATAAAAACAGGCGGTATAAGTTCCAGAACCCTTTGTGCAAGCTTAACTCGCAATGAACCGCTTTTTAACCGACTTAAAAAAAGGAGGAGGTTCTCAATTTGACTGTTTGTTTAAATTGTGTTGTCTGTAATGGCAGTGCATAAAATATGAAAACAGGTTGTTAATCAATTGAATTCCCCCCAGGTGTAGCAGGCATGTGCGCCAAGACCACCGTAGCGCCACTTGACAGGATCAAGATCCTCCTCCAAGCCCAGTCAGCACGCTACAAGCACCCTAGAACGAATTATTGTTTGACATTTCTTACGACTTGAATCATAACGTCATTGTGGCACAGTTCTATGGTGGGTCAGGGACTCAGGGTTCCATTGGGGTTCGGCAGCTAAACATTTTCGATAACGATAACGATTCGCAGGATTAATGTTGTCAAAGCCCACCCAGCCCACAAGTGGGACAGTGCCTTAATCGCTGTATACCCCATAACTATACCTAGCCAGTAAAGCACTTGTCCCACTGTCGGCGAGGAAGCGATTAAATATAAAACTCAATACTCGAAGTCGTGCCTCACCTCACTACCAATTTTTACGATTATTGAGGCAACCGTGCAATGTCAATAGAATGTCTTGGCGCGCCTTTGTAGATCAAAAACACCATGCTGTTATATAATCCTCCCTTTTCCGTCCCTTTTAGCAGGTACCTACTTGGTACGAAACTTGTGTACCTACTTCCCGTTCAATCTACCTAACTGGTGGTCTTTACTTAGAGCAGTTTCCTGTCAGGCCTTTAAGCGGCAATAGGTACTCCCACAGGATATTTATAAATAACTGCATAGGTACTAAATATACTAATTAATCATTCGTTATTAACGGTTACTGTGTACGTAGGTACCCGTGATGTGATGCAATTGATTGCCATCATCGTTGACATTGAAATGAAACACTAAATTGATGATGTTTGTGTCAAACACCGAAAAAGTCTTGCTAGCCCCAAAGATACCATAGTAGGTATTCCTATGACGGTAAAAAAAGTACGAGTTGGTAACATGAAAGTTAGCTCTGGCAGTGACTGGGTTTAGAAAATGCTTTTCGGTGCGAGGCAAGTAGAAACGACATAGGTCAATCGAAACATTAAAAAAAACCGGGCAAGAGTATGTCGGACCATGCTCAGGGACACTCAGAGTAGGGTTCCGAAGCCGATACGACCAACACAAAAATCTGTGCACTAAATTCCAATTTTGTAACTGATAGTTTCTGAGAAAAAGTGAGTGACATACAGACGGATAGACGGAAACTATAAGGGTTCCTAGTTAGAATTCGAAACTCTAAAAGGGAAAGGGGGGAAGGGTGGGGATGGTGATGGTGAAATAAACGTGAAGGTAACCGTCATTACAGTCAAAGACAAAAATATGGAGCTGTGAAAGGTTTTTTTTTACGAGCCTTATCGATGTGTACCCCACAAATACTTATACAGGGTGACGTTGAGGAGACAAAGCCAGTTGACGACGGCCAACCCAGTTCCATTCCAAGTTCTAAACACATCTTAAATTTCACAATATGTCGGGTACTTCCTTCAAAGTCAAAGTAAAATGATGCAGCCTTATGAAATAATGTTGCAATATTTGCCATAATATTCATCGTGTGTAGATCATTCTGATCATGTTATTCAGCTTAGCTACTTTTGATGCTGACTGAACAAGAAGTTGGAAGAATGGAAAATAAGCGATAAACTGCGTAACGCGCGCTGACAGTCGGCGGCGGGCAATTACGTGTGGTGTGAACGATGCCCGAATCGCTTCTTAGTGACGATTTTTCATACACAAGTTTGAAAAAGGTATGAGTTAATTGGCTCTAAAATGTGCCTGAATACGGCGGTAAAAGTGTTTGTATACCTAGGTTAGGAATTTCATCGAATTTTAGTTACCAGCGCTGTTTCGTTCGTCCGAATTTTAATTTATTGGAAAATATACCTATTACTATATACTTTTCTAGATTGTTATAAAACAATCCTAACTTAACTTAGGTACTTATTATGTAGATGTTTGACATTTTGAAATGTTAATGGGTTCAAAAAATAATGATTTTCTAACTTGTGAATTTTCCGACAAACGAAACAGTTGGGACTTGGGACCTATGTTATAAAGTAGATAATGGTAAGTATTTACTATTTCTTATTTACAAACATACGTTTCTTTTTGAGATCTATACCTTTTTCTACACCTAAATTATAGCTATCAATTGGGATACACCTGGATTTAACAATGTATGAAAGTTTAAAAACCATTTAGGTACAGGAATGCTTCTCTAATTAATCTCTGCAGTTAGATTTGAAAAATATGTAACGGTGAAATTATATTAAAATTAAAAATTGACGGGGAAAGACTTTGTTTTTCTCTATGTACCTATTATGTAAAGAAGGTAAAGATGTAACTCTTTCTTCAGCAAGAGAAACGCACTCATGCTGTATACCTAGTAGGTACGGTACGCATGACGATTAATATATCACGATTATTTTGTTTGTAAAAGTATACGGTTGACGGTTGATGGACTTTATGGATGACGCGACGGGACGTAGGTATTGTCGATGATTTCATCGTTTTAACAAATATTTTTCATGCTATTTGATGCATAAAGAGAACATTAATAAATAATTTCTTCCTTCCTGGATATTGGCAAATAAATAGTGCACGTAGCCGTATGATCTCAATACGAAGTAATGTGGGAAATAATAGTCGTTCTCCCAAAATACCAATGAGTTACTTACTTACTCATGAACATAAACAATCACCTATTGCAAGGTTTCCCAAGCAGTGCGTAGTGCCTCCCTAAGAGAGCGTAGAAAGATGACAAGGGAGGCACAGATAATTTTTTTTTTCTAAATAACCTTCAATTTAATGCGTAAATTAAAAAAAACATGGATTGCGATACATTCAGTCTCTGTACTACGGTCCATGTTTAGCACTATACTACGCTGTAAGACCACTGTAAATCCCATGGATGCAATAAGTTGATGAATTAAATGAATGAATTGATAGGTAGGTATACTTAGGTATGACATGAATGTGAAAATCCTGGAAAATTTGATAAATCAGAATGACTTCTACGTGGAATTGAAGAAGGCAAATCAATAGTGTCGGATATACAAAGAAGTAGGTACAGGAATAGAACGCATAACTGAGTTCAAAAGCGTCCCTTATGTCTTTGACCTCGGTCGGGTGTTCGACCTTCAAAGCGTACCTACCTACAAGGTCATTCGGGACTTCTTCGGTAGAGTCATACTCATTCGGTGGTAGAGGTTGGTGTTCCCGGTGTATTCTGTGGTCGATTTGAATGTGTTTCTTGATAAATAATATATAAATATATTGTATAGTATTGGTTTTTTCGTTTGTGATATTAACTTAATTGCCCATAAGGTTTTTTTCTAGCAAAAGACATCAATGCATTTGGGTTTTATTTGCTACGAGAGAAAAAAATAAGTTATTTAATTGCAAAGCTGCAAAAATATTTTTGAATAAGTACCTACCTTTTTAATTTAAATGTGAGAAATTATCCATGTTTTATTTTTGTACTGGTACCAGTAGGTAATAACACTAATAACTAATAATGGGGTAAAAAAATGGGAAGAGTGTGTCAGCTATTTTTGAGCCCAATTTTGGATAATACTGCTAGGGTACTTAAAAATATCAATTTTAATTATTAAACGTAACTTAATTAAATATCAGGGGAAAATTTCACACATATTCATCTAGTCCTCAACTAAGCTCTAGGCCTTAACCTTATTTATCTTAACAGTTACCATGGTCCATGACACTTGAGGGTTTAATACCTATAAATAACTTTATACAGTTTATGACCGTAACGTGCAGAAACCTATAGGCTATATTATAATATAGTATAATGGTCGACATGGTAATTCTGTTAGCTTATTTAAATAATGTTATTTCAATTCCTTAAATAAAAACTTAACTTTCAAACTTTTACAGTACCTATAACGTTCTTCGTTAACCAATGCTAGAAAACTAAGCGGTATAAGTAGAGGGTTAGGCCAGAGAGTTACGGTAGAGAGTAATGAAAAAAATGCAATTAATAAATTAAAATCCCTAATTCGGATAACGCCATCAGACCTCATCCTAGGTATTAATTACTATACAGGCTGATTCGGACATAAGACATTACAAATTAAGGAAATCATTAAAGCTTTATAACAAGTAATAATATAGGTTTAAGTATCCGGGTCCTTAGTTTAATATAAACATAATATGTGGAGAAAAAACCTCGACTAAACTGCTCTTAAGACTTATTTATTACCTACTTTATCATGAAAGTCGTTCAGTGCCAGGCTTTCTAATTGTTATACAAAATGGACCATATATGGCTATAGTCGCTACTGAATATTTTAAGGGTTAACGAACTGTTATAACGTGACGACTACGCACGTGAGTAGGCAGGTAGACTATACAGAGTGATTCCGTCATTTTTGCATTACAATGAGCCTGCTGTACTATAACACGATTATTATAACAAAGGGAGAGTTAATGACCGTGGGTTTAATTTACAACTGTTTATTATTTCTTTTTTTTCTAAAACCTACTTTAATTGTTTATTTACAACTGTTTTTTTTTGTTTATTGATAACAATTTTAACAATAAAGTAGGTTCTAACCCTCGTACTAACAAAAGTTAATTTGATAATACAGGTTTTTTTTTAAGCAATCTCGATTACCTACCTACGTTTCAATTACCGCTCTGTTGTTTAAAACTTTTCTAAATGAGAACTTCTCATTCTTTAATTGAGAAGAGAGGCTAAAAGTGAACTCATGCCTATCAAAGCTCATTATTTACCTAGGTAGGACTTACTACAACAATTTAATTGTAAATAGTAGGTACCTATTCCCAGTTATCCCTGATTTTATCAAAGCTGCGTTAAAAGAAGGATATAAAATTCACAAGCCATGCTACTATTAAAGTATAATACTTAATTAAATTTTAAAACTCACGTCCTAAAACGTTTCCTTTAGCCGGCACTTCCATGGTCACTAAAAACTTTTATTAAGTTGTTTCTATTTTAGATCTACTGTAAAGTTCAAAACACCGTCCTTAACACGTCGCATCCAGTCACTAACTAAACACCAGTATGTTATTGTAACATCGCGCAACCATCCGTAATCATGACGAAAATCACTCGGACCAAGTTTAAATATTTATTTACGTTATATATCAGTTCGTGGACTACGCTACGTGCGCGCCGGCATGCGAAGCTTCCTCGGCAGTGGCGGGTTTGCTCCTTCGTTCTCATTTGAGCTTTCGCGCTCAAGGTGACCTTCATAAACTGCCCGAGATCAATGAAACTGGAATGCGTTTTCATCAAAATGCCTATCAAAAATACTACACGACGTCATGAAACGGTCTATCATAATTATCTGAACAAAACATTGATTAATTAATAATATGTCATTCATTATTTTCTTACTCAAAAGAGCGTTATTCAAAGGGGAGAATATTATAACATCCCTTATACGTTTTAGGGAGTGGTAGTCCCGGTAGTCCAAAATAACTAAGTTTTCACATAGACGAGCGTGACATCTCTTGTGGTTTCACTGGAACACCAATGTGGAACACCTTCGTAGTTCTTGCTGAACGAACACTACTTAAAAATAATTTCAAGAGATGGCGCTAGTTCTACAGTTCCATTCTACGCAATATTTTTGTTTTACGAAACACACCTTGGTTGTGATAAACGTATAACTAAAGTGTGGCAATATAAATAAAAAAGTCGTCGTAAATCTCAGGCTATTTTAGTCTGAATTGTTAACATAAAACACGAATGTTTGACTCGTAAAATGTGCATAAGACATACGTCAGCTGTCAAGTGTCATTTCTGACACATGTCAAAACAAAGTTTGGTTTGTTCTCAATTCCTTCTCTAAAAAATATTCTTGTCGTGTCGTCGCTCATTGACCGCGAAGTTCATTTTATCCAATAACAACGTTCGCGATCGTAACGTTCCACCAATTGTTAATTTCCAAGGTCAGAAATAACAGTAACCGAAATCTAACAAAATGTAGTATTTTTTTAATACTCGGTGGAACGTTAACGGGATCGTATGTTTCGTGTTTGTTATTTAAATTTATTCAATTCATTTCGGTTTTTTACTTTACCGCTTCAGTTTTATCTATGTGCTGGCACATCCATTGCTTGGAGATTTTTTTCCGAGTTTATTGAGAATTGTTATGTGTTTAAGTGTAGTAAATACATCGATATTTTCGAGGAAGCTGAACATCGTTACCTGATTGCAGGTGAAAGTGGCGATGAGCCTGCCAAATGACCAGTGGTGAATGTATTAAATCAAGAATTTAGAGGACATAATAATGGATTAGCCAGCGCCGTGATAAAAACAATATCTAGCAAGAATTTGCTAATTTTCTGTAAAGAACCAAAAAGTGAAAAAGTAAATTAAAGTGAACTCGGGCCGGCGGAAATCCAACAAAATGGCTTTGAAAATAGAACAAAAAAGTGATCTTGATTTTATTATGAAAAATTTATTAGCTGGAGGTAAGTAATATTTCCTTTTTTTAAATATTTTATTTCCTCTAAATATTTATCTTTATAAGTTCTTAGGATCCTTAAAATAATAATTATTTAGTGCATTAAACACTTATTTTTACAATAAAATTTATAACAATTGAAACCTTTTTTTTTACATAAATCATTATTTGGCCTTGTCAAATCTAGGGTCATAGTAGATTTTGAAAATCTAAAGTGAAAGTGTGATGAATATAATGATTAAAAAATAAAGTGCCACATTCAGAAGTAGTACTCTGATGTTTTCAAGGTAGTCACTTTAATATACTTCATGATTTTATTTACAGTGTCACTTTGACATAGTCCAAAATGGTCTAGGAATCAATTTCCTTGACTTTACATTGAAGTATTACCTATTACAAAATCATTATTTTTACTGCCTTCTAAGAATAATCAAAAAGAGAAAATAATAAAAACAGGCGGTATAAGTTCCAGAACCCTTTGTGCAAGCTTAACTCGCAATGAACCGCTTTTTAACCGACTTAAAAAAAGGAGGAGGTTCTCAATTTGACTGTTTGTTTAAATTGTGTTGTCTGTAATGGCAGTGCATAAAATATGAAAACAGGTTGTTAATCAATTGAATTCCCCCCAGGTGTAGCAGGCATGTGCGCCAAGACCACCGTAGCGCCACTTGACAGGATCAAGATCCTCCTCCAAGCCCAGTCAGCACGCTACAAGCACCATGGAGTTGTCGGCGGGCTGGCTGCCATCGTAAAGCAAGAGTCCCTCCTCGCCCTCTACAAAGGGAATGGTGCACAGATGGTCAGGATATTCCCCTACGCTGCTACACAGTTTACTAGCTTCGAAATTTACAAAAGGGTAAGTGCAAATCTATGCGACACATAATGAAAACTCATCCAGAAATTGATTTAGCTATATAAAATGCAATCAGTATATTTTCGTTCATCACATAATACTAAATACATTGTCATATACACCTTGTATTTATTTATAGGGTTCCCAATGAAGGGAGGCCAACGGGATCCTATCAATATACCTGCGCTGTCCATCCGTCCATAATTTTAATATGTAGCAGGTTTTTGTTTTTTAATGTGTCATATCATACGGCGCATTTTTTTTTTTATTGTAAAAACGGTAAAATATTCGAGCGTCAAATTTGGTACTATTATAGTGCAAATCCTGATGGATGAAAAACAACAAAATACTAAAAATAGTCCAGTGTGAGTTATGCTCGCGCTGATTCGATTCGAAATCCAATTCAAATCGGACCGAAAATACGTGTGTGCGTGCGTGCGTGCGTGCGTGCGTGCGTGCGTGCGTGCATGCGTGCGTAGCGGTATGGAACCTTCGCGAGTCTGTTTTGGATTTCCATTAACTTCCACATATTGCACTGCGCAGGAGACTACCTATCTTGTACAAAAATGATATATTTTTGTACAATGAGTTTCTAAAAAATTAAAGAAACTTAATTTATAACATCTCATAATTTGTATAAGTACTTCAGATTTCTTAAGTGTTTATTCGTAAATAGGAACCCATAGATTTCATCGATTCAATCGCAAAGGATAACGTCATTAATGCATTCGTATTCCATTCAAGTAGGAAATAGCTTAACATAAAGTATTTATGTGCTGGCTCGCGCCGTAGGGTCGTCTTGACAATACTCCACATTCGAGTCTTAACAATGGCATAAAAGATTCAAACACAATCCTTTATAATCTTATGTTTGGATTTTCCTGGATGCTGTTTTGTTATCCTTAACATGTTCGCTGCCCGCGGCGCACAGGGTAGCCGTACATCTATATAAAGTGACGAACATGGGCCTTCCATAATGTTATAGCTTTTGGTAAACTCAATGCGGCTCCAATTTTTGGTGAAATAAGAGTGAATGGTAGGTACTGAATGTATCTGCTCTCAGCCGCTGTAGACCCATTGTACCTAATGACAGTTTTTCTCTGAAACTATAACTACTTATAGAAGCTATTTACTTGATTTTGGAATAGCTTCCGCCCGCAAATCTGTTTTAAGTAAAAACAATATAAAATTATGTAAGTAGGTATTTGAAAAAGGGTCTAGAATGGGGGGTTGAAAATGAAGGTGATTTGATAATAGCAAACGTGGTGTCATATGTTAGGGCTCAATCTACAAATATCTTAACTATTTTTTTATAATTTTCCGTGACGTATTTTTTGATTTATAAATAGCCAATAATTTACAACCCTTAATTATCCGTAATAGATATCTAGACGGTTGAAATTTCACAGATTAAAATTAAACGAGACCCCCATACAAAAATGGTATGGAATCGTACTTGGCCGGTTTTTATTAATTTAATTTAATTTTCATCGTCAGTGTTGACTTTCATCCAAAAGTAGGCACCTAATTCAATATTTGCTAATAAATAAAATATAGGTACCTACGTTGTAGGTACCACTCTCCGCGGCATTTAATTCCAAACCATCAAATACTTTTGTGATAAAAAGTAGCTAATTTGACCTGTCCGTCAACAATATCAACATCTCAAACTTTCATCAAAAATAAAATAACTACCCATATGTCCCATCATAATTATTACTTTAGATTAAGAACAAATAACTGAAGCACCTTTAAACAGCTGTTCGATTATCAATAACTGAGCTAACAATAGTCATTCATCATTTTACTTAAGAGCTATGCTCTTGTCGGTGAAATAATTGATTTTATATATTTTCTGCCAGTTATTTTACGACTATAGATTAACTTTAAAGAAAGTACGCCCGGCCTCCCTCTCCCACTTTTAACCTAACCTAACTTAACATTTTAATAAATAAATAAATATCAGGGGCACAATGACACACAAATTGACCTAGTCCCAAACTAAGCTCTAGGCTTGTTTGTACTAAGACAACGATAAACTTACTGTAAACTAATACATACAGCCTTGGCTAAAGGTGTTGAGCAATACTTTAGTTATAAGTTTCAAAGGAAAGAGCGGGGACTCTTTCCTTTGTAACTTATAAATAAAGTATTATTTTTCAATTTCAAAAATACACAAAGTCGTAAAATATAAAAAAGCGTTTGAACATGTGCAAATCATTAGTAGATATCGTTTCGAAGTAGCTATTTGCGCGTGAAGTGAAGCTAGAAAAAGTCGGGTTTTACAATAAAATGAGTAATTGTACATTTCCCTTAACGTCTATATAATTTATTATCTTCAAACAGAAACTGTCTTATATCAGGTATCCCATTATAATCTCTCTTCTGTTTTCATGAGAAAATTTTACCATCATTTTAACGTTGTCCCAACAAAAGCTACGCGTACTTTATTTGCAGTTCTCCAAGCCTGGCTGCCCCAAGAGCATTCTCTAGCTAATCCTTAGGAACGCAGCGTTCGGTTGTGTGCCGGTTTGTTGTTAAACACCGGACGGCCTGTGCGGTCACGGCCGAGACCGTTAGTGCGAATGTTTGTTGTGGCTGTTCCACTTAAGCTAGGAGGTATTTGCTGTGTCCCCTTTTTACGTTTTTCTCGTGGTCACTGTGTATCACTTTGGTGATACATTTGTAGCATGTGGAAGCATTCTAATGCGAGTTATATTTCATTAGTGCGCTACATACCTTCACCCAGTTATATTGACGGCTACAAAATTTTCTTTCCTTATAATATTATGTTCAGAAACGATAAGCAAATGGCCTATGTAAAAAAATCTGTATCTGTGGTTGTACATTAATGTTAACATTAAAATATTACCTACATGCCATTAAGGTATCCGTTATCGATGTTTTAAAGTATCGGTGACCGATACTTTAATGTGAACATTAAGATACAGGGCACCTACAGATATAGGTTTCTCACATAGTTTAGAAAACTTATGATATGCATGTAGATAAAGTTATGTATACGACTGTACGCATAATTAGGCATTAAAACACTTGTGTGATCTTAATATGCACCAGTCACATAAATAACTATTAACTACCTAGTTTATTTTGAGAAATACTCTAAACACAGACATAGTCGAATACCAACTTTTAAATTGCTTGGATGTAGGCAGGAACTGTAAGATGTGGCCATGAGACTTATGACAAAAGTCCACAAACTCTCGACGTAGAAAAAAAATCGTAATTAGTGATTGGATACATAAACATTGCTTGTTCTTTTCATTACTCATGCTCATTAAAAATGTCTACTCCTTGAAAATCTTCATATGACAGTAGAGGTATTCTTTATTCCAACGCAGTATAAACTAAGAAAAAGTAAGTGGGTAAAAATAACTATTACAAACGCTAACCAAGGCGAAAGTGAATTATAAACATGTGGCTAGCCTATCAGAGGTGATAACGCACGCGATAATGTATAAACTATAGCGCATTTTACTCTTCAATAGACATATTATTATCTTTGTAGACAGCCTCTGTTTCTCAACGACTTTTTGACGATCTGTTTACTCAACCCGTTCGATTAAAACTAACAGAACTACTACTAAGATAGATAAATAAAGTGCTTAAATCATAACACTCCTTTTTGATTCGCCGTAGTCGTGTGAGAAGGTATAGCAGTTTATTAACAAACCATACAATGGTGACAGCGGCAACGGATCGGCTTAGCAACTTTTGTATAGTATGTCACTTGACTAAACGATGGCTAGAATAGAAATAGAAATAGCTACGATTAGCTACCTACAGATTTAATGCATAATCATACGACACAGTCTTTTTTCGGATAAGTTCGTATTCGTCTTGCTTTCTCAATTGGCTTATCGATAAATACTCAAGCTGATTGAGTAAGCAAGATAAATACCAACGTTTACGACCAAAAATGTTAATTCCTGGTCAATGCAAAATAATGCATTGGTCAACACTGAATATTTAAGCGAAATCGTTTTGCATGATGATTTTAAACGATACTTAAGTGATTTTTATAATACCAGGTAGGTTATTCATAACTTCATAAGTTTATCGTTTCTATAATTATAATTAAGTACCTAGTAGAAATAATGTAAGTAAAATTCTTATGAACGCGTTTCAGGAGCCTTTTTTTACATTAACTTTACACCTATTGTCAACGTCATGAGAGCTCTTATTTACTTGATGGTCCAAAACAATACGATAACAATAGATCGTGCAGAGACGACGAAGAATGAGGCTCCAAAATCTCCAATTCCAAAAAATTACGCCTATAAAATGCATACATTTAACATCTCTTGAAATCCTGGTTTTAGAAGACGTTTTTTTTAACGAACCACCAAAAAGCTATAATATTTTTTGGATAAATTAGCTACAATACATAAACCATTAATTGCGTGATTAGGTACTCGTACTTTCCAAGGTAATTTAATTTATAGCTAATTGTTTCGATGACTCATTGGAAGCCCAATGCAACCAATTGATAACAGCCATATTATTACACATAGGCAAAATACAATACCAGCCTCACGAGAAATGTAATATTGACAAGAACTCCGTTTGTATGTTCTCTAGTAGGCACTGCTTGAGTTTCCAAACAAATTCACCCGACTGTGCGATCGTGACTCCATTGTCGTCACGGCTTTTAAATCTGGTGTTACGTACAAAGCTGCAGCCAATTCTTGAAACAATAAAAATACCGGATCTTTTTTTTACAGATGATTCTTAATTTGAATAAATAATCATGGCAAGCAAAATTTCCCATTGCAGTTTTCCGGTGAGATAAGACAACCGGTGAAGTCACCAGTATAAGGGCATTTCATCTTGATCATCAGGATTAGCAACGCGTTTGCAGTCTTAGGTGGTCTTGGGATTATAGTCTGGAGATACGCAAATGTCTATAAAATCCGCTTACTAGATACAATAAAACTCCAAAATATAACCCGTCAAGAAAAGAAACACGCTTTAAACAGTTCTACTATGGACCCTCGCGATGACAGAGAAGACTGACTGACACACACATACAGATCGTTCATTGAGTACAAAACGGAAATGAGTCAGTGCTGCATTTCAAAATTAGAAGTGGTTGGAATACGATTTTTAATGGAAGAGCAAATTATTTTGGAATGTGTCCGTTTTATATTCAATGAGCGAGATATAAGGTTCAAACAAACACCCTTTTTTTTGCATCAAGGGTTAAAACAGATTATCGCTTACACGTCGGAAATGATTTTGAAAATCACGGAACAATCCCATAGCTGATTTAAAAATAAGAAATTATGTAACCTCACAAATTATGGCGCGGTTGCCAAGAATCACGTCACTTCATGAGTTCCGACGCATGGAGAGGAAATACTCTTTGAATCTGATAATAAATACTTTAATAACCATTTTATTTACGGAGTAGTTAATAACCAGAACGGTAAAGTGTGTTTTTCTCTGATTGTGTAAAGTGTTTTAATTCTCCATCATTCACGAAGAATACTTAGGTACTGAATTTCAGAATTAGAAATAGTAACATTTTTTTGTGATTACGAAACTACATTATTCTCCAACCAGTGACAATTGGGAACTACCACAGCAGCCATTTTTGGGTGAAAATTGGATCGTGATGCCAATTTCACTCTAAACGGCGGCCATCATTTTTTCAAACGTTTTTCGTTCCTGATCCCTATCCCACAATACTTTAGTCTACAATTTGACGAATTTGATAACTTTTGTATGGAAATCTGTACGTCTAATTGTTCATTCGGAAAGTTTTGTGAGATAGGGGGCTTGCTCCGCGTTATTATTACCAACATATTTGATGTACTTTTGATGTAACTTTTTCAAAAGTCACATCATACCGGTTTGACGTGAAGGTGCAGCTGATCATACTTTTCCGTTTATAATAAGATAATAACGCTATGTCTATCGACGGGTCATGCGTGCGTGCTTTATTAATACCTAATTATATCCGCGCTACTTTCTCGGTAATCATCAAATCATTGCTTCTAATCACCAAAACCAGAATTAAATCCATTCATTATTTCCATATAATCGGGATCGGCCAGAGACAGCATGCAGAGTTGATTTTTGGTAAAACGCCTTTACTTTCATATAAGTACCTAATACATCTTTATAGTCGCGCCCGAGCCTGTTCTAAGAGGTTCGATTTGACAGCTTTTAATCCAATTCAAAACCTCAAACACATATTTTGTACTGAGTTAGTCGGGACAACGCGACTATAGTGGTAGGTACCTATAGTGTTTTTTATTCATGTCAATCTTGCTCTTGCACGCGTTTGCGTCAATGTATAAAAACTGATGTAGTGAGGGAACGTCATGGATTAAAAACACTATAAAATACGTGTTGAGTCCTTCGTTATTTTACCCTAAAAATACGTAAAAAATAACGAATAAACTCAGATAATAATAACTAGGTCAAGATCAATTGCAGATGTTATCGATCGACAAGTGTCAAATCTATACTAATACCGTTATTACTACTATAAAACTGTAACAGAAGGTTTTCCCACACACAGGCTAGGTACCATACTAGGTTTCATACCTACTATAAAATTATTACATTGTTTTTCTTTCTAGAGTTAATTCTTGGTTTCTATTGTTAGGTACTTACTGTTATTTCTTACATTAACATTGTTCCATATGTTTTGTATTCTTGTGGTCGCAATAGTTCACATTACTGACCCAAAAAAAATAAAAAAAACAGGTAAAGTCATTAGTGGTCAGGCAGAGACCTGTAGTCGGCCTCTGCCTATACTTTGTATGAGTGGGAAGAGTATGAAAGATATATTTCCCACTCTTTGCATTCATACAATTACAAAATTTCAGATTAAAATTATCAATATCTCCGAAACTAGCGAAAATCGCTGAACATACATAGGTGTTAAATCGATAGCTTTTTAGCTGCTCTATCAGCCCTTGGCGGATTATCGTTGAGTTTTGGGACACCCTGTATAAGGTCGACTACTGGTCTCTGGCTGACCAGGTGACTTTACCCTATATGTTGTCTTGTTTAGGCGTCCAGTAGGCCTAGTCAATATATAAAAGCTGCTAACGTTGCTGTTTTCCACCGACTTCAAATGTATGGAGTTGGCATTTGGCATAAGAGTTCGACGCGACTATCATCAGCTTACTCCAATCCTATACATTTTGTCCATTTTCGAAAATAGCTAACTTTGCGCTATGCATCTTGACTAGGCCCCCAGGACTAAATAACCGTTTACTTACCACGTTTTCTAAGATAACGATCTTCCTATCTTAATAATTACATATAAGATTTCATGTCAGTCGTGTTTTTTTAGCACGCAATTAACAAAACAATTAACAACTGCCCCTCCTGAAACTTTTATTTTATCACTACATAGTATAAAACAAAGTCGCTTCCCGCTGTCTGTCCGTCCGTCCCTATGTATGCTTAGCTTAGATCTTTAAAACTATGCAACTGTTTTTGATGCGGCTTTTTTTAATAGATAGTGATTCAAGAGGAAGGTTTTTATCACTACATAGTATAAAACAAAGTCGCTTCCCGCTGTCTGTCCCTATGTATGCTTAGATCTTTAAAACTACGCAACGGATTTTGATGCGGTTTTTGTAATAGATAGAGTGATTTAAGAGGAAGGTTTTTATGTATAATAAATTCTGTTTTATATACGGGTGTAACAGGAAACTCACATAAACCGAAGCAAAGCGAGGGCGGGTCGCTAGTATAGTATAAAACAAAGTCGCTTCCCGCTGTCTGTCCGTCTGTCTATGTATGCTTAGATCTTTAAAACTACGCAACGGTTTTTGATGCGGCTTTTTTTAATAGATAGAGTGATTCAAGAGGAATGTTCTTATGTTAAACACTCTATTTTATGTACGGGTGTTACAGAAAACTCACAAAAACCGAAGCGAAGCGAGGGCGGGTCGCTAGTTGGTTATAATTAGACTTGAAAACTAATACATTTTATCGCGGACAACTTCTCCGCGATGTAAGAAAGAAGTCCTAAATCCACGCAGGCGATGTCGCAGGCTGAAGCTTGTTACTATAGATGCAAATGTGGGCATCAAGGGCAACTAGCGGTAATGAAATGACTGACGACGCAACGTACCGCCAGTGATCGGACCGCTTAATCATTTGCCATTTGGCGGTCATTCAACTCTACATTTTATCTTAACACTTGTCTGTTGCGAATCGTACGATTTAGGGCCACCGCACATAAGGCGATGCGCAGCGCAGATAATTTTTCACTACCAAAACATCGTCGTCTTTGGAGGTGTTGAAATAAGATCGAAATTAACTAACAGCATAAATACGAGGAGACGCTTGCAGAGAATTTGTAGTGTTAGTGCTATCTTTAATCATCAGGGGTTAGTATCAAATAGTCGAAAACGAAGTATAGTAGTAGGTATAGTGGGTTAAGGGTAACAATATATATCAACGCAAAGGTGGAAAAATATGTACACATAGACCCTATTGCCATAGCAATAAACCCTGTGTATATATTTTTGAGATATGCATATTTGTGCCCTTGGCAATGGATTTAATAATTGGAATGCCCAACCCTCTTAGGGTCTTACTAATGAACTGATCTTGGCTGAGATTTGGAACAATAATTGACTTATTTTTTTTGTGTATCAATGTTATTGAATAACAGCTATTGTCAAAGTGTGCTCCGCTAAGCCCTGGGCCGTTAGCCTACTACGGGGTAAGGCGTCTGCAAAGACTCCATAATAATAACACCACGTACCTGATTGCTCCCGAGGGTAGGTCCTGTTCCTCACCTCACGCTTGCCTTCACCGGCCGGCTGCGGTGTACAATGACGAGGAACAGACCCTCACCTCTGGCTTGCCTTTATTGGCCGGTCAGAGTGGAGCCGCAAGAGCTATATGCTCGAAGGGTGGATGTGTTGCATAAGTGGCGAGTGGGCACCTTATGGTCGTTTAAAGTCCAGAAGCACCTCTCCACCCTTAGCCCCTCTGGAACTGTTGCCTCCCTGCTGCTATATATATGCGGCTATTTCGGGAGGCCCATTCCATTGAGTTGGCGAGTCACCGCCTGCCATTTCAACCAAAGTAATTAGCATTGGCCAGGCAGGCGCCGTAGTTTCATCAATAGCCTAGGTCACCAATCCATATCAGTTCATTCATAGAACTTATTATTAATGTTCCCATCCTTCTTAAATAGTCTCTTCTAATCGGTGGTTGTCCGTGGGAGCATACCTCTATAGTTTGAACTCAGGGACAATCGCCGGTTGGTATCCCATCACTTTACTAAATTAAACTTGTCTAAAGGGCCTCTGCGTGTTGGCTTCGGCTCCATGTACGCCTTCCAAAGGTCCGGGACTCCCATAGTTCCGTGATTGGTAAAGACATACATAATAATAATAATAATAATTTATTTCAGATAAGCAATCCATATTATGTTAGTAACAACTTAAAAAACTATATGATTAGTACTGTGATTTACAAAATAAATATAATTATCACCTAAAACACGTCATAGTTGGCCCTAGGCACGTGCCTGTCTGCCCAGAAGGCGAGGATCGGGCTATCCAACCTTTCAGCCACCGCGACCAGGAGGCCGTTGGTGCTGCCGCGCACACGCCGCATCAGGGAGGCGACTCGCTTGCGCATGATTGCGTGAAAGTCGTCTGTGTGCGCCTCCGCGAACATCCCTGATGCACTGCAGTAGAAACCCATAGAAACATCTTTTTTGGCGGTTAATTACTACATAGTATAAAACAAAGTCGCTTCCCGCTGTCTGTCTGTCCCTATGTATGCTTAGATCTTGCTTTTTTTAATAGACAGAGTGATTCAAGAGGAAGGTTTTTACATAAAAACCTTCCTCTTGAATCACTCTGTCTATTCTGTTTATTATCCAGGTATAATAAATTCTGTTTTATGTACAAGTGTAACAGAAACCTCATATAAACCGAAGCGAAGAATTTAAGACCAAAAATAATACGTTGTGCTTGATTAGGGGTTTATATTAAGTTTTACAAAAAGGTTCCGAAGTTTTAAAACTTTGAGAACCACTGGGTTATTGAATAATCCCATAGTCGCGTAACCCATGATGGCCTCTGTTATTTATACAGAGTGACATACGTGTGATGTGACGACCATGTTCTATGGGAAATTTTACATATTAAATGATTAAATGATGCTAATCCTTAAATGATATAGGCATGTTAATCTGTAATGGGTTACACAGACTAACAGAGGCGTATATAAATTTATTATTCTAACAGATAGCTGTGTCCCTCTCGGCCTGTCAGTCTAGTCTATTCAACTTGAAAATTAATAATTTTGATTGATGGATATATTTCAGAAGTCGCAACCTTTAGCTCAAGGACTTTTTCATTATAATCTTTATCACATTAAAACATAGCAAAAGAAGTGTAAGGCGCCCAGCAAGGACGCGGGGTAACGATATACGCAGACTTCCTTTCAGAGACTATGGAGGTAAACAGCTGAAGATCGGACTGAGTACCCAATAGCGTGCAATAGGAGGGAACTGACGAGGGCTTATGAATTGATCATGTATTACGTAACGCCCGAAAAAAAAAACTAAATAATAATGTTTAAAGACTGCCTACCGCAATCTCAGAACACCTCGGAACCTACACATTTCGTAACACAAACGTCTCGTCTCGATGCGATGGCTATTGAAGAAGTGTCGAAGAGTCTCTGCCATTCGGTCGCAATGCTTTTGAAACGACTAAGTAGGGTGATGGCACCAATGATGGACACTTTTAGCTATCAGGTACCAGTAATGGACACTTCACTCTTAATTTAAATTTCATACGGTCCTAAATTGATTGTTGCAAAGTATCCATCATTGGCCCTAGTCCATTACTGGTTCCGTCATCCTCGGTATGCGTGTTTCTTATTTAAATACCGGTATACCCGAACCGCTTACGACAAAGTCAATCATGTGACTTTAATAAATAAAACGACTGCGGTGGAAAATAACTTATTACTTATGTTGGCAAAAGCAACTTTTTGGAGATAATACATTCGGCCAAAAATATTTTGCCCGGATGGCAGAGACTTCTCGTAGCGTCTTCAATAGTTTCGCGTCGAGAACCAGTAGCCACACAACACCGTAATCGGATTCCTTCGGGTGACGTCAGAGGTCGCCGGACGCGGCCCGCTGACCCGCTTGCGGACACTTTCGCTGCGGGACCAAAGTACAGGTTGACCAGCCCTGGCTATGTCGATGAAGCGCTCGGTGCTCAGTAAAATAACTTTGCCTAGAACGTCCGAGGTCCTTGCCACAATGCATTACGCTATTTACGCTAACAAGTTTCTATTCGTTTCGTTTTTAAACCAATCGAATCACTGCAAGATCACGTGACTTTTCGTATCACGTCATCTACCAGTTAATAGAAACGCTAGTTAGCGTTATGCATCTTGGTAAAGGCCTCTGGTCGGTGCGTGAACCCCGAATATCTTCTGTTCGAGATTTCCATGAATTATTATCGTTTAAAAAAAACACTGTCACGACGTGACTTAGAGAGCTTAATGGTAAGTAGGGTAGTAATTTGCCTTAAAAACGTACCATGAGTAGTCCCGAAAAATTAGGACTACCAATAAATAAGGATAAGAACGCAACATCGATTTTAAGACACCATTTCCCCTTAATCACTGTTATCAAACTTCTGTCTAGTCGTTGGAATTCCTAATATTCTCCATTTGTTAAGCGAACATAGCCTATTAGTGTAAATATTTCACACCTTGTAAGTAATTACATATGACTCTTTAACAAATTAGGCACAGTTTGTAAAGTTACGTTCAAGACACCCATTAAGGCACCAATCAAACGTCGAGCGTCCAGTGGCGCCCTCATTACTATTATTCTGTTTTCTAATTAATTTCCTTGCAATCAGACGATACGTTTTTGTAACGCAATTAAAAACACAATTTATGGGATACGTAACAAACTTTAATAACAATTACCCTTTGAGTAGTCAGCTTAACGGCAAAAAGTGGCCACTTTTTTCTGTTAAGTTGATAACTCGAAGGTGAATTGTTATTAAACTATGTAATTTACCCTATAAGTTGTGTTTTTACTTGTAGTACAAAAACCTACCGACCAATTTCAAGAAAATACTTTAGTTCATTAGAAAACACAATAATAGTAATGAGCGCTCCACTGTACATCCGGCGAACGCTCGGCGCCGTCTTAACCGGATGCCATTACAAATTACAAAGATGTCTTGTTTATTTTTCCCTGTGGAACTTAAGGTGAATGACGCAATATTCTTTTTTAGAGTTCCGTGTCCGAAGGGACCCTAACGGAACCCCTAAAACCTTTCATCTGTGTTTGTTTAGGATCCTGACCAATTTTTTGTATAAATTTCGTCCCTCTTTGTGGATTATTCCATAATTTGAAGAGACTTCGGTAATTTTTTTACCCTCCCAGGGACGAAGGGTTTATATACCCCTCCGCTATCCGTCCTATATATAGCTGTTTTTTTTATCTTCATAATATGCTTTTTTACACCGGGTTTACTCACAAATATAAAAAAGTGAAATATTAAAGGGCCCATACAAGAATATTTTTATTCGACGTATTTTTATTTTTGTCGTATCATCAAAACGGTGAAACATGAAAGCGTCGCGTGATTATATTTAGCACAAACTTTGAGGAAACACAACAAATAAGAACATGGTCAAGTGTAAGTTGGGCCCGCGCTGATTCGGTTCGAAATCGAGTGCGAATCTGAATATAATAATACCAACCGTGCGGCGATAGGAAACCCTCGGTGCGCGAGTCCGACTAGCACTTGACCGGTTTTCGAACCAACGAACTGACGTGGGCTTTACGTAATTAACCATTTCTCTATATTATTCCAGTATCTAAACGGGCTGAGCATCCCGCTGGTCCAGCACGGGGACAAGTTCGTAGCGGGCGCGGGCGCCGGCGTGACGGCCGTCACGCTGACGTACCCGCTGGACACCATCCGCGCGCGGCTCGCCTTCCAGATCACCGGCGAGCACCGGTACACGGGCATCGCGCACACCGCCACCACCATGTTCCGGACGGTTCGTGTAAACTAGGATTATCAGATTTCAAAAGAATCTGAGCAAATCGGGTCCCTACCTGTTATTTTATCGACACACCTTTCAACGACCGTATCATTACGCTGACAGAATTTTCATTTCATTTTTGTTGGTAGTTTCGTCACGAAATAGCGTTCGATGAAATGATACAATCGATGGAGTGAAATTCGATAAAATGATATGGTTTATCGAAAAAAACTCATCGGGTCGGGTTGGGCGATCCCTGAATAGTTGTTCAAATTCGTGCGCAACCTTTCCTCGGGGTTACAGACGCTGGAGGAGGGAAGGTTACTGCAATTACGTTGAGAACCTAGGTGTCGTTCTCTGCTTACGCCTAATTGTCTCGTCTCCTCATATATTCGACCAAGAAACTCCTTTACCACTTTTCGACCCTATTTCTAGGACTTTTGAAGTCAAATGGTAGTAAAGAAATTTCTTGGCCGACCACGCGTTACCAAGCGGAGCGCTGTATAATATTAGTTGGGTCAAACTTTCGACCAACTGTCTGGCGCAGCCGGTAGGATAGGTAAACACTTTAGGAGTGAAACCCATACAATTTACACCTATTTCAACAAAATAAGCTAAATCATACGGGGTGAAATCAAAAAAGTCAATTAAAGTCAAAAAAGTCAATAAACGTAGGTCTTGTCATTTCTTAACATTTACATACCGACCAGTCTGAGCTGTAAACTTTATTTTACCACTTCCCTTGCTAAGATAATAAGAAGTACGCAACCGTTTAGTAGAGCCCTTTGCACCGAATACATAACCTTTATCTGTGATAATGATAACACTCGTGTGATAGTCGTCTGATTTTTAAATAACATTGTACTCAAGTATAATCCGTTCATCCTTATATTTATCTTATCGTGTAAACAAATAATAATATAGATATAGAATAGCATAAAATGCATTTGTACTATAAAAATTAAAATATATTAAACAAGCTTTTGGCCGTGACTCCGTCCGCGTTTTTTAATGATCCCTCGGTAAACTTTGTATCTATCTGTGGCATCGTAGCTAACTGATGAACCGATTAGGACACGGGTCTTTTTAATACAAGGCTAGTTTTGTTAGGATTTAAGAGCATCAGCTCTGAAGGTAGCCGATGCAACTATGCCAGGTTTTTATATTTTTAATATTATAATCCTGAAAAGTTTAATTAAGGTACCGTAAAACTACACAACTATGGTCCTGGCCTACAATAATAGTCCAATTTTACTTATCACATTATTTTAAAAATATGATAGCTTTAGCTCTAGCTTGAGTTTAGAGCAATCGATTTTAGGCTAAACAGTAGGTGCATATACCCAGCAATAATAGCCGTAAGGTATCATACCTTAGAATAATGTAATGAGGAAAATTGGACTATTGTTACAGGCTAGGACCATAGTTGTGTAGTTTTACGGTACGTATTAAGCGTGTTCTTTCAAATCTAATGAAGCTGAACTGTGTTATCCAGGAGGGCGGTATCCGCGCGCTCTACCGCGGCTTCGTCCCGACGCTGTGCGGCATGGTGCCCTACGCCGGGTTCAGCTTCTACTGCTTCGAGTCGCTCAAGTACTTCTGCATGAAGTACGTGCCCACCACGCTGTGCCGCAAGTGCGAGAGGAACACGGGTCAGTCGCTTTCTACACCTTACTATTACTAAATAACAAGGCAGCATAACAGTAGGTACCTTGTTCATATGATTATACTGCATTTTGACTTTGGAGGGTAGAATTAAGTTAATCAGATCATGATCTCGTTAGATTGTAAGGAAAGAGCCTGGATGAGGTAAGTAGGACCAGACAGCTAAGCGCAAGAGAGAGGAGACATGTGCCCTGCAGTATGTTAACGTGAGCTGGGGCCCATTTCTCAAAGTGTTTTGTCTCGTAAATACAACTTCAAAATGAGTTAAAACTCTAATATTATCAGGCTAATACTTTTTGAGAAACGGGCCCCTGGCAAAGATTGATTGTCGGCCGGGCCGTGTGTTATCGTTAAGACCTAACCTGAAAGTAGTGGAATGGATAAAGTTATAAGTCCCCTTTACTGCTTGGAACCAGGTTTTGACACTTTATAATACGGCTTCTGATATTTGAACTAATGAAGTGAAAAGTTTACACCAAGTTATTAAGACTGCGCCGAGCAAACGCCTAGCGTCCAGTGGCGCCCTCATTACTATTATTGGGTTTTCTAATTAACTAAAGAATTTCCTTGGAACCAAACAAAATGTGTTTGTAGCGCAAGTATAAACACAATTTATGGGATACGCAACAAACTTTAATAACAATTACCCTTTGAGTAGTCAGCTTAACGGGAAAAGGTGGCCACTTTTTTTCGTTAAGTTAATAACTCGAAGGTGAATTGTTATTAAACTATATGATATACCCTATAAGTTGTGTTTATACTGGCGCTACAAACACATTTTGTTTGGTTCCAAGGAAATTCTTTAGTTAATTAGAAAACACAATAAAAGTAATGAGGGCGCCACTGTACATCCGGCGTACGCTCGGCGTAGTCTTAAAGCAAGTCAATTGAGATAGCACTCATATATGTTTCTTTGATAATAACTTTGGCATTGTTGAGTCGATCTTCATAAAATACAGTAGAACTGTAGTCGAGACAAATACCACTAGAACATGAACAGTATTTAACAGGATCGGCTAGGGGATACGGAGTTAGGGGGAATCGTAAGGTCGTTCCCGCGACCTAATAGTTATGTACTTACGTTGCCGGCAGGCGGTCTGGTGCTGACGGTCCCGGGCAAGCTGTTCTGCGGCGGGCTGGCGGGCGCGGTGGCGCAGAGCGTGTCGTACCCGCTCGACGTGACGCGCCGCCGCATGCAGCTGGCCTGCATGGACCCCGCCACGGCGCAGTTCGGGTGAGTGGACGGGTCAGAGGCAACTGGTCGATGCTCTGGTGCAGTAAAACACAACCGATATGGCTTACCGATGTACCTGCGCAGGTGACATTTTTTCGACGCGCGGTAACCAATCAGCGTCGCGTGGTTGTATTCTGTGCTATTATTGGTTATTAGGGCCGAATCTTTAGTACCCGAAACCGACGTGCGTGCATGACTCGATGTATGAATGTGGAAGAAGCGAAAGAAATTTGACAAGATCGTAGCAAGTGGAAAGGCGTGGCGTGCCTAGGAAACAGGCGTGATTTAATGTATGTAGTGACGCCATTTTGTCGCGCGCCCGCGTGTCATTCAGTCAGCCGTCAAACGTGCGTGAGTGAGATGGAAAAAATAGATGCAATTTAATTTGCACCTTATAACTATTACCTACGTACAAGTCTGATCGTAGGTTTTAATCGTGCTTTCGGAAATCATCGGAATCGATGTTCGTGTCTGCGCGATCGAAGATTCACGCACGACACGCTATATGGGTTGTGTTCTACTGTAACAGCTGTTCTATGGCGAGGCAATCGGATTGCGTATCGTAGGCTGACGCGGATCTAAAACCTCCGTCGTTTTTATGCATTTACATAAAATTGTTTTCGTCAGGACTAAATACGGTCTAAATCTGACACGAATTCACGGACGAAGAAAGCCTAATTGACATTGTCTAACCCGTTTAACTGGATAGTGGATACAATGTTCTACTTTGGACCGGTGTCCCCTTGTATTCCCGACACTCATTTCATAGAACGTATGACTTTACCGAATTTCACTTCATCGAAAGCTATTTTCTGGTGAAGCCATGTTATTTAAACGTTAGATTAGACCTACAAAAACATGTCGATGAAATGTAAATTCTGCGAAGTGATACGTTCTATGAAATAGGTGTCGATAAAACAAGAGTGAGCCGTTTGGATCAGTATAATCAGTATTTGCACCTGTCCTAATTAATTTAACATAAAGTAACTGTAGCGTACTTGCCAAATTCTATTTTATTTTATGTAAGTAACAAACTTTGTGATTAACAATGATATTCATATATTTAGATGTAACGATTCACAATAGTATATCAAAATGTACTAAAAGTGTATTAAAAGTACTAATTCATTGTATATCTACGAGTATTTGTGCTAATTTTGGTAAATAAATGGTATTTTTTTGGAGGTAACGGACAAAATAGTATATCTAAATAGTTAGTTGATGTCTACGTGTACTAAAAGCGTATTAAATGATCCGTTATATATTTACAAGTATTTGTATGTATTGGCACCTGCACTGGGATAACGATATTAATAATGTATTTTCTTATTGCATGAATTTTGCACATGGTGATGGCAACATTGAAGGAGGTAGGTTGATGATTTACTATATTATTTTAATGTGTTTGTTTTAATTGGTAAACACTTTCTTTGGTGTATTTTTTATATTTTGGTGCTGGGATACCTTTTGTGTTTTATTTTATTTTAAATCTAATAAGTAAGGTACAGTCCGAAGCAAATATGGTTAAAATGACCTGCACATTTTCATGCACTTAAAAAAATAATCGATGGCGACCCAGGGTGTTTTAATTTTTAATGTTTATTTCTATTCTCATAGTCATAGCCTTTGCTGGTAAGCATCTGCATTCCATTAGTTCAAACACCTTAATATAAACAAGAAACCCGTGATTTAGTTCGTCAGCCAATAGATGCAGAGCACTGATACGTCAAAGCTCGACAAGTCCGTTTTGATTGGCTGTTTAACAGAGCCACGTGACTTGGTTTGTTTACATTTAGTAAAGGACCTTAGCAAATGCAGTATAACAGCGGTTAACAAATTTGACATTTTCTAAATCAAATTGGAAATGACACCGCTGCCTTACACTACACTAGCGAAGAAAATATACGTAAAAAAACAAAAACCCTGGGCCGAGTCATTTTATACATTTTTGACTGTTGATGTGATTCCTTTCGTTAACGAAATCTTCTCACTACTAATACGGAGCATACAACTCGCATTGGAGATGTCTCACTGACCGGATCCCTTTGACTGCCATACATATCGTTGGTCATAATGTATTGTTAGTCATATTTTTTTTTATCATAACTTCTTTTAGGCTGAAGTTACAGTTTTTAATAAACGTTTATCGTGTAGATTCGTTAGGTTAGGTTAGGTTAGTTTTATAAATGTCCAGAAAAAATAACCGTGTCCTGAGAAAAATGCATTATGACTTGCGAAAATTATGACTTGAAACAGATTATGACTAAAAATAATTATGGCAGTCAATAGAGACCCCTCGCTGATCTTGGATGCCTTCATTCAAATATAGACTCTATTCTAATTGATCTACGAAACAACTTCATTCAAAGTTAGCGGCCATGTGACGGTATCTATACTCTAACTCTTCAATGCTTACAAAGCACAGTGCAATATGTCTTAAAACGGTCTTTCTGGTTTGTACAGTCACTAGCAAACATATTAAAGTACAAGGCGTTTAAAATACCTTAACACTCTGTAACGCCTTTAACCATAGGATATGATGCCTTCGCTGCGGTAAAAATAAAATGTCTTGGTTGTGGTTACCCATAACCAAATGATTTCCACTGCAATTGCGCTCCAACGTTCGCTTCCAAAAAGGGGTTGAGGCAGCCATGGAAAATACACAGAAGATCACATAGAGTCGAAGTGTATTTATTTGACAATTTTGCTGTGCCAATATCTCGCTGCCAGCACTAGCACGAAATAAAGCACCGTATCAACAGTTTCCGCGTCATATTTTTGTGACGCGCCGACGCATCTCTAGCACGGAATAGAGCACGCGTCTATTTTTGACGCTAGTGACCTCCAACCGCGTCCCTCGCATCCCCCGCGCCATTTTTTGGATTGGTGCCTACCTCCGATACGAGTATGAAAAAAGCAAGCGATCTCTAATTTCAATCTTAAGTAGGGTCTTGGTGGCATTGTTGGTAATACGCCTGCATCGGCCCGGACGGAGAGCCCGAGATGTAGGGTCGAATCCTATACCTAAGACCGACGATTTTTTTTCGCTTTGATATAGTTTGGTGTAAACACATCACGCCAAGCGCTGGCACGCCTCCGTGGAGTGAACTAGGTTGTCTTACAGCGAGAGACTGCTCAGAGGCCCTAGCCAAGATGCATTACGCTACCTAGCGTTTCTATTCGTACCTAACGTTTTTAAACCAATCGCGTCACTGGTAGATCACGTGACTCTTCACGTGATTCGTAGGCGTGTTACCGACGACCGTCCTGCGGCATGCTGCCATGCTAGTTATTGGGTAGCGAGATTTTGGATCCACAAAATAGTCATTATGTAAATTTACTTGTCGCACTAATTAATTAAAGTGAGAGTGGTTTGTATTTAGTATATCACTAGCTGCGGCAAGGGACTAGAATGTACAGCAACTCCTAAATCGACCATACCATTAAGTTCCTTTATGTTCTACAACAGCAACGGCATGGTGAAGACTCTAACGTTGATCTACCGCGAGAACGGCGTCGCCCGGGGCCTGTACCGCGGCATGAGCATCAACTACATCCGCGCGATCCCCATGGTGGCCACCTCCTTCTCCACCTACGAGCTGATGAAGCAGCTGCTACAGCTTGACACCGGCATGAACGTGTCGTAAGTTCGAGGTTCGGAACGGAATCTGAGGATATTTCTCTACCAACCAAACTAATCCAAGTCTATTTGGTTTAGCACGCGAATATTCTGCTTATTGCTGAAAGTTTACATTCTAGAGTAATGTAAACGTTCTTGTGGACTTGGGTCACTATAGTCGTATATTTTATCAGACTAAGTAAACTGACAGTTCACGGGTCGTTCTCTTGGTAGAAAATGTAAACAAAATTTGTTTAAACGCAGTTTGAATACATTTAAATAAATCATAAGTGAACTGTCGGATTATTTCGTGTAATAAAAAATATGACTATGGGTTTTAGGTACAGATTTGTGACTGGTGAGTGATAGGTAGAGGTCGATGTTTTTGTTTATGATTGACATTATAATTGTCATTGACTAAATCATACTTGTGTGCGATTTGAAGTTTACGTTGTCAAGGTATAAGGCTCAACATTTTACAATGTAGTGAAACAAATGAAATGCAATGTACGAACAATCAGCGGCACACGACTTGAGCTTTCAAGAGCATTGAAGTATTTTTTTCAGATATTTTAGGCTCGATAATTTCGTATGATTACCTAACGTTGTTAACTTTTAACTTACGAGTATACCTAGTGATTATAAAGCAGACGGAAAGTGCAAGACCAGGATGAGTTTTAACTGCTTGTATTATTATTTTAATCATGAACAAAAACACTGGCGTAGTTATTTGTAATCCAGAGACTGAACCAGCAGGATATAGTTAATGTATGATTATGTAATCTTCCGAATACACTTATGTAGGTATAATGTTACTTGATTATCAAAATAATTAATTATAACAAGCGAATTGTGCAATTTTGCTCTTAATGTCTTAGCTAGCCAATTGTAAATGTATGAATAATTTATTTAGAAGACCATTCGTAATGGCTACACTTCTAATCGCGCTCACGCCTTCTACCGTCAATTTTGATGTTCCATAAATACTATTACTATCATACAAAGTTATTTTAAGTAACTTTGTATAGACGCCGACATACTTTTAAGACAAAAAATAAACCAGCTAAAGCAACAGATTGAATTGTAAGTGAGGCTGAGTTTATAAGCTCCCATCAGAGCAAAAGTGAGGGACGCAGCTACCTGTTGGAGTGAGAAACTTTTATATATTTCTCATGCTAAAAAATAGCTGCTGCGTCCCTGTCGGCCTGCCAGTCCGACTGTTGATCAACTCGGTGTTAATAGTTATAGATACTCTGTTCGCGGTATTTGATATCCAATTCCCTTTATCTCTACGAAACAGTCTCGTGACTCTAATATTGATGCATAGTTCTTATCTTTTGTCTTTCAACAGTATTTTAGAATCGACACATATTTTTTAATTAAAGTATTATATCTACGTTCCCACTATTTACTCGTAAATAATTCAATGATTTGCGGTATGTTATTGCAGAAGCTACTTTTTGACATTGTATTGATTGTATTTTATTTACGCAATGTATGTTCAGTTTAGGAAATGTAATTTTTCGTTGTTATAGATTAATCAGTGCAAATTATATTTCTTCAACTGTACCTGTATTTATTTAGTTAAGTATATGGCTTAATTAAACGGCGATAGACGCTACCTGGGCCTTTATTCTACCGGAAAAAACCATGTTGCCTCTGACATGTTAACTATCGTGTTGTTTATAACTCGGCCGCCATTACTATCAAGTAAATAGAGCTATCGTAACGACAATACGATAACATGTTAAAAGCAATATGGTTTCAGCGAGTACAATAGAAGCCCGGGTCCAAAACATGTTCTTGCACTGTAAGATACCATGACAAAAACTAATTTATTTAACAATGTGGAGCTCGGTTATAGCTTTAACGATACCTTGACGGTATTTGCACGTTTCTTACCAAAATATGTACAATATTTATTCTTGATTAAACACATGTAAAGGGCTACAAAATATTATATCTACCTAACTAGACAATATGATTTATTTAGTGTAATGTAAAGCTACTAATATAAATATTTAGGAAAATGATTACTTTATTTATACGCACAATACCAGGATTACTTAAGCAGTCAATATAGATTATAATTAATAATTGATTTCTTCAATTGTAAAGTTACAACAAGTCATTCCATAATTTAGGCTTTTCACTTATTTATTTGTTTTCTATGATCTATCTACTCGAGGCAGGCAATATAATAAGTAACTTGTATGGGGTTGTGGCATTTTATTAGATACCTAATAAATGCTAGGAAAGTGTTTAAGATTCTTCGCTTTGACATAAAATTTAGGTAAAGTGAATGTATGACATTCTAAAAAAAAAACTATTTTTTTCTTGCTACTTACTATAGACGTAATACGTTTTTATTTTTGGTAAATTTTACATTAAACTATTTAGGGTTAGTTAAGATATTTTTATTTATGCACTGTCTTGTATCTTGGTCTCCGAAGAACGTCAAAGCGACGTTCGACGCGTGGCGGCGTTTGACGAGTCCATCATAGTACTGGAGCGGCGTTCAGCGTCACGCTGTACGCGGCCAACAACGTTAAAGCGATATCTAGGCCTTAAACGTGCTAATATAAAAATGAATCCATGCCCTCGCTCTCTGATTATGGTATATAGGAACAGCAGAAGCCGAAACAGGGTAAACCCTCTTTTTTTGTTCTGGTTTTGAATGTTCTTTGCTTTAAAATTTAGACGCAACTTGAGTTTTTGTCGAATGTATAAAACGGTTATTGTTGTAAATTGTTTCCATATAATTCTTTTAACAAATTACAAGTCGCCTATAAAGATCTACATTTTGTATTATTGCCGTATGTCATAGACAGTTTGGCGTAGAACCAAGTAGAAACCATGTTCTCAAAGTGACGACACACAAGTTCAGTATTGAAGTGTACCTATCAGATACCACAGATACACAAACACGAATGGCGAGAATTGTTTTTAATAATAAACTTATTTTCATGAATAACAGCGAATTTTTATTACCCTCCGGAAATATGCAAGCCAGTCAGTATACCGTGAGAGGTGGACAGGACACTGGCGTTTCTGGCTCGAAGAGACAGACAATGTCATAGGTACCCAACTAGCAAAAGTAAGTACTATACAAGTCCATAGAACGTTTCCAGAAACACGAATTAGTGTTTCATACATGTCCTATAAGGTTGATGTAAACGTTTACCCAGGCAGGTTTTGGCACAGTTATATCGCAATTTTGTGACATAACCGTGTTATTGTGGCTCCATAAATCACACTTTAGAACTATAGTTTTATAATAAAACGGGGTCGTGTAACACTTTTTAAGGTTTTAACAGTGATTGTTGTGCCATTTACATCACAAAAAAGTAATCAGAGTTCTGTTAATGGACTTTTCAGTCCTATATTAGAGATCAGGGAGCTATTATATATATATATTTTATATATATGTATTATAGTTCATCCGGAAAGTTGATGTGAGTTGTGTGACGGTGCGTACTGCTCCGAATAAAAATTAATAAAGAACCATTAAAAAACAGACATCTTGGTAAGTAAGCTCACTGTTTGTAAAATAAAGGTGTAAAGTATTGTCTTAGATTACCATTTTTACTTGCGATTGAAGTTTTACGTACAAAGTATACCAGTATTATAAACACAATTTTCATGCGCCCCCTTAATTATTGGTATTTATGAAATTAAAATCATTAAAATATATAAATGACTCGACCGCTGGTTAAAAAGTGTGTACGTGCTTACTATAGGCTTACTATATAACTATCTATCAGGTCGGTCATGCCGCCATGCCGAAAATTAGGGTTCCTTAACACATCTTAAACCGAATAAAAAACCTTTGATGTCATAGGTACTTACGTGTGATTTCTTTGATTGGTGTCGGGTGAGTAAACTTGTTATACCAAATGAAGGGCGTCACGTAATTACAAAAAATAATGATATTATTTAGTGGTACATGTACCTACTCATCTAATTTGCAATGTATGCTATGCTACTTACAGCGTCACTTTTCTTTTTTCCAGTACGTGCAGTAAAATGGATGTCGACTGCTTTCTAAGTCACTGCATTTTTGATCACTATCGTCACTATTTATAAAGTCACTACTCATACCTACAAAATCTTGGCCACAAACATTATTTGCTAGAGTGGTGTCGTTCGTATTATTATTTTGTACGGAACCCGGCCTTGCTTCATTCACTTCGCTTTGATGGTTACTGTTGTTATTGTCAATGGACGTAACATTTACGCGTGAAAGCTGACGATTGTTGATATTTTTTCTTAACCTTATTTCGGAATGCACCACTCCTCTTGAATCTTTTCCAGTCGCTTAAATCCATTTTTTTTTACTTTTTAATAAACAGCGTGATAGAGCCTAGTATAACAATTACACCAATGTCTGTCTTGTTCTAAAAAAGTTTTGAAATTTCTGCTAATGGACATTTCGGCTGATTATTAGTGGCCAAATGCCACTTTTATATATCAGAAAACCCCATTAAAAGTATTTAAATCTCTTTAACTCGACTATGAGACGTAGCAGTTACCAAAACACTGATTTCAAGACCTTTCAGTGTTTTAATAGTATCCTCGGGGAAACTATAGTATATATCCTATAATAGCTATTCGGAAATGTTTATTTCACAAATCCGATAAATAGCAGTGTTGAAAAAATCAACAATAGTACATTATTATCCCATAATAGTATTTTTTTTACAATTTTAGTACTTGCACCATAATACTCATTTGGAAGCGACAATAAACACAAATTTGCGCTAAAACGGTACCATCTATAGCTTTAATAGGACAAGGAAGCTCTTTAGTGATATAACAGAATCACTTATAGTGCTGCGTTAAAAGCATGATTTGGGAATGTAATGTAAACGTTTACATAACTTTTTAACAGTACTAAAGTGCCGTATAATATTATACAGCTGAAAAGTGATATAAGACGCTTTTATAAAACACAGGGTCATAACAAAAACCTTAATGACGCTTTAATAGGACTCTTTAGTGATAAACTGATTTCTTAACGGACTATTTTGCTGGTTGGGTAGGTATTACTTAACATTACAATTACAAAGCAAGGAAGACTTACCAGAAACGCTTGAACCTAACGCCATGTGCTTCTGTTTAGATATAGAAATATAAATAATTTTATTTGCATAAACATAGGTACAGTATTGATTGGGAAATAGTAGCACATGCTATGAATTATGAATCCCTACGCTTTACCCACAGGGGTACAAATTTGGAGTCCTGATTATTTTTAAAACAGGATAGTAAAAATTATGATTAAGAACAAAAAAAATATAAAAAATAAACAACTCATTTATACTACAAAGACTACAATCATTAGATTATGACTTATGATGGCCTAGTTACTAACTGAGAAAATCCTTGACTGAATAATAGCATTTATCTACTTATTAGAAGTGCAGCTAGCTCATTCTTAAATCTATGGATTTTTTGCTGTCTTATACTACTTGGGATTTTAATATATATATATAACTAGCTTCTGCCCGCGTGGAACTCGTTTATATTATCGTAGCTCCATACAAATTTTCACCCTTTATTTCACCCCCTTAGGAGATGAATTTCGGGGAAAAAACTATCCTATGTCCTTTCCCGGGATTCAAACTATCTTTGCACCAAATTTCACCTAAATCGGTTCAGCGGTTTAAGCGTGAAGAGGTAACCGACAGAACCACTTTCGCATTCATATATTAGTATGGATAACTTTTAATCCACAAGAGTATTGCTCTCAGACGGCTCTGGCCGTCAACTGAAAGTTGTGCCTGCCGTGATTAAACAAAAACGACTTTGTTTAGTAGTTTAACTTTTCGAACATCTTACGTCGAATACAAAATCTACTATTGCATGCATAAGTAATTTCATTCACTCCTTCGTGCCAGACCGGCTAACACATTTAATTTTGCTTGTCGCTCAGCGAGTCTATCGCTACTGACTATTTAGAAAGGATTATCAGAGGGACAAAACGAGTCGCGGAAACGTGCCACATACTATCCGTTAAGCTCTTGATAAACCTTTACCCTAGTGTGAGAGTAATAGGTAGCGAAATAAAAGTCGTGGTTTAGAATTAATTTTATTTAATATCTAATTCTCCTATCAACAGGCATAATACAGTTGCAAGAATAAATGTATGTATCCGGTTGTTTACATTGACATCGCGGCGATAGGGACTCTCGAGTCTATACTCTTATCATTAGCGTATATACTTGCGGTTTCATTGATCCTCAGTAAAATCGAAACTCGGGTCTTACAAAATGTCATTAGCATTACTATAACAGTTATTTATAATTACATACCGTTTGCAAAGAAAGCCTTAATATAAATTTTATTCGAGCTTCGAACGGGGGAAATAAAACACCAAAATTTTAGCAGTCAAATCAACCTTATGCGTACAGTAATTAAGTTCTAATTTGTTCATTTCGCTCAAACGAAGCTCTGCATCATACATACTCTTTTTTTGTATTTTTGCGTAATATAATTACTTTTTTTACCTACAACTTACATACTTAATACTTAGATCAACGAAACGTGCGGCTTCCAGTGACATTGGTGGGTAAAGTCTTTGTATATCTCGTTACTCACGCGTTTCAATCGAAGTGCGATTTAGAAGTAAGTATATAAATCAACATTTTATAACATTTTTGTAAGCCTGGAACCACAAATTAATCATCAACAAAAGTCGCGACAAACAGTCCGGTTAAAAGACTTTGTCGAAATTATTAAATTTTAGATAAGTAATGGAATAAATTACAGTAATTCATGTAAGTTAATTCTACGCAAAACAAATGCTTTACTAAACGCCTGAATGAGTGTTCCGACGTCGGTACAGCAGACGACGAACGAACGGACCTGGATTGATCTGTCATCTCAGAAGTCACGGCCGGGCACGGGGCGCCCACTGTACAAAACACTCCCGATTTCATTACTTTACGTTCATCATATAAAAACGTTATTATTATAATTTCATAACTTACGTTGCCTTTACATAGTTAAAAAAAGTTTTACAAATCTCAGGACATTCTGAACTTACTTTAAAATAATAACAACTTATGCAATGCCTTGATCTTTAGGTATTTACAAGATTACCTAAAATAATAAATGATTATAAAATTTAAAAAAAATGTTACTTTACACTCGTGTGAACGTGAAACTTTTTTTTGTTGTAAAAGTACTGTGGCACAAGAAATGGAATTTAGACAATTAATCTCGAATATGCATGTTCCGCCTGTGCGTTTCACGGCAGAATGAGCTCCCGGGGCACGGCGCAGGGCGCGGTCCAGACGGAAACAGTAAACCGCAGCTCTTTGAGAGTCACTCTAGCATTCTGTCGTGAAACGAACGCGTTGTACCGAACGACCGCGGAACACACTCGGGTGCACTCGTGCGCGTGCTCAACGTACGCGAACAGGGCTCTATGGGATTGCCGCGTGTAAAAACCAAATCCATAATAATATTAAAATTTGCTATCAAATAATAGACATTAATTGAATAGTTATTTATAAAAGAGTTCAACAAAAAATAAAATATATAAAACGGACTTCACAGGATTTGATCTACAGTAACCTAGTTTTGCAAAAAGAATT
This sequence comes from Acleris laterana, assembly GCA_963966035.1. Classification (NCBI taxonomy): domain Eukaryota; kingdom Metazoa; phylum Arthropoda; class Insecta; order Lepidoptera; family Tortricidae; genus Acleris; species Acleris laterana. The sequence goes on from OZ014451.1 coordinate 5,947,808, forward strand.
ATAAACGTAGTGTCGTGATCTCGTGACACGATGCGGTCGCAACGAATGGGATATGACAAGAGCTCAGCGAAGCCGGGGCACATGTCTTGAACCAGACACCAAAGAAAATACGAAATCTACTATCAGGCTGCTAGTTAGAAATGTAACGCGTACGCGTCTCGTCCAAGGCATGTACCGGCGCGGCGGGCGCGGCTCATTATGGTGGTATGTCCATTGACGGCGCGTCCCGCGGCTGCGGTCAATGGCCACTGTCGTCGGTAGCGAAATAAAACGACAGTGATAGCAAATGCACGCTGTTTAATGAGGTCTAAGTGTCTTTGATACACAAGTATACATACAATAGGTCTGTCGGACAGATTATAATGAACATACCAACATAAATTACGTCGCGCGGGCGCTCCTCTACAGCTGAATAAGTAGACACAAGAACAGGAATTATGCTAAAACTAACTGTTACCGCAGCGACGCCAACGCCCGCGGGCGCCGGAGTTGGCGGTCGCGTGTTGCACTCAGTGGACTCCGTTAGCGACATGCTTTCGATACAATTGAGAACTGTGCCACTGCATACGCAATTGTCATCACCAGAACTTTTCTTACGGAAAGCTATTTTGTTGTTAGGTAGAATGTCGGTAATGGAGTCGACTTGAATGAGATATAGGGATGGCGCCGCCCGGATTACAATATTGAACGCATCCGCGACCTACGACCGAGCGGAGTTTGAGTTTATAAACTTGGGAGGCACTGATCGACACGCTCCAGGGAACTCGGCAATTTTAAATTATTTGACATTAGTATACCTCGCCATACTTTAAGAACATCTAATAATATAAAAAAAAGCTTTTAATAGCGCTACATAATCAAAACATCTCCTGACATAAGAGAATTTACTGAAATTTATGGTTGTTTTTTTATAATAACTAAGTGGTAAGCATGTGTTTCCGCTGGCAAGTTAGGGCGGATACAACACTTGACAAGGAAGCACACGCAAAGCACATGACTGTCACTCGCTTCAAAAGCAAAACGGTAACTACACAAAGGAAAAGAAACGCAAAATTTTGCAGCTACTCATGCTAGGAACAAGCGTGATGTTATTTTACAGAATTCTAGTGCATTTTACAATTCAATGGTAGTTTATACCGGCCTTTGAAGCCAGTGCATTTAAAGCGGTAAAGTTGGATAATTTACTTAACTGTAACCGCGGGTACAATACAAATATTTAGGACGTTGATGAGATCGATCAACATGCAGCCTACGGGCAGGGGTGAAATCAATAAGACTTCCATGACTACAGTCTTCGCGGTCGCCCAAGCCAAACCAGCACGAGCGACGAACATAACGACCCATCGCGTAAACGCGACATTTTCATTTGTAACTTTAAATAATAATTATAATTTCGACAAGTCACAACTGAATACCGAAAGATCTCAGCAACGTTTTCTGTCGGGGCGCGATTCGCTTCCGGCGGATCTATCCGAACGCGGGAGGCGGTGAAACTTTAGAACTTTCGAGTATTTCAACTCCAAATTTCTATAATCTATCGAGTACTTTTCGAGGCGCTCCGATCGGGCCTAAAAACGGTGCAGACGCCGGCCCTAAAAGGATCCGCGACCTCGCGGGAAGGCAGACTTACGGGGCCGGCTGCGGGCAAATTTAGAATAAAAAGTGGGGATCGGCACGCTAAATCGTGCCGCTCGGTCGGCTCGGTCTCGACACAAACGGGAGGAACAGATCCGTCAGGCGGCGACTCGGGGCCCTGGAGCTAGACGGAGGCGAGCCACTGCGCGACGCGCGCCAGGCTGAGCACGGCCTGGCGGCGCGCGCGCGAGCCGACCCCGCGCGCGC
>OZ014451.1:5949849-6004651 GCA_963966035.1 Acleris laterana
AATACACTGAGACGAATCTAACGACACCTCCCTTGTCGAAATAAGGTTATCCGATCAGCCTTTATAAGGTAAAAAAGAATCATATACATACACATACATACATCAAAAACAGTATCCTCGTAATCCGGCAGTCTGGTAAATAGGATATTTCTCACTTGTTCTCACTTTACACATTTTGAACTTTAAAATCTTTAAAAGACAATTAACATTGCAGTATCTTCATAATTCGTTATGAAGATACTGCATTAAATTGTCTTTGATAGATTAGTATTTGGGTCACGTACTTCGACTTCCTGTGCTTTTTCCGTGGCGTTGCTCTTCTTGCAGACCTGCGTGATCAGCTCTGTGAGCAGTTTCTGGTGTTCCTCCGAGAGCTTCAGCTCAGCCAACACTCCTGAAAACAAGATCATAGCTTTGTTAACAAATTGAAATACAACTCAACCTCTATTCTTGGCTGTAAAAAGCATTTATTAACTTCGGTATCGTTTCTCGGCCGCCATTACTCTCAAGTAAACAAGTGCTATCAAGACGACTGACTATAGGATAACAGGTTAATAGTACATTGTTGCCTAGGCGCGGAAAGTAAGGGTTTTCCTCACGAGGTGGTTAGCTGGCCGAGCAATAGCGAGGCCTGCTAAAATACGAGTCAGGAAATCCTCGTTTCCGCCGCGGCATACATAATGCTTTTCTCAAACATGTGAGGAAATAACACAAATACATAATTACAAGTATTTTTAAGAACCTATGACAAATTCGGAGATAATGTTTGTTTGAAAACTACAGAGTATTAGTGTAGATAGTTTCACGCACAACGCACCGCCGCCGCCCCACACTGCACCCACAAGTTGGGTGTGCGGGATTCTTTTCACGTTCCTTTCGATGTTGTATGCAATAGAGAGCACTTTTAATAAACAATATGGACATGGACGGAAAGTGTTTTCATATGGGTTTTTTACTCCTAGGAGTAAAATGAGGCACTTTCCATCCTTGTGTTTCAATCGGAAAACCGTTATTTCCGAGCATGTTTGAGAAAAGACAATATGGTTTCTGCCGCCTAGAAAGTACTGAAAAACACTCCCTTCTGAGAATGTAAAATATAGCAAATTAAAGAGTTAAATTTGGGGTCAATACATGGCGAGACAAAATCGAGGGTTTTCCTTTGACACGAACACAAAAAGAAAAAAATACAGAAACGTGTCACCACCAATTGACCTAGTCCAAAGCTAACCTCTAGGCTTGTACTATGGGAACTAGACAATTATATAAATACTTATATTGAGAAATATATACTTCCCAAGTAACACAGTAAGCAATATAACTACTCACTCGTGGTCTTATATACAGTTCTATGCTGATATAAACACTTACAAAAGTTCATCCGTGAACTTACAGCTGCATAATAGCATTTAGTGTCAATTAAACAGCTCAGTCTGAATAAGAGCTGTATTACGGTATAGAAAGGGTACACATTTACGTCCTTATTCAGCTCTAAGTATTTTTAAACACTATTAGCTGTTTAAGGGCAACTTAGTGGAGAACTTTATGCTAAGTGCTGTGTATGATAGCACATGTGAATATTTATTACGTTGACTTTTTAAGATACCACTTGTGAACTATTATAACGTCAATAGAGGTATAGTGAACTACAAGTGAACATTACTAATGCTTAGGGCTGATTTTTTCCCTGCTAGTCAGCCTTTATTCAGCCTACTGATACAATCTGCATAGCGGCTGTTTAGAAGTTCAGCAAAACGCTAATAGCTGTTTAGAAGAATATTAGTGAATCAAATTAACGGCTACTGCTGAATTTGCGGTCACGAGTTACACTTATTACTGGTTTAGGCTAGCTTTAACTGCGCCTCCTCTGCGAACAGAACGGATCATAAGCATAAGGGTTTCGTTTCGAGCGAATCCTAATTGTTTATCGATAACGGTTTTCACTACAAACCGTGGATTGAAAAAATATAAACAAAAAAGAGTTTGATTCTTAAGCATTAAGGAGCGTCCTCACTGGGGGCATTCGCGTGAATATTCTAAAAGTGTGGACGTCGAGCCGAGCGTTACTAAGATTCCACCCGACTCGATTTTCACGCCGAACGCTTATTATCAGAGCTCGAAAAGGATGAGCTATTTTGAGAATTTGCATAACATGGACATACAGTGTCGTTTAAATGGTAATCGTCCATCTTATTTAATAATAAATGAAATGGTTTTATTTAGGCTGCCTTTCAGCTACAAGCTTTACGTCGCCGTTAAAACAAACACAAGTAAATTAAACTTAATGGAATGTGATTGGTCGATTTTGCACAGCTCCGTTGCAATCCGCTGTGCGAAAACAATAGGGAATTTGACAAGAGTTAATTTAAATTATTTTTTCATTAACAACAGAGAAACATTATGAAAATACTAGGTAAATATCAATCTCATTTATGTTTGCTATTTTAAGATTTTAGTTTCATAAACTCCAACAATAAGGACGTTGTTTGATTGTAACGTCACAAGTAAGTAATCCCTATAAATTCCATAGTATCGGAGCGTTTTAGATGTTTCATAAAAAGAAGCTGATTAGACTTAAGTCAAATACCGTATTAACTACTATTAGAGCAAGACTCTTTAGATAATATATCCACATCATAACTAACACTTTTGGTAGATTCGAATTAGTTTAATCATAGTGAATTGTTTTGATTTGTTTGAATATTTATTTTCCAGACGTATCCATATTAATATCTACACATGGCATTAAAGACATAAAACTAGCTCACCCTTTCAGAGCTCTACGGCCTAGTATGGCTGCGTCTATATGCGGCAAATCTGGATAAAGCATCCGTCACTCTCGTTCGTATTTACGTATCAGAAGGTGTTGAATGCCTTCTCCAAACTTTGTCACGCGATAAACGCAGCCATATTAGGGCCCCTGCTCATTACACGCTAAGTTTTACATAGATAAAAAGGACCATTTGGATCACTGTTTCCAATTATAAACATTTGTAAACCTAAATTTATAACACACTGATCCGAATTGGCCCCATAATCGCGCTAACAGACAAGCACAAAATCCGACTTTAAAAAGTGAAGTAAATATTATTTCGAATACATTATTTGATCTTGAAATATAACAAAAGATAAATATTAAACATACTCACGTGCAGTCTACATGAAGTAATCCGGCGTTCGCCGTGTGACATGCGGCTCGCCGCGCCGCGGGGCCGGGTCGAACTGAAGGCTGCACACACAAACAACGTGAGCACACACACACAACACACACGCAGCCCACCCGCGCACTCAGCAGGTCATAAACTTCAATATCCATTGTTAGATAATCGACAGAGCCGATTGTAAATATGATCACCACAATCAAATTTACGTCGTCATCACTTTGCGCTTATAATCATTCCATAAAGATTAGATCCGGTAATTCCAGTTTATATGAATAAATTAAAATATATGTAAACAAGTTTTATCATAGAATGGTTTGTCTGGCCTCTGAATGTTCGGAGATATTTTTAAACTATTATATTTTAAAGGGTTAGAACCGAAACTTCATTGCAAATGCATGGACTGTGTTGCAAGATATTAAAACACAACCTTACCATAACCAACCGATTTAAAATACACTACAAACAGTGGGAAGTACATTATACATAAATAATTAAGTATAGTAAACTACTTACAATGAGTACTTGAGGGCATCATCCAATTCCATAATGGCTGCTTGATTACCACACCTGCAGAAACAATCACGTTAGACATAAACAACCATTGTCCTATCCTTCAGTACCGAACCTGTTGTTACTAACGCATTCACTGCCAGGGGGCGTGGCCTAGGAACAAACTTGTATGACAGTGAACGCATATATGCGTCGGTGGCAGTGAATGCGTTAAACAATAGATAATTGGATGAAAGCATCATTTATACTGACATCATAATTATCACAAAAGTATGTAAGATTCCATATACTCTTCATTATTTGATGACAGGTTAACAAATCCTTATAAATATAGTCTGTGTCAATTGCAATTGGCAACCAATATCAAGTACTTTTAAAGATCAGGTGAGGCCTTTGCATTGACTTATACACTTGATCTTTACTTTGATACCTTTCTTTTAAGTTCAAGGTTAAATAACTATTCATTGTATATAACGTATCTATATAAATTCACACGAATCGCCGAAATGTATGTACGCGCAACTTTCGAACGCCTGTACCAAATTGGATTCTTATTTTTTTGCCGTGTTCGTTATTGTCAGGACAAGGTTTGTATGACGGAAATAAATAGAAAATTCTACCGAGAAAGTCTGAAATTGGCAGCGGGTGTGAAGCCTGCATAGTTTTAAATACCAGCCACTGCCAGGCGACTAATCGCCTAATTGTTATATTTCGGCGATTTCGTGGCCGCCGGCTAGCGGACATCACGAAAGAGTATTATAGTAGTCGTAATAATTTTATGTTATATATTGTTATAGATGTTAGTCTGTAAGGTATTTGTAAATATGAGCCTTGTAGCATGAAATAAAGTAATCCTATTCTATTTTAAATAAGAACACGCTTGATGAATATTTGAGGTTATGTATGAAACAGGACTACCTTGTATACATCTTCAATAAATGAAATGAATTTTAATCGATACAGGCTATACATACCAAATTTTGGCATCTAAATATATAAAAGGAGAAACTGACTGACTGACTGACATATCAACGCACAGCCTAAACGGCTAAACGTAGGCACTTGAAATTTGGAAGGGACGTAGCTTAGGTACCGTAGAGGTGCACTAAGAAAGGAATTCCCGAAATTCCCACGGAAACGGGAATTAGCGGGAAAATTATTAACTCAAAAAAAATGTTTTGCCCAACGAAGTGGACATGGGAACAGCTAGTATTGTATAAAACCCAAAGTGATATTGATCACCATTTTATAAGGTTGTTATTTGTTTGATCGACCTTAGACCTTATCAGTACTGACTAATCTTAACTTTGATAGTGGTATTACTAACATAAGTTTGATTATGAAACAGTATAGTATAAGTCATCTTAATCCAACAACACATTAGGTTAGGTATTAATTGACTATTCTACATTTCTAACAAATAATTTAAAACACTGCGTACGTACTTAAATTCTAATATTATTTTAAATATGCAAGAACAAATATCAAGTAATAAGCTAATAAGTAATGGCAACTTAAAAGATACATGAAAAAAATATCACTTTCACAATAATATATTTATTATATTCTGCAACAAAACACAAATAATCATCCTGAGAAGCATAGAGAACTGTATGTTATACGTTGTTGCGGAAAACTAGCCTGCTACATCCTATAACCTATCAACCTCGTGCTATTTCCTCGTGTTTTGAGAAACCAGAATAGCATGTTCTGTTATACCAACAACAATGGCGAATCTTGCACCCGGAGGAAAAAGCTCCCTGTTTTACCTTCGATCAAGTATATTTTAAAAGTTTACACATACACGCACGTTACTTTGGTTTCCATGTTGATTTAACGATAGTATGGGTTATAGCAAGGACATGGTAAGGTTGGCTTACCTATAGCAGTAGTTAGGCGCTGAGAAGATGGTAACGACATTCCGATCGTGGCACCAGTTGTAGCCCTCCATGACGAGCTGATGCGCGCGCGACACCAGCGTTAGCCCGTTGCTGTGGTTGAACGTCTCGGAGATGTCCTGTCCGAACGTGTAGCCGGCACCACGTGGCGAAATTCCCCATCCGCCTCTGTACGGACATAAGCTTTAGTTAAAGCATACTACGAGTTCAAATGAGGAGTGTCACATTAAGTACAGAGATTATTTTCCAACTCCAACACCAGCCCCCTATTTCACCATCGGGACAATGACAGGTGACAGGTGATAATTCGGTATACATTGCAAAGTTAACAAGCTTTCACATCAGTGGGATTCATATCAGCTGCGCAATGTACACTGAAATGTCACCTGACACCTGTCATTGCAAGCAGCGATTGTAACCGGTTACAAATAAACCGGTATTTATTTAGGTTAAACCGGTTAATTATTTGGGTTACGTTCCAACGAATTGGTTACGCTCACAGGGAACGAAATGCATTTACCGGTTATAACCGGTTAGAGAGCGCTTCCGTCATTCACCCTTGTCTCGGCTCACACGGAAGGAACGATCTCTAACCGGTAAATGCATTTAGCTCCCTGTGAGCGTAACCTTTATTATGGGTTAGGCTCTAATAGTGTGGCTTTAACCGCTACGGAAAATAAATCGGTTTTCAATCCCTGATTGCAAGGATGGTGAAATAGGGGACAAATCAGGTCTTTAACATTATTTTTGATTTTAACCGGAAAGACATAACAGACATGAATGAATTAAATGAAATTTTGTACAACTACTTCATTGTTATTATCGTTATGCCTACTGCTGGGTACACCTACCGTTCATAAATATTTGCCCAGCCAAATTTTTCATTAAAATGCAAAGCTTAATAATCACTATGAATATGTTAACATAATTCACGTAAATGTATTATTGGCTTCAAATCCAGCCAGCTGAAAATTATGTATACAATTTTGTTATTTCATGATGTACCTTATTTAGGAAACCTTAAGCCAATTCTTTTGAACGTTATTAAATCAAATTGCGTCATAAAAGAACCTTTGCTTAACCATATTTAGCTATTTCATTATAATAATACTTTATTTACAACACTTACTAGACAAATGTTTCCTGTTCTTATCATATGCCTTTTAAGTTCAGTATTTGTTGAACATGCTTCAACAAATGATACATAATTATTGACTAGCATTTGCCCACGATGCCCAAGGTATCCGCCGGTATACTGAGTGTCCATGAACCCAAAAAGAAGCCTATATATATCACTCTCCAACAACTAACAAAAAAAAAATTAACCCTCTGATCTGTTTTGAGAAAGATATCCCAACCTATTTACAATATTAGTTATTTTAAATTGACACTTTCCTGAATCATACGCATGTCAATTCATTACATCCGAGTAAGAGTACTTCGTAGTTTTCCAGTGTGGCGCGTGGACCATTAATTAATTATCATCCGCACCATGCACTAGGTAGATGCTAAATATTATAATGAGTCACTCGTTCCTACACCTACTCGACTCAACGCGCCACGTGCTAAAAGTGCAAGTAAACCAGGGTCTAATTGGTATAATCGTGGGAAACGCGTAATTAGAATCTCCTGTTTTGATTTTAAAACAAGTTTTTGAAGCATTGTGCATTTTTAGTTTTACAACAGTTTCAAACACTATGGAAAAATCTCTATTTGCACCACTTCAATTAGAAGGTTATCGTGCAAAATGACATGGAAAAAAGATCAACAAACTCATAAAAATCAATGAGTGCTTTCATCGCGTGTAGATAGCATTTATCAGTTGGAGTGAGACAACACAATTATCTCTAGAACTTGCACATCTCGCCTGGGTTAATTGATCAACGCGGAAAATGCTGCCGAGGTGACCTTGACTTACTCCACTATTTCATTCAATCAAACGTGCTTAAATAGGGCTGATCGAGACGAATTTGTCTATCTATACTGGTATTCAGATAATAACTGATGGTTACGCGTTAATTAAGCAACTAACGACATCTAAACGTTTACTCATTACAAATACTGATTGGAATTTCAAGATAGACGATAAAATATGATTGGATCAAAGATATAATTTTGATATAGATCTTAATTTATTCAGACAAGTTCATAATTTACCTAATATAAAATTGTATTACTGTTTTATAGTAATTGTTTAAGCCTTACCCAGTCAACACAAATCTGCACCTAGTAGGAAGAATATTTAAAATAAATAAACTAGTGGACTGACCTATCATCAGGGTCGCTCCAGAGCAGATCGCACATGGGTCCCTCGTGGGGCACCTCCTGCAGGCGGTCGAGCGCGCGGATGTGGTCCAGGGTGTCGATGGAGGGGCTGAGGCCGCCGTGCAGGCAGAAGATCTGGCCGTCCACCAGCGCCGTCAGCGGCAGGAAGTCGAACAGGTCCGTGAAGTGCTTCCACACGGACGCATTACCGTACTTTCGCAGGCACTCGTCGTAGAACCCGTACACCTGAGTGATCTGGCGGGACTCGTGGTTACCACGCAGGATTGTTATTCTCTCGCGGTATCTAACCTGAAATGTTATTGTGGTATAAGTAAACTGGATTCTGCTCACACCGTCGAACCGCCATTCGTTGTAAAAATAACGGTAACTCCTAATAATACTATATAACTACTATTTGACCGCGCCCAGCGCCGCCTGGGTGTATTTTTTATTACGACCTATTCTCAGACCTACTGAATATACACGCAAAATTTCATAAGAATCGGTCAAGCCGTTTCGGAGGAGTTTTGTTACAAACACCGTGACACGAGAATTTTATACGTTAGAAGATAAATAAAACAAACAAGCAGTAGGTTATATTTTGAGTTTTGAGGAAGATCTCATATTCCGTGACGTGACGGATGCTAAAATCAATTACCTATAAATATAATGTAGGCAAATAATTAGATATTTTTGTGTTTCATAATCATAAAGCATTGCATTAGTTTATTAGCTGTGAGTCACCGGGCTTATAAATTAACCTCGACCAATATTCAATGTCACAGGTGCACCATTATATAAACGGAGCGCTATTTTAAATTACCGGCATGGGTCACCGCTAGGGTTTGCAATATGCGTTGGTTTTTAATATTCGAATAATATGAATAGTTCGATTTCCGATATTCGAATATTCGAATTTTTCGGATAATTTGAATATTTATTGAAACAAAACGAATTAATGGTTTAATGTTGTAAAATCAAATAAATAGGCCTTAAATATTAAAAAAAAATAGCATTCCGTGGTCAAATTAAATATTATTAGTTATTAATATAGCAAGTAGCAGGAAGCGAGCGACCCAACTACGTCACTCAACTCACTCACTGCTCGTTATTGTAATATATTTTTTTGAGCTAAATTTGTTTTTTTGGGAATGTTAACTTGTAGATACGATTAACTTTAATTAAGTAAAACAACATAAAATAATATAACAACCATAACACAATAACTGAAAAAGAAAACTAAAATTAAATAAAACGAACTCTAAATATATAAATTACCTAACTAAAACATTCAATCTAAGAATGGCCCCTGCGGCATTGTACCAAAGATGCTGGCAGCATTTCCTCGCTGGATGGTTAAACTTATACGTTGAGCGAGGAAACTGCCAGCTCTTCGGTCTCCCGTGACGTCAATGAGCCTCTTCGAAACTTCTTTGAAAAGGCTTCGAGCGCTAGGACCCCACGGACCAAGGGTCTCGACACCGAATGGAATAAACATATATTCTGGGCCGAGACCACTATATTTTACTACCTTCATGCTTTCGGCCGCTTCAGCTGCCGCACCAGCCCTATTAGAGGTCCGGTGGAGATGTGATGGGGCTAGCGTGTCTACACAGGTTGCATCCCACACTAGCACCCGTCCCATATTCCACGGGACCAAGGTCATTCCGTCAGGTCTCTTGCCATCATTTCTAGAAATGCCTGTCGGCTCTAAAAGAGCCGGGACCTTTATTGAGGCAAGAGACCGACGAATGATGTCGTTGAGTGCGGCGTGTCTGGAAAAGCGGCCAGCACTTCTCTGGCAAGAAAGTCCGTGTTGTCCTAGCCGATCTACGTCACTTCCGCAGGGGCAGCGATGTGGAGCGCAGACCGGGACCACAAGGCGAAGGCAAACTGAAAGTCGGAGTGTGTTAGGGTCTAGGAAAGTTCCAGTGCTTGGCGAGGGATGAGCTTGAAGCCAGTATCCAGCCTCCCTTGTACCGACTGCTAAAATTCTAGCACGATCCGCTGCGCAGCACTGGTTAAGAAGGGAATCAACAGTCAATTTGGGAATTAGTTTTAAAACTCATGTTGTTCTATGTTATATTTGCATTCCAGTTTAATATTTGCTTGCATTTCTCATTAGGTATGAAAAAAAGCTGATTCCAGCGTTCTATTAAAAGTGGGAAACTATTTCAATCCTTTTTAGTACTATTCAATATATCCGAATTATTCGAATAAGTAACACTGCCGTATTCGAATTTAATTTGTGTCGGATATTCGAATAATATGAATATTCGAATATTCGAATTGCAAACCCTAGTCACCGCGTGCCGACGTAAAGGTAAACCTAAAGTCACGTTCATTCATTGATCGGCGAGGCACTGTGATACGCTAAGGTCCGACAGTCACGCTCCACCGCATTAGCTAATTAAAACCAAAAATAAAGTAAAAATACAAAGGCGTGGCCTCATAAACATAAACAAACAATATAAATAGCTAAGGACCAATACGAGCGCTCTATATTACGAAAGTATCTACTAGCTCGTCTGATAAGATGTGATGTCAACACGGCATTATCTAAGATAAGGATAAGAAAGTAGTTTCCTCTCACGTATACCAAATATCAACTGTAAAAGTGACGGCAATGGGTTTGTTATTTTATTAATAGTGCGTCTACGTTTTTAATCGAATAAACACAAACAAAGCCATGTCCAGTTTTTCATAACTTCTATATTAAACTCACATTGCTTTGGCTTCCGTTATGATAAAGAAGTAGGATATTTTGTAATATATTTTTTTTATAGTAAACACGTAAGGCCAAAAGAAGGGAAATATGATATTAAATTGAACGTTTCCTTCTTTGACCTCTGCGGCGTGCATCCTCGAGGCCGCTCGTATCTTTTCGCTAAACACAACTAATTAGTTTCGCAAAGTGAACATGCGGCATAATATTACCTAAGACGATTTCAAAAAGGTCACATAAATGTCGAGTCGAGATTGTAATGGGAATCGTTAACGGAATACAGCTGTTTCTGTTTCTCTAGTGTTTACAAAGAGCGTGTGAAAATAACTGAGGGGCAACCTGCAGCGGAAATTATTGGAATAGAAAATGCTAACTTTAGATACAATACAACCGTATCATTCAATTACGGTCAATTACCTTATAAAAAAACGTTTGAATTTAACTTCACAAGTGAGAGCATTCTGTTAACTCCCTCGTAAACAAATCGCGGTCAGTCATCGCGTCCGTGTTTAAACAATGAAACATGCGAAAACGAAAACCGATTTACATAACGATATGAGGAATCTGTAATATGATCTAATTAATTTTGTTGTAGCCGCATGTTGAGTTCGTCAATATTTAAATTGTGAATTTCGTGAATCTAATTCAGCGAGCTGGTTAGGTATAAATTCATCTGAATTAAATGTTTACATTTAACAGTTCAAGCAATCAGAAATAAATTCAGCCATTTATAATCAGTATTGAAGATATTTTAGGATATTTATTTATTTTCTTCCACGAATCATATAAATAATAATAAATATACCGCTGAATACAATGCGACGATATCTTGCTACCATGGATGCAGAAACCTGAGTGACCGTAACGCTAAAAGCCTTATTTGCCTCGAACAAAGTAAGTCGTTTCCGTAGTCACGTGAAACACCCTACAAAATAAGCTGGCAGTAATTAAAAAAGTTACCTTAAGTGCAACAAGCAATGTAACAGTCTCGACGCTGTAGTAGCCGCGGTCGACGTAGTCCCCCATGAACAGATAATTGGTGTCCGGGGAGCGACCGCCGATGCGGAACAGCTCCATCAAGTCGTGGAACTGCCCGTGGACGTCGCCGCACACCGTCACGGGGCATTTCACCTCCTGGACGTTGGATTCCTTGGTAAGGATCTCCTTTGCCTGCAAAAGAGAAAGACCTATGTATTGACAGCTTGACACAAAATTTAAGTCCTTTTCATGGTTTTTGGAATATGCTCTGACCTATGCCTGAAAATACTGGGTTTGGTGAAACACTGTTAGCTAAAGGTAACTGCATTCCTGAATGCAATACACAATTAAGATTTTATGATTCATGGCACATGTCCAGCAGTAGACGATTTTCGGCTGATATGACGTGATTTTTAGTAGCGCGAGCAAATTTTGACGAATGTGATTAGGAACCAGCCTTTCGAGTTGAAAACTTGCACTGTATGTACTATGTAAGAAGGTATTCGACGGAGAGATCAAAACCCGAGACAGAGACGCATTTCGGTCGCGATTATTATTGGTTGCGACCGTCAGTTCGACATCCACATACCCATCTAATATACGCTATACCTCTTAAGCCAATTATTATTATAATACATAGATACAAACATTAAGTCACGCCCGTGTCCAGAGACCAGCGGCAGAGACCAGTTCTTTCCACCTGCTATACGATCCTGACATATCTCTTTCGCTTCTTCGACATTCATACATTGAGTCATGCACGCACGACGCATTTATTATTAAATACATTATTAATTGTTTACATCTTCGGTTATGTTATGAGGGGGTGCCGCTTGAAATATCGACAATCGTTTCATCGAAAGCTTCATTACGTCGAATTTCATTTCATCGAAAGCTTCATTACGTCGAATTTCATTTCATCGAAAGCTATTTTCTCCTGAAGCCTTATTGTTTTCAGGTTATCTATATTATTGATTACGTAGGTTAGGTTAGGTTACACTTGTGACAGTCAAAAAAATATTGCACCTGCGTGTGGAAATGCCTGTCGATGAAATGAAAATTCGACGTAATGAAGTGTTCGATGAAACGTTAGTTGATATTTCAAGGGTAAACCGTTATGAGGTAAACTAAACTGTCAATCGTGGTTTTCTTTTGTATACTATTATACGCCCACGCTATTCAACGAAGTGTAAAAACCTCTTAGCATTAGCGTTTCATTAATGCATAATTGTATCATTAACATGCATGTCCTCTGCTATCCAATCGGTAGGGACACCTACGGTGTTTACGATGGAATGTGCGGATGCGATAGATTTTGTTCTCCATTATACCTACCTATACCTAGGTTAAGCAGGTAACAAATAGGGACATAAAATCTTAGTTACGTTGACCACTAAATCGAATTAACCGTGGGGTGTATTTTAACCTTGATGATAAGGTTGCCGGTAGGTGTATTGTCTACTAGTGCAACTTAATTGCAACTACTTAACGTACGCTCTTAGTGATCCTAGTCCACAACCAAAGAGACGCACTGATTACCCAGCAAAAAAAGTTGTTCTACCTGTAACAGGTAGTGTAGCACAGATAAGTTCGGCAAAATTTAAAACATCAAGCAAGTGAAAAAACCGAACCCTTATAGGATCACTTGTTGGTCTGTCGGTCCGTCTCTCTGTCACAGAAAATTGCTCCGACACTACTGGACCGATTGAGTTGAAAGGGTGTAGCAGGATTAGGGTTTGCAATATTCGTTGGTTTTTAATATTCGAATAATATGAATAGTTCGATTTCCGATATTCGAATATTCGAATTTTTCGGATAATTTGAATATTTATTGAAACAAAACGAATTAATGGTTTAATGTTGTAAAATCAAATAAATAGGCCTTAAATATTTAAAAAAAATAGCATTCCGTGGTCAAATTAAATATTATTAGTTATTAATATAGCAAGTAGCAGGAAGCGAGCGACCCAACTACGTCACTCAACTCACTCAGTGCTCGTTATTGTAATATATTTTTTTGAGCTAAATTTGTTTTTTTGGGAATGTTAACTTGTAGATACGATTAACTTTAATTAAGTAAAACAACATAAAATAATATAACAACCATAACACAATAACTGAAAAAGAAAACTAAAATTAAGTAAAACTAACTCTAAATATATAAATTACCTAACTAAAACATTAAATCTAAGAATGGCCCCTGCGGCATTGTAACAAAGATGCTGGCAGCATTTCCTCGCTGGATGGTTAAACTTATACGTTGAGCGAGGAAACTGCCAGCTCTTCGGTCTCCCGTGACGTCAATGAGCCTCTTCGAAACTTCTTTGAAGAGGCTTCGAGCGCTAGGACCCCACGGACCAAGGGTCTCGACACCGAATGGAATAAACATATATTCTGGGCCGAGACCACTATATATTACTACCTTCATGCTTTCGGCCGCTTCAGCAGCCGCACCAGCCCTATTAGAGGTCCGGTGGAGATGTGATGGGGCTAGCGTGTCTACACAGGTTGCATCCCACACTAGCACCCGTCCCATATTCCACGGGACCAAGGTCATTCCTTCAGGTCTCTTGCCATCATTTCTAGAAATGCCTGTCGGCTCTAAAAGAGCCGGGACCTTTATTGAGGCAAGAGACCGACGAATGATGTCGTTGAGTGCGGCGTGTCTGGAAAAGCGGCCAGCACTTCTCTGGCAAGAAAGTCCGTGATGTCCTAGCCGATCTACGTCACTTCCGCAGGGGCAGCGATGTGGAGCGCAGACCGGGACCACAAGGCGAAGGCAAACTGAAAGTCGGAGTGTGTTAGGGTCTAGGAAAGTTACAGTGCTTGGCGAGGGATGAGCTTGAAGCCAGTATCCAGCCTCCCTTGTACCGACTGCTAAAATTCTAGCACGATCCGCTGCGCAGCACTGGCTAAGAAGGGAATCAACAGTTTTAAAACTCATGTTGTCTCATGTTATATTTGCATTCCAGTTTAATATTTGCTTGCATTTCTCAGTAGGTATGAAAAAAAGCTGATTCCAGCGTTCTATTAAAAGTGGGAAACTATTTCAATCCTTTTTAGTACTATTCAAAATATCCGAATTATTCGAATAAGTAACACTGCCGTATTCGAATTTAATTTGTGTCGGATATTCGAATAATATGAATATTCGAATATTCGAATTGCAAACCCTAAGCAGGATAAGCCTTCAAAAATTGCCCCCAAAGCTTTGAGTTCAAAACTACTATCAGTTGATGCCCCGTCAAATGAAAATAATTCATACCAATTTTTAACCCTCTACTGCCACCTGGAACCCCACGACATTCATTTAACCCTAAAACGTTTTTATTTATTTTCTCAAAAAGTATAAAAAGGAGAATTGTCAAATTTTGCACAAATGTTGATGTGATCAATATAAACTATCAAAAAAAAAATGAGCCCTCTACTTACTTATTTTCCTAGAAAAAAACCTAAATTAAAAATTAAAACATCCTGTATAACAATTCAGGCTCGTTGTACTATCACCATTTTTTTACTAAATATTAACCAACTACCTATCTACATAATATGGACGCTGTTACGCAATAATGTGTCAATCCACAACGATTTAGCAATAAAGTGTCAACCCTCAATACTTTCGTCTTGGGTTGACATTATATTGCTAAATAATTGTGGGATGACATATTTTTGCGTAACAGCGTCCATATGTAAGTTTCATGTAATTAACAAAGGTGGAACAGTGTGAAAATATAGGTATTGTTCAGTACGTACCATGTATGTAACACGCTTACGGTGACGACATTAGTAAAAGATATCGGCCCGCCAACCGGGAAGCCATCCGTAATCGATCTTTTTTTAATTTGCTAATGTCGAATGTTTAAGGAAGATGAATGAAACTCATTAATACATATTTGAACAAGTGTCTCTGTTTATTTATTTTTAGTAATATAAATTCGAGTTTATGACAACAAACTAATTATTAACTCGTTTTTAGGGTTCCGTAGTCAAACTAGGAACCCTTATAGTTTCGCCATGTCCGTCCGTTCGTCCGTCCGTCCCCAGTCTAGCTCAGAGACTCATAGTACTAGAAAGCTGTAATTTGGCATGAATGTACATATTAGTCACGCCAACAAAGTGGTAAAATAAAATTTTGAAAAATATTTTTTTTTAATGCACCTCCCCTACACGTAACGTGGGGATGTCTTTTTTTTTTCTTGCCTACCCCATAGTGTGGGGTGTCGTTGGATAGGTCTTTCAAAAATATTGCGGGTTTAAAACAATTTTTCGATTAAGGGATCCGTTTATGAAATATTAAGCTTTAAAGCGCTATTTTTTGTTAGAGTCAAGTGTCGTCCCCCCCCCCTACAGCCAAAACTACAAGTACTAAAAATCTGAAAAAAATCTTCAACGAAAGCGCATATAACGAATTTTAAAGGAAAACTATCACGGCTAAGTAGACATGATTAGTTCCTGAGATACAGGCGATTAACGGGTTTATACCTACTAAAAATCATCTAAGACAGCGCCAAATAACTTTATATAGAAAATTGTTTCATACATGTTGATTTTTGAGATAGTTTTTTGTGTTTGTCGTTACGGCTTCGGAACCCTACACTGAGCATGGTCCGACATGCTCTTGCCCGGTTTTTGAAAATATTTGCAATCAATTTTCTTTTCTTTAAGTTTAAATCACTGTTTGCATTTGCAGACATTTTTTTCTTTTAAAACAGCAGCCAAGCTTCACGCCGAGGAGCGAATTATGAAAAAATATTCAAAAATCGAACACGGGCGGCATCACGGCCGAGGGCCAATTTTTTTTTAATTTGTTTCGCTTTCAGGACTTAAGAACTTACGTAAAATGCTGAGTAACCTAAGTAGTACCTTTTTGCTAAACAGTAAAGTAAAATAAACAGAAACATTTGTTCAAATATGTATTAATGAGTTTCATTAATCGTAGCAAATTAAAAAAGATCGATTACGGATGGCTTCCCGGTTGGCGGGCCGATATCTTTTACTAATGTCGTTACCGTAAGCGTGTTACATACATGGTACGTACTGAACAATACCTATATTTTCACACTGTTCCACCTTTGTTAATTACATGAAACTTACATATTATGTAGATAGGTAGTTGGTTAATATTTAGTAAAAAAATGGTGATAGTACAACGAGCCTGAATTGTTATACAGGATGTTTTAATTTTTAATTTAGGTTTTTTTCTAGGAAAATAAGTAAGTAGAGGGCTCATTTTTTTTTTGATAGTTTATATTGATCACATCAACATTTGTGCAAAATTTGACAATTCTCCTTTTTATACTTTTTGAGAAAATAAATAAAAACGTTTTAGGGTTAAATGAATGTCGTGGGGTTCCAGGTGGCAGTAGAGGGTTAAAAATTGGTATGAATTATTTTCATTTGACGGGGCATCAACTGATAGTAGTTTTGAACTCAAAGCTTTGGGGGTAATTTTTGAAGGCTTATCCTGCTACACCCTTTCTTACATCAGGCAATATTAACAAGTGTCTAAGATGGTTTACTGACTTCATAAGTTCCTTTCAATTATATTGTCTCTTTAATTTCTCAGCCTTGTATATCTGATCAAATAGTTACATATTTTACTTTATTTTATTTGGGACATCAACAGTGATACATTGAATCAGATACTTAAGATATGGATACAATTGAGTAAGCCAATAACAGATGACCACAAGAAATACAAACAATACAAATGGAGTTACAGCTAAATAGGTATACAAGTATAGGTACAGTTTTTGAAGCTAGCACAATATGAAAGCACTCATGTTCTCTAAAGAATAAAGACACCTTTCCCATCTAACTATTCAATCAGATACGAGGTTGAGAAAGTATAGAGACAATATAGATGATTTTTAGTCATCACAGTCAAGCCCCCTTACCCTTTTATGTGGAAAGATAGAACAAACAATTGGAACACTGAGTAACTGCAAACAAACTTAGTAGCTGTGAGCAATCTGCGTATTGAAATCAGGAATTGAAATGAATGTTGATACCAAAAATTTAAATTGCGTAAATCATCAGTTATATGCAGTAGAAGTCAAACATGACCTAATAATATCTACACAAATCTATTCTTCTAACGATAAGGTCTGTGTGTGTATTTGCTGCAATAACTATTTACATATTAGACACTGCTTATACTTGTTAAAACTCTAGAATAATTATATATTCTAATCTAAGTTATATTAATCATGCGATTATGTCCATCCCAATGAATTGATCAATTTAATTTCAAGATAGCTATTTTTATAACACCCTTGTATAGCCTGTTGGAGGGGAGGGTGAAAAGGTCATATTTATTGCTGCAAGGTTTATTAACATTATTTGTACATAACAAAGCTCTAATTACTTCTGATAACAATTATTACACATTTAATTGTTGAACCCTGATCTCCTAAATAAGAAAAGAGATCTTCAAAAGCCAGAGTATTCTACATGTAACACCTACATGAGAAGACTTTAGAAACAGAAATTTAAATAGATTTTCAAAACAGCAGCCTGATGTTCTACTATTTTATGTAATTAAGCATCATACAATTTAAGTTTATCTATTTGTAGTACCTCAATGACTTAATAATAAACCAGTGAAGTCCCATAACATAATCCACAAATAAAGAATTATTATTTCTTCCTTATATTTCATGCTGATTAAACCTTATGTACTTACCTTGCCTACCCCCTCAATGGAAAAATAAAGCCTATTCACAGACAGGTACCTTATCAAGATGAACCATAACCGTAAGCTCTATTAGCGAATTAATAAATAGCGAGCATCATTTCCGCACCTCGTCTAAAAATATCTTGTCCAATTAGGCTATATCACACTGGAAGGATTGATGTTTGGGTGTGGTGCCTAGAATAAATCATTATACGTTGATGCACTCCAATTAGATGCGACGCAGACTCTGATCATCCTTCGTCATATATCAGACGGTAGCTACCCGACAGATAGCACCGCTCCGACCCAAGTCGGTGTGCGTTATTGTTACTACTTCATGTAGGTATGTGAATCATACAACATAAACTCGATCGAAACGGAAACCCCAAAACACTCACTAAAACATGCACAAAACACATCCCCCAACATAAAACATAACTAGCAAAGCTACTTTACCTTGTCGCATAACGTTTTCACTTGATTTTCTGTCAATTGCTTGCATTCATTTAGCTGCTCTATCCACTGATCCAATTCCTTTAACGCCGCCTTGTCTTCCATACTTTTGTTTTGTGAAATTAACGTACGAGACGTTAAATTAGGTAAAGAAGTGTCTTATCGTTTAGGTGTACACAAAACCATGCGAATAAACTATTTTTCACTCTACCGAGAAAACTGACTACGGCGGACACTTACAAAATGGCGTACCACTGGCGTGACGTCAGTTATTACGAAGAATCTATTCAAACGATTACAAATACGTTCCATTATAAGCAATTTCTGTTAAGGAGACACATCTAGTGTATGCGTTTCCTGTAGCTTTATATCTGTTAGGTTTTTTATATCCTTGTGACTGTTTCTATGGTGTTGTTTACGTTGGTTATAAGTCAAGTAAAGATATTTTACACATTTTTTTCACTGCGTATTTCTTTACTTTAATATGGTAGCAGAGCGCTAAAATTCGATATCGCAAGCTCGGTAATAACGGTACGAAAAACTATGTCTAAAATAAAACTAGATATTCGACCGTTTGACATGGAAATTCCAAATTGTGTTGCTGCTGAAGACCCAAACCGGCGCACTAGACGCGGTGCAAGGGACCCTCACAAAGCCGACACAGCCAGACGCCAAAGCCCCGCCGGATGCTATAGCGAAATATAAAATCGAATACGATGCATACCAACGAAGCGAGAGTACTGCCTTCTTACTACTTACTACTAATATGACGGAGGACATGCTCGCCAAAGTTATGCGTTTTTCGACAGCTAAGGAAGCTTGGGATGAACTAAACCGGCTCTATGAGAGAGTGTCGCAGGATCGCTTCTATGATGTCTGCATGCAATTCTTTGGCTACAAGTTAGATTCTAATCATGATATGGGGACACATTTAACTATGGCAAAGAATTTATGGCATGAAGTCAATGTGATCTTGATCAAACAAGACAAAAGTGAACTACCAGAGATGTTGCTAATATGTAAAGTCATGGATTCTCTTCCTGATGAGTACTTTAACTTCAAATCTAGTTGGGCCTTGATGTCGATAACTGATCACACCATAGAAAACCTGACCACTCAGCTGTGTGCATACGAAAGGTCACTAAACCAGAAAAAATCGGGTGAATGCGAAAGTAGCAATGAACTTCTTATGGTACGAAGTGAGAAGCGTTATGGAAACCAAACGCAAGGTAAGAAAAAAATGAACAAATGTAATTATTGTAGAGAAGGATACCATAAGGTCAAATCCTGCAAGAAGTGGATAGCGGACGGTAGACCTCCAAAACCTCCAAAGCAATCTACAAATGTAGCGATGTTGACAGGACTGGCTCTAGCCTGCGATGATAATAAGGGTACCGACAAAGACTCGTGGTATGTAGATAATGGTGCAACCAATCACGTATCCAATAGAGGAGATTTATTTCAATCCTTTGAGTACTTTGATGAGTCTCATAGAGTTATGACAGCAAACGGAGAGGTGATTGAAGCCATCGGTAAAGGTTGTATTTTGCTTGAAGCTGACATAAATGGACTTAAAGAACTAGTAACCTTAACAAACGTATGGTATATACCAAGCATTAAGAAAAATTTGTTCTCTGTGCTGGCCGCGCAAGATACGTTACAGAATAGCATATTTCAGTCTAATGCTCAATCATGTAATGTGAAGAATAATGGCAAAATTATTTTAGTCGGGAATCGAGACAAATACGGCGGTTTGTACAAACTTAACGTGAAAGTACTAAATCCCAAGCTTAAGATAAACCAGCTAACAACTTCACAGAATATGCAACTCTACCATGAACGTCTAGGACACCAGAATAAGAGACATGTAGCAAAATTGATTCAAAGAGAGCTAGGAGTGAAGTTAGACTCTAGTTCTACTGATATCTTCCCTTCACGGCTGTGTCTTCGGTAAGAGCCATCGACGGAAATTTGGAGAGAAACCAAGAGCTACCAAACCTGGAGAGCTAATAAGCACAGACGTATGCGGACCATTCCCTCACTCGATCTCAAAGTGCAGATACTATGTTCTGTTTAAAGATAACTACTCAAAATATCGTTGGATCTACTTTCTGAAACATAAGTCTGAAGTTAATTCACGCTTGAAGGACTTTCTTGCTGAAGCTAAAGCTTCTGGACACGTTATACAGGAGTTGATGAGTGATAATGGAGGAGAATTTGATATAACGAGCAAGTATGCAATACTCTGAGACAATTTGGCATAAAGCAAAGATTCACTATGCCATACACTCCTGAACAAAACGGTTCTGCTGAACGAGAAAACCGTACTGTCGTGGAGATGACAAGAGCACTAATGCACGCTCATGACGAGATACCAAGAGGTTTATGGGCTGAGATATCAAAAGCTTCAGTATACATACTGAACAGAACGGGACCCACTCCAATAGAAGGAAAGTCACCGCACGAGCTTTGGTACAGCAAAAAACCGAAGATTTCCCATCTCAAGATCATTGGCAGCAACTGCTATGTGCATGTTCCAAGGCAAACAAGGTCAAGTAAGTTAGACAAAAAAGCCTTAAAAGGAATACTCATAGGGTATGATGGTGACGAAGGATATCGTGTGTTTGATGTGAAGAACCTGAAATTGATCAGATCACGAGATATAGTATTCGATGAGACTCCTTTACAAGAGAAAAAGAAAATCGAAATAACATCTCAATCACCCGAAGTAGAACCTAACAAGAGTAAAACTTACGAATTACCTGTATCTTCTACAAGTTCTCAATCTGTTCACGAGGATGTTTATCCGAACCCTCATTCAGACCCAAATGAAAGCGTTGAAGACTTCCATTCAACTGAAGAAGATGAAATTGATAGCCATGATGTGACACGACAAGACGAAGACATGCCAGCGCCAGTAACGAGTGAGCGGCAGCTTCGTGATCGAAGCCAAATTAAGCCTCCAGACAGGTTCAGTTTTGAGCAGTTTATCAATGAGACTATATCAGTTCATGAACCATCTTCATATCAAGAAGCCTTGCGCAGCTCTGACAAAGATAAATGGATTGAAGCAATGAACAAGGAAGTAAGTTCCTTACAAGAAAATCAGACCTGGGAACTGACGGACTTACCTAAGAATAGAAAAGCACTACGATGCAAATGGGTATTTAAAGTTAAGAGGAATCCTGACGGTTCTATTGACAAATACAAAGCACGTTTAGTTGCAGTTGGATTTACACAAAAGAAAGGGATAGACTATGATAAGATTTTTTAGCCCTGTTGCAAAAATGAGCACGATCCGAGTTCTGTTAAGTATTGCTGCAAATGAAGGGTTAACGCTCAAACAGTTCGACGTCACTACAGCATTTTTGTATGGGACTGTTAAAGAAGATCTCTTCATGCGACAACCTGAAGGATACGATGACAGTACTGGCCGTGTATGTAAATTAAAAAGAAGTCTGTACGGCTTAAAACAGGCGCCAAAATGTTGGAACGAGTGTATTCACGATTTTCTTATGGAATCCGGATTCATTCAGAGTGAAGCAGACCCTTGTCTTTATGTAAGAGAGCGTGGACAGAAGAAGATACTGCTCGGGCTTTATGTAGACGACGGATTAATAGCTGCATCAGATGAAAAAGAAGCTAATAATTTCATTGACAATGAACTTAAAAGACGTTTTAAAATTACATCAAAGCATCCATCTTATTTTCTTGGCTTAGAGATACAGCGACACAATGATGGCACTATCAAAGTACATCAAGCCGCATACACCAAAAAGCTGTTAGAGAAATATGGAATGAGTGAGTGCAAAGCTGTTGGGACGCCTATAATTAAAGATTCCATAAACGAAATAGAGGAAGAAGAGAGTTCTGCAAGTTTTCCCTATCGACAAGCTGTTGGATCTTTAGCCTACTTGATGGTTGGGACCAGGCCCGATATTGCGTATGCTGTCGGCGTGGTGTCAAGAAACTTGGAGAAACCCTCAAAAAATAACGTTCATCAAGTGAAACGAATATTTCGTTATTTAAAGGGAACGATTGACACCGGACTTGAGTACAAGAAAAGTCAAAAGCGGCTCGTCTGTTATAGTGACGCAGATCACGGTGGGGACATTGTGAGTGGATGCTCTACTAGCGGGGTGCTGTGTCTATATGCTGGCTCAGCGGTGTCCTGGAGGAGCACAAAGCAGACCATGGTTGCGCTCTCATCTACGGAAGCCGAGATAGTGGCTGCGAGTGAAGCGTGCCGTGAAATAATTTGGCTCAAGAGGTTATTCAAGAATCTAAAAACACACCTTTATATGCCTGTTTTACGCATTGACAATGAATCTGCGATTAAACTTGCAAATAATCCGCCGTATGAACAGCATAGAAAAACAAAGCATATAAAGCTAAAGCATTTCTATGTGAGACAGTGTGTATGTGAAGGAGATATTACCATAGAACAGGTACCTACCACAGATCAGCTTGCTGATATTCTAACCAAACCCGTTTACAAGCCAAGATTGGTAAAGCTTTGTGAAGAATTTGGTTTAAAGAGGAGGGAATGTTAAGGAGACACATCTAGTGTATGCGTTTCCTGTAGCTTTATATCTGTTAGGTTTTTTATATCCTTGTGACTGTTTCTATGGTGTTGTTTACGTTGGTTATAAGTCAAGTAAAGATATTTTACACATTTTTTTCACTGCGTATTTCTTTACTTTAATAATTTCTGTAAAATATGTATTTCGGACTGATATTAATAAAATGTAATTTAGGTTACCGCGACGCACAGGCGATCATAGGCTGTAGAATACTAAAAGTCTACCAGAATCTCATAGTAAAAAAGGAAATTCAAAGTCATAGCTAGCAACTCCGGGATAG
This sequence comes from Acleris laterana, assembly GCA_963966035.1. Lineage (NCBI taxonomy): Eukaryota > Metazoa > Arthropoda > Insecta > Lepidoptera > Tortricidae > Acleris > Acleris laterana. Next base: position 5,973,379 of record OZ014451.1, read on the forward strand.
TAGGATTTAAAAAGTCTTGATAGGTACTTTAGTGCAGTCATTGAAGCGAAAAATACGGTCTTACCTCCGAATTTTTTTACTGTGAACCGATTTGCATGAAATTTTGGAATTAGGCTCATCTTACCCTTAACTTCAAAAGTGAAAATGATCTGAACTCCGCCTATTATTTTTAAGGGGTGTAAAAAACCCCTTAATGGAAAAAATTACATTGAGCCATTTTATCGCTAGAAAACATGTCTAATAGTAAGTGGTGAAATTGTAAAGTGTTTTCTAACACAATTACCTCATATTAAAATCATTTTCAACCCCTTGAAAATCTTACAACCCTTGCAAACAACCCCTAAATTGAAAAAATCACAAAAAAAAACTTTGGTATGACATAAAAAGATGTAAGTATAGAGTAAGTAATATTTCATATTCTCTATAATAATTATCAAATTTTTAACCCCCTTTCAACCCTTGAAAAGTACCCCTTGATAAAAAAATGTTTTTTTTTTTTATAAAATGAAAATGATTTAAATTTTATTCCACACTCTCGAAAATGATTATCATATTCTTAAGCTTTTCTACCCTTAAAACTACCCCTAAATTAAAACAGTAAATATATATGATTAGGTACTGCTACCATTTTACGTATATAAGTTAGTAACATAAGTTTTTGGACCATAACTCCTTCAATTTTCATGCTATCACAATTTATAAAAAACCATTGTAAAGGTAATTAAGAGAGCTACAACATCCTTTATTGCAATACATAGTAAAAAACCTTTTTTCTAAAACGGTGAAGGGTTAAAGGGCTTAAGAGAGGCTGTGATTGCGCTGCCACGCGCTCTTTAAACAATCATATCTCCGTCATTTTATTGTTTAACAGAAAAAACAAAAAAAACAAATTGTTTGTCAGAAAAATACCTAAAATTTTTATCCCTACACTTTTAAACGTATCTGTCGTCATTTTTGAGATATTATGAAAAAAAGGTGGGTGTTTTAAGAATTTGAAATTTTTTGATTTTTTTTAATCGTGACTTTTTTTTAAAATATGTTTCCTGAAGCAGCCAAACTGATACAATCTATCAAACTCCTTATAATAAAGTTAATTCTAGGCGGAATACGATTAATTTTAATTTTGGTGGAAATGGCAGTTATGAAACCCATTGATTTTTAAGGATAAACATTAGATGCTCCTCTTATTTGCAATACAGCTCACTTATTTGACGTGCAAAAGACTTTTAATAGTGCTCATTTTAAAGCTTATTTCAAGAACTACAAAATCCTTTTTTATTAGAATGCATAAAATGCATCTGCTCGCCGCTAGATGGCATTGACCACATCGATTAAATTTCAGACAATATAAAAACGGCTTTGATCTTTAATATCTAGCTTAATATTGCACTTAGAATACTTTATAAAAAACCAAATTGTTAAGTATTTTACCTGCTACAATTTTGTTTCTTATAAAATTTACGATAAAACGTATATTTTTGGAGATATTTGCAAAAAACCGATGAAAAACGTGAAAAAATTGCGAATTTTCAATTGCTAATAACTTGAAAAGTATTGGATTTTTCTAAAAACTTTATAGAAAATTTTTTGCTTAAAATTAGGCTTTCTATTGATATCCGAGGTTATTTTGAAGAAAAAAACAAACACCCCCGAGAAGTGGTGGCAACCACCCCCAGGGTGGTTGCGGAGTTCAAATCATTTTCACTTTTGAAGTTAAGGGTAAGATAAACCTAATTCCAAAATTGTATGCAATTCGGTTCACAGTAAAAAAAAATCGGACCAATAATGCTTCAATGACTGCACTACTTTATTTTCCACCAGTTCTAGTTCTAGTTCTATAAAAGAATGATGTGTGTGTCAGTTCACGTAGCACCCATTATTTGTTTAGGAATTAGGTATTTTATTTCACAAGATGAAATTAAAACATCACATCAGTGCATTGCAATATCGATTACGTGAAGACGATACCAACAAACATTTATAATACTTATTAGAAACTATAAATTAGATAAGTAACCCTCAAAACCAACTATGGCCTTACATTTCCTATTATTTACAAGTATTTTAGATAAATTAAAACAATCATGTTACTTATAACCACATGTATGTGTATAAGGTCTTAAAAGGCTTTTAAAATTATTTTTTAATTTTTTTATTAAATACAAATTATATTTTTTCGCCTAGTTAACAAGAACTTAATAGACTAAGGGCCTGTTTCACAATCGACAAGTAAATTTATCTGTCACATAAAGTCGTCTCTCTCCTTGTCTATTTTCAAGTGTACAACAAAGAAAGGGCTAAACTTATCCGTCAAATATCCTTTACTTGTCGATTGTGAAACAGGCGGTAAACCTTGATAAAAACTAACTTTGTGAAATTTTTACAAAGTACACTTTAATCACTTCTTATTTCATAAGGTATGTCAAAAAAAGCTGTCCAACCGTTACAGAGCCGTTAACCGTGAAAGATTAAAAAACGAACAAACGAACTTTTACACCTGATACAGGATGTCGGTTCACTAGTGGTCCAAATGAAAAAATTAAATAGGCTACACCCAGGGCTACCAAAAACACCCCTATGAATGTTCAGGAATTTTTAGTATTTTCGGAGATATTGATCATTTTAGTCATAATTTTTGTAATTTTTCCTTATGTCCATATCACGAAAAACTCATCATGTTGATGTAGGTATTATTTCAATATATTTTTAGTGGTTTCTAACATGAATGCATCATTATGAACTTTGAATATTTTAAAGCTACTTGCCAGTTTTTTTTTCATGTCATCTTTTTGTGTAATCACACAAATTTACTTTCTCCATACTAAGTGAACCCATGTTTGTTTTTCATCTAGTATGGAAAAACAAACTTTATTTATATGGTTAGTATCATAATATCATGAACCACTTAATTCGAACCTTCGAGTGCCGAGTCTCTGTTACTCGTCAGTCGAGACTAAATTGAGAGTAAGGGATGGAGCAAACTACGACACATTACGTATCTACGACTCCACCATGGCTGTTATTATACCGGGACTCTTGTCTGATTAATGATTATTATGTTCTCTTTAATTATCTTTTGGTAGCAGAGTAGTTGAGGCAACTACAGTTTTAATTTTGAACAACTAAGCTTACGAAGTTAGGAGAATAATTGTAAGGTTTCTGTTTGGGATCAACTACTGGTTATTGTGAGTTAAATAAATCGGGTGGATATTCTATTAACTCCGACTTTAAGTGTTTTTGATAACCCTTGTTGTTTGCCTATGGATCCCTGTAAAACGAATCGTCTTTAGCCCAAGCGGGATATTCTCACGCTTGTTTATTTTTTATTTTAAATCATAGACAAACTCATTTAGAAACCAATCATATCATAACTTAAGGAGTGTAACACAAATACCGTAACGCGTTAGAACAGGGGCTCTACTTTAAAATCCGTAATTTGAACTTCAGATCGCCCCGGCCGTAGCGAATTAGTTACGCGTCGAGAGCAAAAGAAATAGACGAATTCCAAATTCTTAATTTCAAAAAAGAATTGAATTGGAAAAAAGCTTGGCAAAAATTATCGCTCCGCTGTTCGGATCTATAAAATACTAACCATAGATTATAGGATATGTCTAAAGTACTAGCTGTCTGCGCATGGCGTTACCCGGGTGTAATTTTTTTTTCATACAACTTATATGGAACATAGTACTTTACGTCCTATTCTCAAACCTACTGAACATACAAACTTTTATAAGAATTTGTCAAGCGGTTTCGGAGGAGTTTTCTTACAAATACTGTGACAATAGAACATTATAATACTATACCTAATTAATTAGATTAATTGGCCAAAAACTCATATCTCCAAACTCTTTTTGCCAAGATATTATTATGGTGACATTGTGAGTGGGTTAAGGGCCCCCTCACATCTAGCGTAAAGTGAGGGGGCCCTTAATTTTGGTGTCCGTCCGTTGTTGGGTTTCATATACCTACTGCAGCCTACCTATATCTTCATGATTTACGTTGTCTGTGGTATTTATCTGTCTTGCTTATGGTCTTACATATCTGTAAATCGTTCTTTCTCATTTGGTAGCGTTGCTGAGTGTCGCGGACCGGTGCTCAGCCGTTAAAAAATATAAAAATGACCGAAACACTAAAGCTTAGAGGCACTCTTTGTGGCCACAATGGGTGGGTTACGCAAATTGCGACAAACCCAAAGTACCCTGATATGATCCTGTCTTCTTCTCGAGGTAAGATTATAACCTAAAGTTATATTTCATCCTTTTCCATCTTATCAATCCTTATTTTAATCGATTCTAGTTTATGTCTATGTGGTTCAACAAGCACTGCATCTAATATCACTAGTCATATTTCTCGTTAACATGATGAAAAAATCTTTTGCCACGCGATTCCTGAGCGGCAAGCGGATATGGGGCTGAAAATTTATATATCTACCTATTGCGATCTTCTATAGCTTGTTTAAGTTATGCTCACCTTGTTTCTCTTATATTTCAGACAAGACTCTCATTGTGTGGAAGTTGACCAGAGACGAGACCAACTACGGCGTGCCACAAAAACGTCTTTACGGTCACTCTCACTTCATCTCCGACGTGGTTTTGTCCAGTGATGGAAACTACGCTCTCTCTGGATCATGGGACAAGACTCTGCGTCTCTGGGATCTCGCTGCGGGCAAGACCACCCGCCGTTTCGAAGACCATACTAAGGTGTGATAAAAAAACTCTCCTAGTGTTAAGAGCCGATGCGCGGCAGAAGATATAGTTTGCGCCTTTGCGAGGCTGAAGATAAAAGGATAGGGGTGTAGTGTAAGTGCCTATGCGAGGCAGAAGATGTACTATTACGCTGATACTTATTGTCAGTAAGTAGTAGTTGTAAGGCTCTATTTGGTATAATGGCAGCTTTTGAAATGCAATAGACTTGATTTTGAATTTTTTGTAACAGGATGTCCTGTCGGTGGCTTTCTCTGTGGATAACAGACAGATTGTGTCTGGCTCTCGGGACAAGACAATCAAGCTGTGGAACACTCTTGCCGAGTGCAAGTACACAATCCAGGATGATGGCCACAGTGACTGGGTGTCATGTGTCCGTTTCTCGCCTAACCACGCCAACCCCATCATTGTGTCTGCTGGATGGGACCGCACTGTCAAGGTTGGTTTACCCATGATTTTTTTGTTTTATTTACTGACATTTTGGTCGACTTATTATAACCCTTGGAGTACCCAATGAAGGAAAGAAAGGTTTGTCAGTGTTGTAGCAAGTGGAAAGAAGTGGTTTCTGCCTACCCCTCTGGGAAACGAGGGTGATTATTAATGTATGTATGTATGGAGAACCCTGTGGTTGTAACTCTTAATTGACATAATTTAGAAATTATAAATGACTAGTTATGTCAAGTGCTTGATGTGTTAAAACTAATTCATTTTGTGTTTTTTCTGTTCAATTAGGTCTGGCATCTTACCAACTGCAAGCTCAAGATCAACCACCTTGGCCACTCTGGATACCTGAACACAGTGACTGTCTCCCCTGATGGTTCTCTCTGTGCATCTGGTGGCAAGGACATGAAGGCTATGCTGTGGGATCTCAATGATGGCAAGCATCTGCACACCTTGGATCACAATGATATCATCACTGCCCTGTGCTTCTCGCCTAACAGATACTGGCTCTGTGCTGCATTTGGACCTTCCATCAAGATCTGGGTATGTAGTGTGGCAAATCTCATTTGTACCTCTATTCTATTCAAATAACTATTATCACAGAGTTTCTCTATGTAAATAGGAATCTAACTTCTAGTTATTATGTTTTCAGGATCTGGAGAGCAAGGAAATGGTGGAAGAGCTCCGCCCAGAAATCATCAACCAAACACAGAACCAGAAGTCTGACCCACCCCAGTGCCTCTCCCTGGCATGGTCCACAGACGGCCAGACCCTCTTCGCTGGATACTCTGATAACATCATCAGAGTATGGCAGGTTTCAGTCTCTGCCCGATAAAGTGATTTCATTTATTTTTAGGCTTCTAATTTCAATATGAAAATGAAAAATAAATGAAAGGACTGACAAAAATTGTTTTCATTGTAATACCATAACATCCTTATTCTAAATTCAGATTATCATTAAAAGAAGACTTCCTGTCATTCTATTGACATTCTAAGTATATTGGTAATTTTGTAGATAACATCCTTCTCTATGAAAAATTATACAATAGAATAGTAGTTTGCTCTCAAACCTTTTTTTGTATAGATTGATGCTAGTATCTGATAGTCTTGTTCAAAATGACAATGCCGTATTCAATAGCAAGAGTATTGTTATTTACCTATATACATTATTATGGTGTGACTGAAGTGAATTCATAACTAGATTATTTAATAACAGCTTTAATTATACTTTATTGTAATAAGTTATATATTAAATTAGTTTTACATAAATATCACTCATTTGTTAATTCCATCCTTTTTCCGACTTATATAGTCAAGACCTTTTCATTTGGTCACTCATATGAACAAATGAATTTACCATTATTACTCCATATTTGCGTACTTTTGAAGGTTGAGCATGGTCATATTGTTTATTTATATATATTTGATACCTCTACTTAATTCTTGTATTATTTGATGAAAGGCACTTTCGGTGAAACTACCATGACATTGAAGCCTGTCATACATTTTTTTTATGTATTTGTCATGAAAATAGTGCTTTTGATGGATTGATTCATAAGAGGTTTTAGTCTCTGTCTCGCCCAGCATAATGATGAGGAATATGTATTCAACCTTTTTAATAAACTGATTAGAGGAAACATTTCATCACTGTTCAGCCTCTATCTAAAGACAATTCAACCTTTTTAATAAACTGATTAGAGGAAACATTTCATCACTGTTCAGCCTCTATCTAAAGACAATTACAGTCAGGTATACTTATTATATTCATCGGCAGTCTGAATAGGAACAGACTTCACATACCTTCACGCCTGTGTAATCCCAGAGTGGGGTAGGCAGAGCTTAATGCCTCAACAACAACTCAAGAGAATTATTGCCTCAACTTGTTGCCTCTTACGATGTCCATGTGCAGACATGGTGCTATTCTAACCCGGCTACCACACGGGACCAGTCTTGACTTAATTTACAGGATTTCCTAAATTGTCCAAGAGGTGAGATCCATCTGTGACCTCAGTAGGTCCCTCTCCTACTTTTGTGTAAATCATATATTTCAGCAAATTTTTAGGACCTGTTACTAGGTTCAGCTTTTCAATGAAATCTACATTTAGTGGTTCTTCTTGTGATTCAAGACCAGTGATAAAGCTTTCAGGAGTAGAAGAGGGAAATATATATTTTACAAGTGATATAATTGTGGGAACTTCTTTCTCGAGTAGATATAAACAGGCATTTGGACCTGCATCAAACGTATAAGCTACTCTGATCTCTCCACACAGCTCATTATATTTATGAATCACCTCTATGATCTTATGAGACACTTCAGTCAGGTACACAAAAGGTGGGTAAGAGTCCAAACATACTGCATGAAATTGATTACTATCCTTCATAGTTATCTCCCCAAATTTAGGAAAGTTCCTTTCTTTTATAGCTTTAATCATATCTTTAGTTCTCTGAGGTACACAAAACTTGATACGATATGCAAGGAGTTCTGATGTTTCTGAAGTAATCTTCATACCTCCAGTAGAGCTAGTTTTCTTTGCACTGTCTCCTACCACAAGAATTAGTGCGCGCATTTCGGGCCAATGGTGAGCATCAGCAATTTGAGTTGCAATCGAATCTTTTCCTCTGGGATCTGTACCAGCGTGCCATTGTACAAATCCACCATAAACGCTTCTGCACGCACTGCCGGAACCCAATCGTGCTATACAACTTACATCGGACTTCACTTTATACAATTTGGCTAGCGCTGTTACTAAACAGGCGTACCCCGCTGCAGAAGACGCCAAACCCGCTGCCGTTGGAAAGTTATTGACAGAGCAGACACGAACATTCCAAGTTAAGAAATCGTCATCAACACTTTTCTCTTTAGCCGCTACAGATTTAATCGCCTCCAAACAATTCAACAGCCGTTTATTTTCGAACAATTCCTTCTTCCCGTTAAGCCATATTTCATTACAGGGAAGGTTCGAACTGGCAAACACAGATGTTTTAGCACACATTACACTGGTGTCTAATGTAGCACTAACGGAATCGTTTAACGGTAAAATCAGGTCTTCGTCGCGTTTCCCCCAATATTTTATCACTGCAATATTTACAGGAGCAACCACCGTTTTTACAGAACTCATTTTTAAATTAGAATGTTTAGACGTGTAGATTTCAAATATGTCTACGCTAGCGCGGAAATCGCGAATATTTGTTTCCTTTGCCGACGACAGCCAACAGCAACAACCTACTGACTGACACTTGACGTGGAATATAGGATCGTTCGGGTGATGGTCCTAAACGCAGATGTTTTTAAATAAAGCTATTAAATTTAGAAATTGATAAAATGTTGTAAGAATAAAAAATGGCATATAGCTTTAAAACTTCCTTATTTCAAATTGCGATTTGAAGGCTTCTGTAAAACCTGAACTAGAGGCAAAATGGAACAATCTATGGCAATTATCCCGTCTAAACAAAGGCAAGCATTACGGAGACCTGCAGCCTGCTCTTCCATCCAAACCGTGGTTTTTCAATCAACAATCATTCGATTACGTCTGGGTCATTTTTGTTCTCCCGTTTTTCTAGCAAAACTGAGAATTAAGGACAGCTCGATTTGTGAGTGCGGTCTGGCTGAAGGCACATTGGAACATTTATTTTTGGATTGTCCTAAAATATCTGTTCCTTTATATAATCTCCTTCCCCGTTGTATTAGCCGTCCAATTAATGTCAACTTTCTACTAACGTTAGTTTTTTCGTCGTATTGTAAAATTTGAAATAAATTTCTTGCTTAAAATAATATTAAACTATTTATTTACGTAACTATATATTTTTCAAAACAATTATATCTAAAGTATTTATTATTATATTTTTGCTGGTATCCCACCGAACACCGTCAACACGCACCGAACAAGACTATAAATGTCATATGGCAGCGCACTATCCAACCTCGACATTGGCAGAATCATCAAAACATTGATGGGGCCATTATCTTCCCAAAAATTGAATTGAATTGAATTATTTCAAATTAAAATTAATACTTGAATTAAGGGGTTTTTCGTATCACGGACATAAGGAAAAATGACAAAAATTCCTATTAAGACTGCGCCGAGCACTTTCCGGCTGGGTTGGACTGAATGGCCAACCAAAATGCTCCGTTCCGCATTAGTCTGAATGCCAAAATGCACCGGTCCGCATTAGTCTGAATGTCAAAATGCACCGGTCCGCTTTAGTCTGAATGACGAAATGCACCGGTCGTACTATGTACAAAACTCAAAATACCTTTTTCCCAAAATGACTGATTTTCTAAGTCCTCGTTTTGGAATGTCTGAAATAAAACTGTCAAATAGGTGTACAGTCGGGTTAGTTTTTTTTGGAATTTTGCTTTTGAAATGAAACAATTATGTTAATAAAACCTTTTATTTCATATTTTCATTTTTATTTTAATGTCAAAATACCCCTACACCCTACACCCGACTGCCAAACACCCTGTATAATAGAGTTAACGACCAAATTATAGGAATTGATCCCAACTCTACAGATTTCTATTACAGATTCCCAATTCTACAGAATCCCAATTCTACAGATTCCCAATTCTACAGAATCCCAGCTCTACAGTTTCCCAATTCTACAGAATCCCAGTTCTACAGATTCCCAATTCTACAGATTCCCAATTCTACAGATTCCCAATTCTACAGATTCCCAATTCTACAGAATCCCAATTCTACGGATTCCCAATTCTACAGAATCCCAATTCTACGGATTCCCAATTCTACAGATTCCCAGCTCGAGTAGCATTTAATAGTGTAAGTATACACGGTGCCTTTGACCTTGGGGCTTTAAATGCAACCATCGATTCTAGTCGCTAAACTGAACTACTTTTGTTCTGCAACATTAAAAAATAACTTAAATTTAGATAACTAACTGATGTTAAAGTTTGGTTGTAAAATCAGTGTATTACATCATGGCCATAAAAACACGATCTCATGGTACGGGGGTGACATTTCCTTAGTACGAGGGCTAAAGGAAAATGTAGAATTGGATGGCGTACATTGAAAATTTCATTTAACTTCTATGAAAAAAATAAAATTTAAGTTGGACATATTTTTAACATCTTACAGAACAAAAGTAGTTCAGCTTCAGGAGTCGAAACGATCCATGCATTTAAAGCCCCAAGGTCAAAGGCACCCTGTAGATGAAAAACTTCAGTAATGTAGAGCGGTCGACATTATACAGGGTGTCCCAGAAACCGACGTCAACCCGCCTAGGGCTGATAGAGCAGCTAAATAGCTATCGATTTGACTCCTATGTATGTTCAAAGATTTGCTAGTTTCGGAAATATTATTCATTTAAATCAGAATTTTTGTAATTTTCCCTTATGTTTTATTTCATAAGTTTTTCAGTGGTATCTTACATATTTAGAAGCATTACGAATCAGCGAAGTTTTTAAACCTATTTGCCTGTTTTTTTCCCCAGTAATTTTTTTGAGTAATCTAACCTAACCTAACCTAACCTAACCTAAAGTTGTTTTTTCCATACAAAGTGAAAAGCATACACTGGGACACCTAGTACACCCCATACTTTATAAATGCGTTCTTTTTCTAGGAAGTTAAAACTATTTCTGTAGAATAATTGATAATTAATAAAAGAATTAAAAAAAGCGGTTTGTCAAATGATATGGTTGTGAAATGAATCTGTTTGTGAAACGTTTTTTATGAAATGATTAGATACCCTAAGCTTGATTTTTAAACGACTTCAAAAAAAGGAGGAGGTTCTTAGTTCGTTCTTTATTTTGTAGTAGAAAAAAAAGCCGAATTTATGGCGATCTATCGAATTATGCTGAAAAACCTGTACCTACCTATTTCTAATCCGTAGAATTGGGAATCTGTAGAATTGGGAATCTGTAGAATTGGGAATCTGTAGAACTGGGATTCTGTAGAATTGGGAAACTGTAGAGCTGGGATTCTGTAGAATTGGGAATCTGTAGAGCTGGGATTCTGTAGAATTGGGAATCTGTAGAGCTGGGATTCTGTAGAATTGGGAATCTGTAGAGCTGAGATTCTGTAGAATTGGGAATCTGTAGAGCTGGTAAAAATTGAATTATAGAAGTCTTGGTTGTAAAATGACGCATAAGGCAAAGTGTCTGGATAGCATAATGGTCTTGGTAACAAAATGCCATGATTGCATAACGACTACCTAGGTAATAATAATAAGATGAATTTTATTTATGTAGGAACGAGTTGTTATTGTCTAGGTCTCGGACGGAGTCGCGGGCAGAACCTAGTGTTTAAATGAAACAAGGACATGGAAAATTTAAATTCTTAATTAAAAGTGGCATATTTTATTTGTAATTTTATTTAAGTGGCCAGTATTTACTCACCTTTGCAGTTTCTTTATCAAAAATATAAAGAGCTCCTTCACAAACCACCTGGTTGTGATTTCCTTGACATTCAACCATCTAGTAGTTATGCCACTAAGACGTTATTAATTTTTGACGATATACGTACCTTCTCGTTTTACTATCAGTACGTTGCCGTTTTGGTACTGGGACATTTGAATATTTGGGCGTTATTCAAACAATACGTTATAGAAACTAAGTTAAATCTTATATCCATCTTAAATACTATTAAGACGTTTGCACAATTAGACATTTAGCTACGAAGATCTTATGAAACTACGACGTTTTGCTTTTGTAGTCATTATGCAATCTAGTCCTTACGAACCTAACCCTTTTTTTAGTCTCGAAGTGGTGTCTGCCTGCCCCTCTGGGGAACAGGCGTGATTTAGGGCCGTTTTAATAAACCAATTTGAACTCTAATGCTTGTCTCGAGACGTGTCGACTTGACGTTTAAGGTAAGGACACACTTGTCCCACGTACGCAACGTATGCAATGCAACGTGGGAGAGATTGTGTGCACACCTGTCCTACGTATACGACGTCTATTGACATCAGACGCTGTTGTTAGTTCTCCGGGTGCACTAATGTACAATGTTTTCCGACTCTGAGAGTGAATTTGAAGACGATTTAGCTTTTTTATTTTTAATTGAATATCCGCGTCACAAAGAAACAAAAAAGAAAGAACAGAAGATATTGGGTTCATGATATAAATAAAGAGAGAGAAAATGTAGCGTCACGATATTCCTTGCACTTAATATTATAAATGGCTTCATATCGCCTAACCAATTCGATGAATTGTTCATCTCCCATTTTTGCAGCACGAGCGTGTAGTGGTTTGACGTCTGACGCGCTAAGAACGTAAGATCTAGAAACACACTGATAGTACGCGTAGGAAAGCGTGTGCTTATCCCCTCCACGTTCCCACGCCGATCTGTCGCGACAGGTCAAACGTTGCATGGGACGCGTGGGGTAGCATTGCGTATGACAAGTATGTTTCTAAGCATACAAATATCAGGGTCCAGATTTCATAATGCATTGCATACGTTGCGTACGTGGGACAAGTGTGTCCCTACCTTTACTTTAACGTATCTTGTGACGCGCGTCTCAGCCAAGATGAGTTTATTAATACGGGGTATTGTATGTATGTGTGTAGTCCCGAATGACGAGTGACAGGGATAGAGCTAACGTAACTTCGAACTTCGATTTTTAAAGTCTCGGCACAGGTAGGCTATTTATTAACCCTTTGAACGCCTTTGACATGATACAAACGTCGTCCTCATTATGCCAATGATAGCTGAAAAGCACAGCTAATGTCAATCTTACGTCACAAATACTCAAGTCTATTTTGCACTGTATCTGTGACCACTATATGGGTCGATGGCACAGATTATAGGGTATGTCTAGTCGATGGCGTCGTAGATACGACTGTGTACACGGCCACTTTAGTGGTTCTAGGCGTTCAAAGGGTTAAACTATTGAGGTAAAATTGTGTTTGTATGTTAGGGGTAACCGCTGGAACAGATTTGAAAAATCTTTTACCTATATCAAGTTACATTATCCCTGAATAATAATGGGCTTTATTTTTCTGTTAAACTGAAGCAAAGCAAGGGTGGAATGCTTGTTTTTAATTTAATAAAATAAAAAATGAAGTAGTCATTTTTAATTACTATCATCAATTATTAAATATGTTTACATTTTATTAATTAGCATAACATTAGCTTATAATTTATGTTCTAATATTTATTTAACCCTTTTCCAGACCTTGCTAAAGTAAGGATACAATTTTGAGCAACATGAATATGATTGATGAAGTGTACTATGCCTGGAAAACGGTTTAATTAGGCTATTTCTTATGAAACTTTTTTATCATTGCCTAAAATAGGAATTAAAATACTTATACTTATTTTAAACCCAATATATTGACACAATAGAGGGGTTATAAGTTTTATGTGTCTGTCTGCGTGTGAAGAATGCTAAGCCCAAGTGGGACTGGGATTAGCGTTCTTGACTCCCACACACAGGAGCTTCGGTCTTGCGCTCTTAGTGACACTAATACAGGCAAAAAGTCTGCCGCATACATAACTCTCGAATGGATGAACCATAGGCTTGTGTCGGTTAGGAACTAAGAACTAAAAGGAATGAATTCCTGTCACAGACCGAAAGGAACTAGTTCTTCATAAACAATCTTTGTCGGTCTTTGGCCTTTAGGTCAGTAGCAATTGTTAAACATTGAGCGAAACAGAGTGAACGAGTAAAGAGCACATGGTATGGCACATGATGGGAACGAGACCAATAGTACCCATTTCAAAGGGTATCCTGCTCAGATCTAGAGGAACTAAAATACCAAACTAGTTCCTTTGACCAATTGACTGAGATTGGAGGGCTCCCTTAAAAAAACCTAATGAACTGATACAGACAAGATTACAGTGAGTGTTGGGGTGGTTCTTAGCTAGGTTTGATTACATCAGTTTTTATCTATTTAAGAGTTATATCTAAAAGACTATCTGAAAGACAATTATCAGTATTAAATATAATTATTACAGTAGTCAAATGTATACACTTTTTTTAAATAACCAATACTAAGATCTCAGCCAAGCTGGATTTAACAATCCTTAATTAATAAGTTAATGTACTTCAAATATCTTATTATTACTACTTTTCTGCTTAGCTTGTTTAGTGAGCTAGATATTCACAGAGCTCGCGCATTAAATTTACATCTTTAATCTCTTTGAATGTACGCTCCTTGAGGACAGGAATATTCTTTTTAATTAATTTCAAACATGCAGTCTTCAATTCATCCGTGTTGTACATGTCAGCTGCAATTAAGAGTTCCAGAACATTGTCTCTAGCCAGTTGCTGAGTTAAGGCATGCTGACACAACTCTCGCAAGCCATTGAGATCATATTTATCTGATAGCATCAGCAAATTATACCAATTGGTGTTATTCAAATCCTTTAGAGTCCCAGTGTAAATAAACTCTAACATTGAACTGAGATCCTCTCTACTGACATCATTTAATTCAACAAAGTTGTTTTGACTCTCCGCAGTGTCTTCTTTAAGCATTGCCCTAAAAACATTACTGTGCACCGCCAGCATTGCCTTGTGAACTGGAAATGATTTTCCATCTGCTGATTTAATATTGAAATCGCAACATATTGACTCTGCTAGTATTGCCCCAAAATCATGGCTAAATTTAACATCATCAATAACTTCCTGTTTCAGACCCTTGCTTTCAACATATGAAAAAGCTATGTATAATTTCTTGTCCTTAAGTAGCTCAACGTCTAATTCAGAGAAGCTGTAGGAGGTGACATAATGCGGGGTTCCTTCATAAGGAATAGATGGAATGGGATTCACTACAAATGCATGCTCTCTGGAGATTGAGGAAAGGAAGGCTTTTCCATTCTTCCTGTCAATCTTTAGGTCACTGCCCTCATTGATTGATATCATCACAAATGCTTCGTATCTATTCGAAAGAAATATATGAAGAACGAATATTGAGCCGACATTTTCAACCTTTGCTGTAAACGTGAAGTCCAAGACGTCGTTGAGGTAGGTGTGGCCGATATTGTAGAAATTAGGACGATGAAGTTTTTCGTAGATTTGTTCGATGGCCAACCACTTAGCGGTCCTTGTCTGACAGTTTCGACTACGATTACGATTAAACACGACATCGGTCTCCATCAGCTAGTAAATAACACAACATCTTAAGTTATTATTTGGAGTTACAAACGTATGATTAATTTATAATAATATAATAGAGGTAGTTAAAGAAGTAAGTAGGTACTTTACCAGTAAATTATCGGTAACGTCTTCCTCCATGTTTTCTACTGCACTTTTGCTTGCAGCGCTCATTTTTTCAAAAAGCTTAGCTACTTATTTATTTATTAATAAATATTGTTATTGTTTTTTTTTGCACCGCAGAATGAAACTTTATCGTGGACGTACACAGACGTACGTAACGTAATCTACCACACCACACCTAAAAAAATAAAAATAACAATGAATTAAAATGACGTAATTACAATTATACAATCCGTTTTTCCGAGATGAAAAAAAATTGATGTACCCGCTACCATATTTACTCAGTGCCCGCTACCTATTGCAATAAGTACCACAGAGTCCACAGATTATAGGATATGATAAGTACCAATCCATACCAATACCAATCAATGAATTTAGTTTTATAGCGTTACGGCCACGGGCGAGACTACCTATAATTCCACCAATTTGAAGGTTCAAGAAGATACGAGGAAGATACGTTATAATAGATATTTAGTGATTGTTGGTCGTTTCATAAATTACATATTTCCATTGATAACTTTGGATAATAGAAAATAACGATGTAAGGATTTTATCCCATACAAAACGCCTGCTTTTAAGTAGTCTCTCACTCAAAGTTCGGAGAAAAAAAAAAGTTCTTGTATTTGATGAAATGATGATCATTGATCATCTAGCGATCGTGTGAAGATCGCTAAAATGTTTGCTGCGTTTTGGACGATAGTTTGGAGTTGAGATATTGGACGAGCGTCTTGAACGTTGTGCACTGGGTGCGGTGCGAGTTCGGCGGAGTTGGTCTGCTTCGTTCGTTATAGTCCACCATTTGCCAGCCACGGTTGTCTGGAAGAGATCAGAGAATCAGAGATTAGATCGCCTGTTGTTTACTTGTATTATATTTCTTAGCCTTCGTGTAGCAGGTCCATTAGAAGGAGGTTACACGCTCAATATTTTATGATTTAAGTCCTTCGCTCTGCTTAAACTTTGACTGACGCCAGAATGATGGATGGTTCGAACGGTCACACGATCAATCCATGACTGATATCAGATTAATAAAGCCACCGCCACTCACCGTTTAGATGGACTTTACATGCTCAGTATTTCATGCGTTCTGTTGAATAAACTTTTTAATCACGAAATATAGTCAGTGTATTTTATTGCTAACTCTGGCCACAAACAACTCTGCTACACGGACGTTGATTTTTCTCCGTCACTTTTCTATTCTATGTGTCCACAACAAAATAAATATACCAAATATTATTTACGCTATTATTTAACCCAAATAAAACGTTCTTTGAGTCCACCCGCTTGGTCAGCATGATGATCGTCTAACCCACGGACAGACGGACTGATGGTCCGGAGTCTGGGCTAAGGAAAAGTAAATATTTTGTGTTGTGTGACACGTTCTGGCTCCATTTCATCAGTATTTCAGCTTTCGCAATGATTTAAAGGAAATAATTTGAAATATTTAATTATGATCAGTCCGGACCATCAGTTCAAAAATACTGATCGTGTAATCTCCCTCTTACAATATTGCGGTGGTGACCTACATCGACCTCAAGTTCGGACACGAAGAAAGACATACTTACGTAAATATTGGTTTATCGAGTAATCTGCCATGAACAAATTGTGCACAAAAAATAATAAATTTTAATATCATGATTGTTAAAAAGCATTGTCACAGATTATAATGAATATAAAAATATTATTTAGGTGAAAACTTTTGTCAGCTGGCGCTACAGCGGAGAAGTTTGGAACTAAATATAAAATGTTTTTTTTTATTCAATCAACGCTGCCATTTTCGTTTTGTGGCACGGTTAGGCGGCGGTTTTAGTGTATAAAATTTCTAAAATATCTGGCATTTATTTATAGTGTTGAGAATAAAGTGTATTGTGTTGGATTCATGGTGAATCATTAAAGTGGAAGTTATTCTAATCACATAACAACGGACGATTATTGACTTCCTTGAGTGAATAGGGTGAGTACTTCCTTCGATAATTCTGTCCGTAAAAGAGATTTTCTTGTCTTATATGGCTATCCTACTTTATTTGGAACATATAAATTTAGACAAAATACGTGATGGTTGCGGCTCATTATATTGAGCAAGTTCATTCGCCAATTAAATCTGCGAAATGGGCGTTATGTGTGTAGGTCGGTCGGTTATCGTTGGTAAATTGTCACCACGCCTTTAGATGATGTATTCATTCATTTAGTCATGCTTTATCACTACGTGCTATTCTTTTCTTCAGATCTTGCCATCTATTTAGTTTTAGTTTTCGGTACTTAGGGATACTGAGCTCTCATTCTGATCTACAATCTTGTGGACCTAATTCTTATTACCATAGTGAGTCCAGTCATATGACAATATTAAAAAAAAAATCGGATTCCTAGGGAAAAAGATGGATGTTCTTATTAAAAAAAACTACAAAATCTGGCTGTATACACTGGCACTCCTTGGGAGAGCAAACATCTTGTATAGTGGGCCAGTCTAAGGAAAGAACACAACTTTCAATATCATTATTGTCTAAAAAGCATTCTTGACTTTATAGGATTGTATATTATTTCATTAAACAATAGAGCCCTTTTTTTAACAGATATATGTACTTATGTATGATTCATGTGTCTGAAAAAGTTGAGATACCTGGTCTACTCTTGAATAAGATTTTTTATCAAATTTCATATAATCTTACATAAAATTGACCTAGTCATAGTGAACAACTAACATACTTATATCCATGTAAGGGAACTAATATTATAAAATATCAATCTATATTAAAATAAATGAAAAAGTTTGGTACCTTATTACTCCTAAACTGCTTGAACCTTGAGGAAGGACAATAGATACTTTACTGTTCAAGAATTATCATGAAATTCTTATCAGAAATGATGATTGATGATAATATTTCTACATGGAGTAAGTTAAACTAATTATACAAAACATCCACAACTTTGTAGCAAATATTTCACCTTGTCGTAAAAATATCTGCCTGTATATTATAGTGTCCCAGTCGCTAACATCATAGACTTGGGCACTACCAATTAAATAACTGTGTTATCAAAAATACTGCTATAAGTGCTAACATAAAGACTTGAAATGGCAAGCATACCATCTGTATATATTATATTTTATTCAAAACCGTCTGTGGCCTAAGGATACATACCTAAACAGACGCCCATTCCCAGAATGGCATAGGCAGAGCTACAGAATTACTAACAACCCTAAAAAATACTTGTGGATAATTCTGTAACCAAATTTTGCAGTACGTCATAGGTATATATCCTAAATTTAAAGAAAGTATTTAAAGATTGTGTCTGTATTGTTTATAAGGACTTAAAAGATCTGATTGTACTTAGCACACAGGTATTCTACGCCCAGATAACACCATAGGGTACATTTGGTTCAGATTGGTTCTAGTTTTCATTTTCCTCAAAGTTCTGAAAGGAATTATTTAAGTATGAACTAGTGACAGAAGGTTTGTAAAGAACATGAAGACAATTTTTTTTAATGATTATGCATACTATACAATATTAATTAGTAATATGTCTATACTTCTGTGTTTTCATAATGACTATGAGTTGTTATTGTTAATTAGGCTTAAACAAACAGAACAGATGATGCAGTCCCATCTTTAAATTTCTTGTCTTATTAATTTTTATGTTCAAAGAAAATTAATAGTATAGGGTAAATTAGCTTACCCTACCTATTGATATGACACATTACATCAAAACGTAAAAGGGAAGTTGGGTTTTTTAAGAGTGGTTTATGATAGTCAATTATGTTAAATTTATCAGGGGTTGGACATTTATGCCCCAGAAGGGTTGTAAGCATCATCTAATAAGAGAGTACAGATGTAGTGCAAAATGATTTTCCTTCGGGAAAACTCGGATCTCAATCGGAATACGATGGCACCCGAACTGTCAATCAATGATTGTATTAAATGAGTGACGTTTTCATGTCCATTAAAATGGAACTTTATTGTTTAGTGTCAAATGACAAATGCTGATTTGGAAAATCATTTTGCACTACATCTGTACTCCATTAAACATAGACAGGGGATAGCAAAGAAAATAATTTTCTGAAAATGATTGTAAATGACAAGCTAGACTAAGATATCTATTTAGGTTACAATAACCTCGGAATAACCCTGGGTCAACTTATTTTTATGTAAATTATATCATGCAGGCTATTCCTTATCTCTGAAATTCAATTTTAGGACTAGAGCCCTCCTTTAGACTACAGGATAATGGATTGTTTGCCTCAATGACAGTTCCTCTGATTACAGTTCCTCTGAACTATTTCCCACAAAAAATGTCCTGTTTGATTAAGCCTAAAGTTTAGGCTATTAATGGGTTAGAGTTAGATAAATAAATTGTGATAAAAAACATGCAAATATATATAAAGGGATCTGATTATGACAATGTATTACATCCTGCCGCATCATGTGAGAGGAAACTGCTGTAGAGTTGAATAAGCTATATTAATGCCTAACCCTGCAAAGATCATTATGAGTACATAAAATATTTAATACCAGTAGGACCTGGCCTACTCCATTTAAATTTAAAGCTAATTAGTAGTAACACTCAAGAGCACACCAAGCTTGGTACTTGAGGTTTATGATCGAATGAACTTGATTTGTAAGACTAAGACACAAGTTAGATGATAATTTTCTATGAGTTGCCATATCTACAATAATAATATAAAGAGTAAAGATTTGATTGTTCGTTTGTTTGTTGGTGTGTTTGCATTGAATAGGGTCCGTAATTACAACACCGATTTGTAAAATTCTTTCACCATTAGAATCCTGCATTATCCCTGATGAACATAGGCTATATTTTATTTTTTCTGCGTGGACGGAGTTGCGGGCAACAGCTATACTAACTATAATTTCTCTCATTGTTTCCTAAAAAAAATGTTTAATTAAGGCTTGGACAGACAGCACAGCATAGTGGTAGCAGGTTGTGCGCCCATCTGTCCAGGCCTTTATAGGTATTAATTAATATTAAGTTTAGTCATCTTGAATTTAATGAATTTACAAATTGAATAATATAATCACTTATTAAAAGCTTTAGCTTACATAAAATATAAATTTGCAATTCTAATCTAATCCTAATATAATACCTGACACAATTTCTCTTATTTAAATATAACTAATGTCAACTACCTTTTTACATCATCTAATACCATTTTTATCGTCTAGTGATTACCTAAAATGGTAATTTTATATGCACTATTAAGATTTTCAAAAAATTGTACCCTTTTCCACGTTATAAAATCATTAGTTAATTCCATCAAATTAATTGGACTGCGTATTGTCCCTCAGGTTATATTATAGGTTATAGTTATATGTTGTGTTGTGGAGGGTTCTTTTCCGCAACTCGACGAATCAAATGTGCGCCTATTTTGCGTGAGGAGTTGGTGGCATTACTCCAACTCACTCCTGCCAACCCAGTTCCACCAGGAAGCCTAGAAGACCCTTAATGTTGCCGGTATGTTGCCACCTCAGGTCATGCAGGCTCTGCACAGGGGGCTGTCCTGTAAGACCTAAAGTGTGTAAGGGTTTGTTAATTAAGGCATGGCCAGTTGTAGCCCCAGTTAAGAGTTTAAGTTGGGTCCTTTTTAACTGTTGTAGCTTCCGTATCAATCTGAGATTAATCGTCGGGAGAGCTTCTTTGGCCTGCCTGCGGGTACTTAGGTTTCTCCAGTACCGCTGGTGTCCTACCTTGGTCATTCGTCGCAGTTTGTTACGCAGTCATCCGAACGGAAAAGGCAAGATAGACTCAGGACCCACTGCTACCATCTCTGAGCACTTTCTCGCCAGTTCGACGGCCGCGTCATTACCGTGTACTGTAGTGTGATGGGGTTGCTGTTGCTTACCTTCGTCAGGGAATTTTGGCACTCGAGTACTAGCCCTGAGGTTTCGGTAGGGCCTGATTCGGATCGGAAGATCTTTTACCTTCTATGCCTCGATTGCTGTCGTAGCCATTATGATGCCCATGCACTCTGCCTGGATGACTGTGTTGTGGGCCCCCAATTGTGTCGAGATTTGAATGTTTAAGTCCTCTGAGAATGTGCCTGAGCCGGACCCTAACCTCGTTTTGGACCCAGTAATATAAAGATAAAAATGTGTATGATAGGACACCTAATCGTATAAACTTATTGATTCTTGAAAGTACGTAACTTTTTTAATTCGGAAGTGATCAAAAATTCAATCCTTTGGACCTATGCGAAAATCACTTTCTTAATTGTAGGCTACAAATATGAATATTATTTAAATATTTAGAAGAAAGAAGTTTGTTGAACTGTAAACATTTAGGTAAGAGTAAATAATATACATATTAGGTAAGATTGAATAATAAACATATGTTTGAACGGTATGGGCTGGCGCGCATACAGCGAACCACTGCTCAGATAATTTTTCACTGCTAAACCAAATAGTCTTTTGTTGGACGTGGCGAAATTAATTAACAGACATTATGTGGTGATAATTACTTTCGATCTTATTTCAACACGTTCTAAAACGATGACGCTTTGGCAGTAAAATATTATCTGAGCTGCGCTGTATTTGCCCCAGTTCTATAACATGCCATGCAGGGAAATCCCACGGGATACCTCGTTATGAAACGCTAGGGGAGAATCTTACAACCCTTGCATTTGCAAAATCGTTAAAACCTACGTAAAAAGGTATAACATTCTGCTCTTCGAATGCTAAATGCACGACACGGAGTTTTTCCCTTTCAAGTAGTGACGCCACCTGACTTAGCATACTAATCTCCGCATTATCACTGTGTACACGATTATGAATATTGTGCCGTACACTGCGGACGTTCTCTCATTTGCATTACCCATCGCCGGATATAGACCAACACTTCAATTGTGGATATGTAAACGTGATTGTGACATCCTCTTACCTATCGCGTTAAGGGATCGGAAAGGTCGTATATTATGTATGTTGCGTAAATAGTTTATTGCACGTACCTAAATAACATCTTTATCTTTACTTAGTATAGAACAAAGTCGCTTCCCGCCGTGTGTCCCTCTGTATGTACGCTTAGAGCTTTAGAATTACGCAACGGATTATAATGCAGTTTTCATCAATAGATAGAGTGGTTCAAGAGGAAAGTTTTTATTTATAATAAATTCTGGATTTTATACGGGTGTTACAGAAAACTCACATAAACCGAAGTCGGGTCCATATTCTGTTACTATATTTATACCTAGGTAGTTTTATTAAACCATAATTTAAAATCAATTTCTTTTGGCTGTCATTTCTTAACATATTTTCGATTACTAGGTATACGGATGAGATGAGTTTTCTTTAGTTTTAAACGTAACAAATAACACGGTTCTACGTTCAGTTCGGAAAAGGTTAGGTTCTGTTTATCGCTGACCTTAAGGTTCTTCCAGGCTTCCATAATAAACCAAAATACACCCAAAAAGTACCTACAATTTTAACTTGATGATTACTGTACGATACCTAGGTTTTGGTATTAAACCACATTGTTACTCTACCCAGTTACCGCCGCAGGACTTTCTCTACTCTGCAGCCGAGTTTATAAGAATTCTAGCGTTTTTAAAGATCACGCTCAGCTGTTTGAAGTTGTCCACAACTTTACGGTTTTTTTTGTGACACTTTCTTTGTCATCGTATGTTAGGTTCGGTATCATATAGTATACCTAGTACCATCAAGTATTATGTCGTAAGGTGCAACAACCCACGAGTCTACTTTACTTACCTCGATGGGGACCTCAATAGTAACAACTTATCAATGTTTTATCAAAAGGAATTCAGTACTTACACAGAAAATGGCGATAAAATGTATCCATAAGCCCACGCAATCTTACTAAAGTTCTCTCTTCTTTAAACTATCGATGTGATTTTATTACTCAAAGATCCCAATATATCATATTGCAAAAAGTGCAATGGATCGCAACGGACTGCTCCAGTTGGAGACGTATCAGAGCGCTATGTCCATAACAACATGCCATGCGTGCGGTGAAAACGCTGGGGCGAATAGAATTAACCAGAAAAAATATGCAACAACCATTAGAAGCACGTTTGTAGCGGATTATTCGCGTGCACTGGCTAGATTAGTTAAGCCAGTCCGTCAAATTTAGGTGTATTGTATAGATGTTGTGCAGTTTATCAATCTTTTCACTGAGTCCGTCGAATTGTATTACAGCTATTACATATTACCGAGGTATGCTTGATAGAGTTTCCTGCGGCGCTTATTCACTACAATGATGGTCTTGTTCGAAGCGTTTTTAGAATGGGTCGCCGTCTTTTCACTTTGTTTTTAGTGTCGTCATAGGGTGTTAAAAAAAGTGTACCTTGTCCAGGACTAAAATGAAGAACTGATAACTTTAATCAGATGAGTCGCCAAAATTAGTCATACATTTATGTAGTGCCATCATACGCCAATAGGCGGTATCTCAAATTCAATAAACGAAGCTTATTCAATCATCTCCCTTTAGTAATATGGTCGCACTTGCTACAGAAGATTTAACTGAGATACCTACTACTATTTGTCTTATAGCAGTATAGTTAAGTGAGTAACGAAACCGTTTTCGTTTTTTTGAAAACCACCTAGGTACTGGTAGGTTTAGGTGGGTAGCATGTGTCGTGAGAAACCGTTTTCGTTTCGTTCTTCTTATTTGTTCTAATTGCTTTAAATGCGAGGGCGAAAGTAATACACGCACGCAAGAGAATGCGGAATAATACGTACCTTCATAATATTTCGTCTCTATACTACGACTAAGTAGTACTCCTAACCTAATTTAGTAGGTACTTTGTTTTTTGTTGTAGAGCTAAAAATTCTTGATACATGTTTTTTATTTTTACAGATTAGAAATTATTTATTTAGTAATTGTTAATTACTGCAATGTTGTTTTGTTAGGTTCAATTCAC
This sequence comes from Acleris laterana, assembly GCA_963966035.1. Classification (NCBI taxonomy): domain Eukaryota; kingdom Metazoa; phylum Arthropoda; class Insecta; order Lepidoptera; family Tortricidae; genus Acleris; species Acleris laterana. Next base: position 5,997,574 of record OZ014451.1, read on the forward strand.
ATAAAAGGTAGGTACTTATTGTCTTAACCCAAATACGTAATGACATTTGAGGATTTTCCTGTATGGATCAAATTCTATCCACCTATATTTTTACTATATTTAGCCGTGATCGTGTTTTACCGCTAACGCGGGTTCATTCGATTAGGGAGCCAAGTGTCGGCTAATGGACGTGTCCGGTTCGACGTGTCAGCGAGACCCGAGACATATTACTACCGACCTAGGGTCGAAGCTCATTTGTACAGATTAAAGAAATAAGGCTTATTTTATTATACGCTAGCTCACGGTGTGAGTAGTATTAGGTTTACCTAGTTTTGTCAGTTGTTTCACAGGATCCATCTTATCCATTAACCTACCGCCAAACAGCAGTGTTCGCATTGTTGTGTTCCGGTTTGGGGATAAGACAGCCGGTGAAATGACTAGCATAGAGGCATTCCTTCTTAGTCCTCAGGGTTGGCAACGCATTTGCAGTCTTAGGATTGCATGGCAGTCTTGTGAATGCAAATGTCTATGGGTCACAGTTTCCACTTACCATCAGGTGGCCTGTGTGCCCGTTTGTCTTCTCTATGCCATAAAAAAATAAAATAAAAAAAAAAGCATCTAAAATTTTTGGCACGCTGGTTAACTGGTCACATAGGTACCTATATTTGTTGTGCAATTGTAGCTACATAAAAAAACAGTGTTGACCAAGCAGTATTTGGGTGGATCAACTCTGTTGTTGTTATTCTGTCCCGTAAGCCAGGAGACAACAGTGATAGAGCTAAGAGCTGATTGACCCATTTGGAGAATCCTAGCAAAGTTTTACAGCTTTCCCTTTTTTATTAGTTGTTCCACTCATGTTCAAGGAAAAAACCAAAATGATTTAAGATTTGTTATAATTTTAAAGAAAAGGGCCGAATCTTATGTAGGTACCCGAAACCGACGTGCATGCATGATTCGATGTATTAATGTGGAAGAAGCGAAAGAGATTCGTCAGGTTCGTAGCAGGTGGAAATAATTAGTTTCTGCCTAGCCCTCTGGGAAATAGGCGTGGTTTAATGTATGTATTTTTATTATAAATTTGTACAAAAAGATAAAAGTTCCATGCCCACTGCGCTCCTACCATGAAGACGTTTACCCGGTACCCATTGACAGTGTTTACAAATAATAAAGGGTGGGGATAATACAAGAATCTCTTTATTTTTTATTATTAAATTGTTCATCATTATTACAGGCATAGAGGTCTTTATTTATAAGAGCCGCAGCTTCACCTAGTATTTTTTTAACTTAACAACTTAACAAGCTCTGTTTATCTTGTAAAAACATTTCTCAATTAGTAATCTTTCTTTTTTTGCGAAGTAAGCGTCTGCTCAAATCGATTAACTTTGCGTGTATACGGATTAAAGTAAGCTGTTGTGGAATCGTCTGTGTCAATTATCTATCATCATTATATTATTTAGACCTGGATTGCTATTATCATCTAAAACACTCAGTTGACAGTCATTTTAGAAGCCCCAAAGGTGAGTTACAAGACCTGCAAGAGATCCCATAAAGTGATAAAATCGTCTATAATGTCTACGTCTACGTCTATTCATAATCGTGTACACAGTGATAATATTGTTTTACGTTCTGTAAACCTCTGGTACCTACAATAAAGTATTTACGTACACACATACCTACATACATTTAAAGTTGTTATAAACAATCGAGGGATCGATGTAAATTTCAGCCCGAGCTATCTTTATTGGTTGATTGTCTCGCTCGATCGCGTTGTTGTGATTCGGCCGTGTGGCACTGACATTCAGTAACCCGCGCCGCGTTGCCTGCGCCTGCTCACACCACCTTTCATTTCTGCGCACTGCCATGATCGATCCACAATACAGCTCCTCGCTGGAGGTTACATGATCGCAGTAAGTCCAATAATCAATGCAAATCACTATTCATTATGTTAATTTTTGACACTTTCTATTAATTATCATAATAAACTAATTTTTCACTAGACTTTTCCAACTGATACAATGCTGTGCGCTATTTGAAACGTAATTTAAAGTGCCTATAAGCTCGCAGCTCGTTGATTAAATAAACAACTAGTGATCTGGCTCGGCTAGGATGCGACGGTCGCTAATGAACCATAAGTAGGTCAAAATTAATAAATATTTGACAAATACATAGGCTCAATTGATTGTACTTAGGTTACAATTGTTTTGATTGATGTCTTGAATAGAGAACATCAATTTGGCGATATACCAATATTAAGAAAAATATTAATTAAAAAGGTACTTAAGCGTCGCTTAACCAACGTTTCGTTTGCTTTTTTATCTCTGTATCATGTTTGCAGAATCGGTCTTATGTAATTATCAACTTCTTTTCTGCAGCCACACCTTTTTGCTAAGTCGAGTTTAGTGGTAATGATAAGACTTGGCATGTCATCTACACGATGGAAATAAAAGATAATTCAATTGCACCATTGCACTAAAAATGTATATTTCCATTGTTGTTTGTAATCTAACCTGACCTAACACAGTTTGTTTAGAGCCCTTTCGTAACTTAAACCATTTTGCCACGTACCATCCTAAGATACATTTGAGAACTATGATTTGTCACAATAAAGTAATCCTTATTAAGTACTTATTATGATAAGATAACTATTTTCGACTACGTTGTTTGTATGGTTAACTACGCTTGACTATAGTCCAACTTTTTGGTCCTCACTCGGATATCATCTTTACGTCGCTTATCGCGTCTTTCTGTTTGTCTGTCTGTTTGTATATCCGCTAACTATAATCCTAAACTACCCAACGGATTTTGATGCGGTTTTCACCGTCAGTTATATAATAATTTGTGTACGAGTATTACAGAAGGGTTACTATCAAAATTCCCTTTTCACCACAGGACCGTTTCAGCTAGATGACAACAGTAAAATACACAGTCAGCAAAGAGTCAATTCAGCTGAATGACATGAAAATTAAGGTGTCAACTTAGCAGGGCGGCTCAAAATTAAAATGAGCAAGTAGCCAAACGTATGGAAATATAAATGGTCCGTATGATTAAAATACCTAATTAAATTAGCCGAAAGTAAGATTAGTCAATTGACATGAACACAGAACGGTTTAGTAGCCAAACGTCCGGAAATGAAAGTAGTCCGTAAAATTAGAATACCTAATTCGTCGAAAGTAAAATTAATTGATTGTCATGACCACAGAACGAGTTAGTAGCAATACCTTATTCGTCGAAAGTAAAATTAGTTGATTTTAATTATCAAGTGTCATATCAACACGCCATTTTAAGATCCAGACTTTTTATTAACGGGCCATTTGGTGATCATGTCTATTTAATAATTAAGACATTTTGAGATACAAACGTTTTGCTACCCGGCCATTTAGCGTTTATGTCTATTAAGTAATAAAGACATTCTAAGATAAAGACGTTTCGATACTAGGGTATTTTAAATTGTAACATTCTAAGATCCAGACGTTTTACTAAAGATCCATTTAGCGTTCATGTCTATATAGCAACAAAGATATTAGGTACACAATACAGACGTTTGAGCTTTATTGTCATTTGGCGAAAAGGGAATTTTGATAGTAACCCTTACAGAAAACTCACATATACCGAAACGTAGCGAAGTCAGATCGCTAGTGGTAACTAAATAATAAGTGATTTTTCATGCTTTACATTAGTTGCATATTTCCTAAATTGAGTTAACGATTCGTGTTAATAAGCGCACTGTCTAAGCGGTGCGAATATTCTGACGGCGTCACGGCACGCGAGCCGGAAGATAACTTAATAACGGATAATTGCCGGGAACAAGTGACGGAAACAAGTGAAATTCCGGAAAACCGCTCGTACGCTAGGCACTTAGAATCTTCCGGTTGTGCGGCACTCTCGGGGTTAGGTAGTTAAGCTGATGATAAATTCTGCTTTTAACGAAATTAAAATCAGCTCGAGAGCAACAGCAGCTGGGTAAAAATCAAAATAAATGTCCAGTCAAACAGAGTTTTGTCACCGTAACGAAACTGTTGGTTAACGTCAAACATACGTCATTTTGTAATGAAATTGTAAGTTAGACATCATTTAAGTGACATTTAAATAGCGTCTTTATGTACATTTATTTTGATTTTTACCCAGCTATGTTTAAACGGTTTTTGTATGTTATTAACTCCCCTTGTTGAGATTGACGAGAAAAACGTTAGATGTAAGAGTAAATTTTCGAACTGTTTGGCACACATAATTTCAAAGTAAAGCTATAGAACGAATTGTAAATATTTTTTGTTACAATTTATTCTATAGCTTTACTTTAAAATACCTAGTTCCTTAGCGACTTACGACTCTGACTGAAAGAGTGCACAAATAGGTGATTGTCAGTTCATCAAGCGACCTCGGCTGTAAAGGCCTATAAAATTAAAAGACTAAAATTTAAGTGACAATTACGACAGTTAGACTCTTGCAGTATATGTTTCAACGTGAGCTTGTTGTTTCCAGTGATGGTCCCCCGGTAGCGCCCAGCCATGCCGCTGCCGAAGCGATGCGTGGAGCCGGTGCACGTGTCGCGCGGCACCGTGCCCGAGCGGCTCAACGTGCCGTCGGAGCTCGAGGCCGTCACCAATGGCACTCTCGCCAACACCGTCAGGTAACAATCAATCAATTTAGGTAGATCTATAGAAATAGATTCACATCCAAGACTCAAAGAACAATAAATACAAGCGTTCAAATATTTTCCCTTACCCTAATCGATGTGACCGCTTGTTTTGTGGGCCAGTTTGGCCATTAAGTCCTTTTATCTTCGAGCTGTGGTACTCTGATGGTGGTGAATGACTGATCATTTGATTTGAGGTTGGGTTCAGGATTTTGTTTAATTTTGGTCGTTTAAAGTTCCTTAAAATTACTCTCGGACTGGGCTGGCCTACGTAGCACTGGCAAGAGAAGATCCTGTGCCTATTCTTGCCATCGCTGCGTCTCGGGTTTTCATGATGTCCACATACGGGCTTACCCGCGTACCTATCCTTTTGTTGCCTCAAAAACCCGTAAACAGGTAGAAAAGATGCTGTGTTGGCTATACATTTGACAACACAATTTACTTGAAATCTCGTAAGCCACGTAGTTTAATCGTATTGCAGGCAGCTGTCGTCCCTCTCTCGGCATGCGGAGGACATGTTCGGAGAGCTGACGCGCGAAGCGGGCAACTTAGCGGAGCGGACCAACGTGCTGCAGGCGCGGATCGACCGGCTCGCTATTAAGGTCACGCAGCTCGACTCGGGGGTCGAGGAAGGTAATATCTTCTCTTCATACTCAATCTGGGCCTATGTCCAGGTTATGGGCACGGAGGTTCGCTGAAAGCATAAGCATGCAAGTGCTAATGGTGTCAAATTGGTGGTTTCATGTTGAGGACTCTACACTTTGAGGGTCCCATGGTTAAAAAAATATGCGTAGGACATTCACAATTGGGTTTTGAACAACTGTCTTAAAAGGTTTGTATCTGTCTCCATCTAAATTACCTGGCAAACAGGTTTCAACCACAACAATCATTTATTTATTTTTTGATAATAAGGACATCTATGTGCTTGATAGAAACAACTTATTATACATACATACAAAAAACATACATTCTAATTATCTTTCTTCTAGCGTTTTTTTTTACAATTTTTGGGTTACGTTTTCGTCCTAAAATTGTCAGGTCCGGTTATTACAGAGCGACTGCCGTCTGACTTGTAAAAGGTTAACTAGACCAATTGAATTATGGTAACACATTCGGTTCTCTGACATTCATGACTTTTCTCCCCTTTATAAAGTATCTGTTACAGTATTCATGCTACGTATTATTCTAATTCCAGTATCCATCCAAGACATCCAGATGCGGAAGGCATTCCGGTCCTCCCGGACCTTCCAACAACAGCTGTTCAGTCGCAACTCCATGCCGACGGCCATGTTGGCTACGTACGCGCGCTGCGACCGTCCGCCGCCGCTGGAGCGGCTCAACGAGTTCAGAGACGATGGCCGCGACGCGAGGAAGTTCTACACCGACCCGGACTACTTCTTCGAGCTGTGGCGACGCGAGATGCTGCAGGATACGGAACGCATCCAGCACGATCGGGGGAAGAAGGTAAATAATTGTTTGATTATTCATTTGAGGATCTTACTAGATATAGACGTCAAGTGGCAAACAAGCCGCGAGAGGGTTACTCGGTCGACTACTATCTTAATCCTGCCATGGACATGTTCATATAACGCGTACTTGATTTTTTCTTCAAGTCTATCGTTGCTGATTTTGTGTGTGGTGATGGACCCCAAAGTTACAATGTAATATTCTTCTTATTGTTTCTATTTTAGGGCTGTTAAGAGTAATGTATTGTTAACTTATTCTTAGTATCTGATGATTCATCACCATCATCATACAAGCTGGAATACGTCCATTGCTGGACATAGGCTTGACCAAGGGTCTATACATTAAACTGTTTCGTGCCGTCCGCATCAAGCGGATTCAGACTGCATTTTCCGGTACGTGGTCACCATTCGAGAACTCTGGCTCTATTAGCCATATCGTTCTACAAGCAATGGTAATCTTTTTGACCCATGGCCTTAAAACAGCCACCACCGCAAGCACCGTAGGAAGTAGAGGTGTGAAACAACGAGAACCCAGAAAAAATACGTCTTTTATTGGTACGATAAAAGACTATTCACAATAAAAAACAAGACATAAAAGACCGACTCCACGATCGCCCATCATGGGCTAACGTAGGGACGGACGGAGTAATGCGTAACAGTGAGATATAAGAATATGTTGCCCGCTCTTAGGTATAAATGCGTCTCTTACGCTCGCCAATGATTGGACATGGTGTTGAGCGACGATACTTTTTTTGTTCCGAATTCTGATAGCGCCAATAAGGGCGATCCTTGGCGAAGACTTATGTCCATCAGTGGAAATTAAACTAACACAGATGTTTTGACGTCTTGGACTTGAAATATAAGACATACGTCATTTAGTCCCTGAAAATTTGATATTTTCAAAGAAAGGCTAGATAAACAAGTTCATGTCGCGGGCGAAAGTATGGCATAAAGTTGTAAACGCAATTGAACTCGAAAATGATTTTCATTTTAGTTGCTT
>OZ014451.1:6004851-6061649 GCA_963966035.1 Acleris laterana
CGCGCTCGCACGGCGACGACCACGCCTCGGGCGCAGGTGCTCGACAAGTACGAGACGCTCGTGTAGCATTACACCCGCTCGGACCAGGACCGGCCCTAGGCGGTCGGCGTTCCATCTCGAGCGGTTTCTTCCATGTGTCAGTGTTGACTGTACTCCAGCGCCCTATTCCATGCGTCGTATTGTGATAAACGGTGTGCTGGCGAGGATGCCGCACGCGCGTTACGGGGAGAGTGAACTATCTTGGTGCAATGCGTTGATTGTTTCACGATATATATTATTTACATAATCGATGTGGTGTATTAAAATCTGTATTCATATTATATGGCTGGGTCGTAGTTTATTCAGCTAGTCCTATGATTGTTCTTTTAGAAAATGAAGCCACAAAAATAGGGGTTATTAAATATTTATTTCATTGTAAACCAAATATATATAAATAATATAGGAATTCTAGTACCGACGGAATATAGTTAGAGTTAGTATTAATAATAACTATGGTCTTCTATTATGTTCTACAGCAGACTGGTAGACATAATTATAATGAAATGACGCCTTGTATGTAAAATTCTTTCACGACTCTTTAAGACACAAAGACTCTTTAAGACAGAATTTATAAATTGATTCAAAATTGAATGTAAAGATTCTTTGTGGTGGTATTTTAATACCAATCTACTGCAAACAATATTAAAAAAGAAACCGGAATAGAAACTGGCGACTTTTTCTGCATTTCATAATTTTTTCAAGTCGTAAACCCTTACTTTTGAGTACGGATCAGTAAGTAGTAAGTATACTATGACAAATACCTAGAACCTCGACTTATTTTTGAGTCAATTATATATGATTATGATTAACCTAAGTACTGTAACAGTTTTGTATAGAAAGCAAGACTGCCCACCTGAGCACAATCTAATTGTAACGGTGCTTCGCTTGTTGATAACTTCGTAACATTTCACTTGGACCACTTGAAATTTATTTTTATTAGCGGTTGTGAAATCATATTTTGAGATTTAATTAGTATTCTAATTTACGAGGAAAAAGCTTTATTGAAACTAAAAGTTTTACTTTATCTACTACGAAGTTGCTAGTCGATATTAATATAAATAAAAATGATGTAAACGAGACATAACATTAGTTCACTTTTCTCGAAATAAACTCTTATTCACTGTAATTTTCCGGATATTGGTTTTGCTAACAGATAAGTAGGTAGATAGGTAAACATAATATAGGATTCCATTTTTAAAGTAACTACGATTTTTGTATTTTCATATAATATGTGACCTGTATATGTAGTGCCAATTATATCTATTGTATATTTTGATCAATGTTAAATCGGTAACTTCCAGTTTTTATCAATTTGTATTGGATTAGTGAATGCGCGAACTAGTTCCGCTATTAACAAAGCGTATGAATACTCATTAATGGATGTGTCAAAACGAGAAGAGTTTTGTTTAGCTGTCGTAGAATGCGTGTAAATGGGCGATAATGTGTAGTCTATTGAGCATAGAAACCCGCAATGTACTACAAACAAATGTGCTTATGAGTTAGCGATTAGATGAAAGCAAAAAGTAATGCTACAAATGCACAGACAGGCGGCATGCTTAGCGCCTAGAGACTAGCGAGTCGCCTGGCGAGTAGTGAAGTAAAACAAACGTTATACAATTTCCACAACCGGTCACACTGCGCGCTTGGCGCCTTTGCTAGTTGCTTAGCGTGTATCTATGTGGCCGGTTGTGAAGAGTCTAGAACGTTGGTTTCTCTTCGCTACTCGCCAGGCGACTCGCTAGTCACTAGGCGCTAAGCAGGCCGCCTGTCTGTGCGTTTGTAGCCTAAGACAAGTTCCGGGTATCTCTTTGTCATTCAGGTGTTTATTGAATAATTGGCATTGGGGAATCTCGAGGATTTATTCTTTTTATACCTTTTTTACATACATAATTAATTTATATCCCAAAACTCAAAACCAATGTTATAGGTATATCCTCCGATTGTTAAAATATGCATTCCAAGTGTTTTGTTGCTTAGCATCCACACCATGCAAACTTTTTGTAATTTTAATGTTAAAAAGAGCAACGAAAGTGTACCAAATTTTTCTAATTAATATGAATGTAGTTATATAACTAGGTAGATATTTTCCATTTTTTATTAGGTATTTATGATTCTTATGACTCACGGTGCGAGTTGCAACACCGCCCGCCCTCCCAAGGGTCGCCGGTCGGTATGCATGCAGCAAAATACGAAACTACCAATTTACATTCAGCATTCATACCTAATTGTGCTTTTGCCGCAATCATACCGCCCTGCGAGAGAGCGCGCTAAAATGCGTTTTCTACCAATATAACTACTTTGTTCTTATGTTCTTTTACCACAGGGATTTTCTGTATGGAGCAGCTTCGGTTCTTATGAATATCATTGGTGTTTTCTTAACAGTTAGCCATTTTGTCGACCCTGTTGCATTACTTTCTCGTTGCATTATATAGGGTATGCGCAACGCTGTAGAATAGATTAGTGTATTTTATGTATGATCACGATTATTTATAAGCCATGTAAATTATAGCATTAAGAAAATAAATATAGCATGTTTTATATTATGTAGATTATGTAAACGCCTCTTTACTTTGCCAAATACTGGCAAGCGCTGATTATTTATTAGCATTTTTTCTTGAATGTTTATAATTTTAAGTCCAAACAAGTTGTTGTAATCGCTGAAACAATGTCATTATGTGTAATAAGAAAATATTTTATAAATTGTTTATTTGCTAATATGATTTAAGTTAAATTAATACAAATTGAGTTTTATTTTACCCACTTCCAATGACATAAAAATGGCGATGCCGATCCGTGTTCGTGGCGGCGTTGAACTCGATTTCTACTGCTATAGTTTTTATATGTTATAGTGTTGTCTCTAGGGGGTAGCCCATTATGGGAAATCTGAGACGATTAAGTCACTAGTAGTCCCATGGAAAAAGAAGCACTAATATTTATATTTTATTTTATTTACAATATTCCCGTTACCGTCATCACCGTATACATATAGTCTCTTTTTTCTTTAGCTCTGTCGTGTTTTTCGCATTTTCTTCATTCCTTCATTGAAGTTGTTTTCTATGAAATTTTAATTTTTGGTGAAAACATGGTTTTTGGTATTGGTCGTCTGATTCTGATGATATTGCCCGTGATGGAATCGTCAGTATTTTTAGTATATTTAAGCAACTTGTTTTACTCTATTCCCAAATACAGTACTGCACAAAATGGTTTCATTGAAAGTCACTGAATTTTCCTGGAGACTAATACATATTTCTTCAAGGCTTGTTTACTCCATATTATTATTCTAATATCGAATGTTGAAGGAAACGTATGGTTTAAAATAGGACTGATATACTACACGTTTTGTTATATTTATATTGGAAAAAATGAAAAGGATTCTATTTTTGAGACCGTATTAATTATAGCAAAAATCTAGCCCAGGAATACGTCGCGTGCAGATTTTTCATAGCGTTAACACGTCTAGTGTTAAAAAAATCGTAAACCACAAACGAAGTGATTTACATCTATGATTTTTGGACACAATGTTTATACTGGAATTAGCCTTAAATATCCATCAACAATATAAATATATATTTCAATAAATGTCGACTATGTGGAGACTATTCGCATATTTTTCGCGGGTTCGCACCTTCTTAACCACTTAGTGTCGGTTTTTTGGCCCCAATCAAAGAGAGCGCGCGAACTATACTGCGAACACAATTGGGATACACCAAAAAAAAACTGCTTGCTTTTATATTTGTATTCGAAACAATAGCCTTTTCTAAGAAACTAATTATTCTAATTTTATGTGAAGCATAAAAAAAAAACTGAAAAACACGACCAAAAAATTACTGCTTTGCAGAAAATATTCATTTTAATTTCACTACACATTTATCGCTCAACAAAAACATTAAACACCCACCCCAACTCCAAAGTATTGCACGTATTCACTGCCAGGGGGCGTGGCTTAGTAACAAACTTGTATAACAGTGAACGCATATGGGCGTTTTCCAAAAAAAGTGTACACGTGACGAAACGGAGAAGTAAAATTTTTATGACTCCAATTTTGAAATTTGACTATTTATTCGATTAATTATAAGTTAAAGTATATTTATTGAGAAAATGACATAAAAATATTGAGAAATACAGAAATTAACGACATTATTACTTCAGGTTGTGGTCAAACTAGTTCGGATTCGTCACAAATATAAAATTCATTATATATTGAAAGTATTATTTTATGGACCATCTATTGTTTAAACATTAAAAATAAACACAAAAAACTTTTTAAAACAGGCTTGTTTTATAGAATTAATGGAACAAATAATCTTTGAGGGTAAAATATGTGACCATTTCGTCACAACAGCCTTCTTTTGGTTGCTACACGTTAATTTTTTTGGTATAAAGGAGGTACATATCATTAAACAATATTTAAATATACATAATGGAATATCCATTTAGAATTATACTCGTGTTTCGTCCTCGATATTAGTAACTTGAAATTATATACACATGTAGTATCGCGTAAGCGCTACCACTTCATCACTTGTTTAAGGGAAAAAATGTAGCCAAAACTGGCAACACTTTTTAAAAAAAATATATATATATTTCCCTGCCGGGCCCTCATCCAACCATCTTCATTCGCAATTTAGTGCTCAACCACTCCACTTGTGCTACTAGTTCGTGTTTTTTCGTCATGCCGAAACGTAGGAATGAGAACGAAATCGAGTTTCTTAAGAAACGTTTGAAGCAACTCGAAAAAGATATAAAAGAAACGCGCCATAGCAGGCGTGATTCCTCATCTTCCTCGTCTTCGGCGTGTTCTCGATGTTCCTCGAGCTCGTCGTCGCTGTCGCAGGCCGCACCGAAAGATCTGGACTACCAAGATGGTTAGTACTTACAAACCTGGAACTACCCACTTTTTATATATAAATTTCATATTATGTTACGTTAATTTTCGTAATGATGCAATCAGAGTAGTCTATAGGACTATTTCGCCGCATTATTGGAGAATTGCATGTACTTAATGCAAATTCTTTGTCTACCTAGTAACATAACCAATGCATTCAGAGTAGTCTATAGGACTATCTCGCCGCATTATTCTAGAATTGCATGTAATGCATATTCCTTGTCTAGTAACATAATTAATGCACTCAGGGTAGTCTATAGGACTATACCGCTGCTTATAATAAAGACCCTTGTACTCAGATCAGTTTACAGGACTGTTTCGCCACAGGGTTTACATATATATATATATATATTTGGCTACATAAGTACTAATGCATTCAGGATGGTCTATAGGGCCTTTCCACCGCATTGTAATTATTAGCGAACATATTACTCGCAAATGCTTGAAGCAATAATTATGCTTCCAGACCGAGACAAAACCGCGTGCCCGCGCGATTATGTGCCGCCGCCCGAGCCACCGCAACAGAGGGTTACAATCTCACCGTTACCTCCAGTTGTGGCCCCGCCCAGTAACGACGAACAGATTGCTGGTCCGTCGAATGAAATCTCGCCGACTGGCAATATACCACCATCAGCTCCCTGCGTGGACCTTGACATTAACAATGAAGATGGCATTAGCCAGTCGGATTTGTTGGAAATATTGGGAGTCGACCCGTCTTCGGCAACCCAAGAATACGGTGAAGATATAAACATAGAAGTGGCTTGTAGATTCGAATACATAACCACATCAGGGCTAGAAAAAGAAGCAAGACAGGATTTACTGAACAGGTATTTAGTGCCCAAAAATTGCAAGAAAATTGCCGCCCCGCAACTTAACGCCGAGATAAAAGCGGCGTCAACTGAAGCCGTGGAAAAAAGAGATAAAGCCATCGAATTTCGACAAAAACAAATCGCAGCGGCAATTACAGGCGTAGGGCGTATGTTAACATTGCAATTAAGGTCCAGGGACAAAGTCAACAATGTCTCAAAAGAATTAATGGAAGTTGGACGTATTCTATGTGACATACAACACTGCAATTCAGAGACCCGCAGAAAATTCCTTTTATACTCGCTAAAAAAGGACTTTAGAGACCAAGTAGAAACTACAAAAATAGATCAGTACCTCTTCGGCGAGAACTTGTCAGATACTCTAAAGACAGCTAAGGCAGTATCCAGATCTGGTACTGATATAAAGATGGATGCACACAAACAGAAACAAGGTTCGTCAAAGTTACCGAAGAATTTAAACTGGAGGGCGGGACCCCCGGCCCGCAGACAACAGAAGGGTCCGACGCCGAAACAGCAGCCTGCAGCACCGGCCAATCGTCGGCAGGGGACCTCGTCGCACAGGTCATCGCATCGGGGCAAGCAAACATACCGCCGTTAAACCCGGTATGTTATGCTGGTCAACTCGCTGAATTTTATGAACAGTGGTCACTGATCACCAGTGACAAAATTGTTTTGTCTTGGGTAAACGGGTATCAAATATTTTTTGATAAACCAGTACGTCTCCACCTGTCCCACAGTATCATATCGTTCAGATTCAGAAAGACGTTGCTTTAACGAATCTATCAATAATCTCCTATCCATAGGAGCTATTTCAGAATGCGAACCAAGTTCAGATCAATTCGTATCCAAAGCTTTTTTAGTGCAAAAACCAAATGGGAGCATGAGATTTATACTTAATTTAAAAGAATTAAATCAATTTATTCCTACACAACATTTTAAACTGGAAGATTTGCGAACTGTTTTGAAACTGGTATCTAAAGACTGCTTTATGGCCACGTTGGATTTAAAAGACGCGTATTTTTTAATTAAAGTTCACCCGGATTCCAGAAAATATCTCAGATTCATTTTGGATTCAAAACTGTACCAATTTAATGTACTCCCGTTCGGACTTTGCACAGCCCCTTATATATTCACCAAATTAATGAAACCAATCATAAAATTATTACGTTCATGTGGTTTCATATCATCAATTTATTTAGATGATATTTACCTAATTGGTGATTCTTACCAAGAATGTAAAAATAATGTACAAACAACCGAAAATCTATTGAAATCTCTAGGATTCCTAATAAATGAACAAAAAAGCAATCGCATTCCAGCGAACGCTTGCAAATATCTCGGTTTTATAATAGACTCCCATAAATGGCAAGTAAGCCTGCCATTTGAAAAAAGAGATCGTATTATTCGTGAATTAGAGTTTTTCAAGCAACTAAAACGCTGCAAAATTAGAAGGTTTGCACAGTTGATCGGACTATTAATATCGGTTTGCCCAGCCGTGGAATACGGCTGGTTATATACGAAACAAATAGAACGTTTTAAATACCTCAATCTACTGGGACATGATGACTATGACCGATTAATGAATATCCCCGATACTCTCCTCTCCGATTTCAACTGGTGGATCAATGCTATACGCCATTCTGACCACCGTATTAGGGATGATAGTTTCTTGATTGAAATATTTTCTGACGCTTCCACAACGGGGTGGGGGGCAGCTTGCGGGGATCAGACGGCTAACGGCAGATGGTCCCAAGCGGAAAGTTTGTTACACATTAATCAGCTGGAACTATTGGCTGCCTATTTTGCCCTAAAAATTTTTGCAAAAGACTGTTACGACTGTCAGATACTTTTACGAGTTGACAACACCACGACAGTATCTTATATAAACCGAATGGGAGGTATTCAATACCCCCACCTCACAAAAGTGACAAGGGACTTATGGCAATGGTGCGAGGCTCGCAAAATAATTGCCGTAGCTTCTTATATAAGGTCTACTGATAACGTTACCGCAGATATAGAATCCAGACGTTCCCATCCAGATGTAGAATGGGAAATTTCCTATGCCGGGTTCCGGAAATTAACTGTACTATTTGGATGTCCCAATATTGACCTTTTTGCAAGTCGCATCAATAAAAAATGTGACAGATACGTATCCTGGAATAGGGACCCAGATGCATACGCTTATGACGCATTTACTATAAATTGGTCGGGGTTCTTCTTTTACGCCTTTCCACCAGTGCCTGTCATACTAAAGACCCTTAGAAAGATTGTTTCAGAAAAGGCTGAGGGTATAGTGGTTGTGCCCAATTGGCCTAGCCAACCATGGTACCCCTTATTTACACGCTTGTTAGTATCCAATACGATAAAAATAGATCCTAAAGACGTGAACATATTTGATTCCAGCAACCGGAACATCCAGTCGAACGTTATCCTGGTTGCCGGAACTTTATCAGCACGGCACTTTTGCAGCGGTGCGTCCCGTCTTCCGCCGTAAACATCATGCTTGCGTCATTGTCGGAGAATACAATGAAGCAGTATGATGTTTGTTTTAAACGTTGGTATAATTTCTGTTTCGAACATAAGATTAATATGTATTGTACGTCAGTTCCATTAATTATAGAATTTCTTACGGAACTATTCAATGTTGGCGGACAATACGGAACAATCAATAGTCACAGGTCTGCTCTTTCGCTAATATTGGGACCAATATCTGAGGATGATCGTATCAAAAGATTTTGTGCTTAATTATTTAAGTTCTTTCCTAACGAAACATTAACGCTGCGCCAGCTTTCAATGAAATGCATTACATTACTTGCTCTTGTAACAGCTCACAGAGCACAAACAATTTCGATGATAATGACCCACAACGTAGTTATTCTCTCAGACAAAATTATAATTAAAATATCAGAACTTATCAAAACTTCAAAAGCCGGTGTTAATCAACCTACTTTAGTTCTACCGTTTTTTGAAGAACGCCCTCAGATATGCCCTGCTAGGACATTGATTACTTACATGAATAAGACAAAGGACTTGTGTAAATCTGATTTGCTTTTTATAGGGCTTAGAAAACCCCATAATTGTGTTAAAGCTCCAACACTTAGTCGTTGGATCAAAGAAACCTTGAAAAGTAGTGGAATTGACATTTCAATTTTTTCCTCACATAGCACCAGACACGCTTCGACGTCTCTAGCTTATAAATCTGGTGTAAGCCTTGACGCCATTAGGAAATCGGCGGGATGGAGTGGCAATTCCACTACCTTTGCCAGGTTCTACAATAGAACTATTGTTGATTTGAACAATGAAAATACTGCTCTAGCGAGAGCTGTATGTTTGTCTTATCGTAATAATTAAGATATGAGAATTAAGTTAAATTCTGATTAATGGTAATTTGTAATTGTCAGATTGTTTATATTATGTTATTTATGCGTTAAATAATATACCTAACTATTGGCAATAAATAAGGTTTATTCATTTTGATATTTCCTATTGATCTCTCAACATCTACATGTGTATATAATTTCAAGTTACTAATATCGAGGACGAAACACGAGTATAATTAATGATTAAACGAACTTACCTGTAAGTGAAGTTCTATCATAATTATACGAAGGGTTTCGTCCGAAGATATTAGTAACGCACTCCCGCCCGCCCTTACCCTATCGGAAATATCATAAATTTCGTTTTTGGCTCTAAACTAAATGAAGATGGTTGGATGAGGGCCCGGCAGGGAAATATATATATATTTTTTTAAAAAAGTGTTGCCAGTTTTGGCTACATTTTTTCCCTTAAACAAGTGATGAAGTGGTAGCGCTTACGCGATACTACATGTGTATATAATTTCAAGTTACTAATATCTTCGGACGAAACCCTTCGTATAATTATGATAGAACTTCACTTACAGGTAAGTTCGTTTAATCATTAATTATTCACGCAAAAAAAACGTGAATTGTTGTAATTCCAGCAAAATATAATTGTTTTTAACAATTCAAATCTTGGGACAGTGACTATGCAGAATCTCATGTGACTATCTGGAAAATGTAAGGCATAGTACACACCTAGGTTTGACATGGAAGGAAAAATAACAAACGATGTGTTTGATGTGATGTTGTATTTATTAATGTAAATAAATCTAAAAGTATTAGATCGTTTTTATAATCTTTCTCACAAATTACGATGTATTATTTATTTCTAAGTTCATTTTCTGTCAAATCATCTATTTTTTTTCTATATTTTTTAAGTCTATTTAAGTGTTTTTTCCTTTGTTACTCAAATTTTTCTGGTCGTTCCGATTTCAACCGTTCTCTATACCTCTTTGCTCTTTCAGTCGCAGTGAGTCCCATACTATTTGCTCTAAAAATTATGTACACACATATTATTATAACGATAAAATGACTGTTCAAATTTCATATGGTACAATTTATTAATTTAAAAGCTTTATTGCACAAAGCCATAAATGTAGAAATGGCGAACTTAATGCCTAATGGCGTTCTCTACCAGTCAACCATAAGGCTAAACAGAGATGTAAATGGTACAAAGAGAAAAATAGGAAAATATCAATTAAAGTCCTTAGGAAGCTAACTCAAAAACGTGGTATATATTCATCTTCAGTAGAACCTCCTTAACATGAGCACTTTAAGGTATTTTTTTTCGTACTTAATAAAATACCATCCTTAAAATATTATTAATAGCAAAAATCCAATGAAATTAGTCCAGTGATTAAAAATATTATATGTCATATAAGTTCGCCTTAATAAATACGTTCCTATTTGTTAAGATTGTATTGGTTTTCGCAATCGGCGAAAGTAGTATCGCCAAACGCGAGATATTCGCGGACAAACATACATACATACAGGTCATACTGAGAATCTCCTTTTTTTGAAGTAGGTTAATAAAATGAATTACACCGTCAAATTTCGATTCTGCATTAAGCTTTATAATTCCAGTTCATCACAAAATCGTTCCAGTAGTAGATCACGTGACGATTTGGATGTGACGATTTACACCACAACAAATTAAAAGCACAATATTTAATGGGTTAAACCCATTGAACCGTGAAATCTTTCCTGTTTCGGATACTATACAAGTTTATTAATGTTTAATTGTATTACACGAAAGTTAATCATCTGTAATTACCGAAAATACTGTGACTTTACCGGAACACTTTTTTTACACCATCTCAAAGCGACCACCTTTCGTCACAACTTCTTTGACACTGACGCTTAATCAGCCAATGGCGGCGTATTAACTAGCATCCTAATGTTGCAAGGATCAAAGTATTAACTCCTTTAGTGGAATTTTGGCTGCACAAGTCGTCTAAAATCGCTGTGACGCAACCGGACTTTCCGGTACGTTCAATTTTCTTCAAAGTAGAATGACAAGTTTTTAAAGTTATAGACCGTATTTACGTATAAATGAAGCACACATTCCTCTAACTGGACTCATAAAGTATCTGTGTGACCACATTAAATATTCATACAAGTTTATTTTACGTTCCATTTTAAGGTTTGAATATTGAGAATCGACGTGGGACATAAGGAATTTTGCACTTTTTGTTTCTTTCTTTTGTGATAAATCTATAAATTAGAATATATTCATCGTGTTATAAACATATTTCGAATGCCAAACACTTATGGAATCAAACTATATCACTCATATTTCCAAATAGAACGTAGAAAGTAAAACAAAACATCTTTGAATCGGTGGGACATTCAAATTTTGCTATGTACACTTTTTTTGGAAAACGCCCATATATGCGTCGGTGGCAGTAAATGCGTTAAATCGCAGCAAACTTTTAACGATTTTTAGCGATCTCATAACGAAAAAAAATCACTACAATGCCTTTTAAATTTGAAAACAAGATAAAATAACTTCATGCCATTAATAAACAGTTAAAATTAAATTGTCTCGTTGAAGAACATCTTTATTTACAGAAAACTTCACGATTTTAGAGAGACGATAACAGGCACAAATTTCATATTATTCAATTATGTGGATGAATTCACAACATTATTACGTGTATTCACTCAGAGTGAGGGCTTGCACGCGATAAACCGATAAAACGCCTGTGTAACCGTTTCGGCCAATCAGACAGCGCTTGATATCTTTTGCTATTCACCACTATTCATTGCTTCGTTTCGCGGTATCAGTGTAGCGGAAGTAATGTTTCTTTATGGAGTAATGAAAATATTGCCAGCAACAAAGAAAATAGACCAACTCAAAAATAACGTTTTTATAAACTATTTTACCTATCGAACACAATTTGGCCAAAAGAAAGGCAAAAAGTACTTACATTCGAAATATGTTTTAGTTGGTAATAATCACAGGGTCAAATTTTTAAACTTTTTTTTGATTTTTTTTTTTTTTTTGGATTTTATGGCCTGGTTACAAGACCTTTAGGCCACACTTTTTTTTGAATTATATGTTCGGCATTGCCAGTGCGAACACAGGCGAAAGTGATGCAAGCATAGACAAGGTATCTATTTTTTTTGTAACATTCCTTCCTTTCATTTCATTCTGTCTGAAAGAAGTTTGTATTTCTGCTACCTGCTACAAATGCCGATAAATTGTAATAAAGTGTTTTGGTTAAGTTTTGTGAAAGTAGAAGTGTATATAGGTTGGATCAAGTGATATTTACGATATAAAAGTTAAGTTGTTCAAGTTACAAATAGCTTCTATTCAAGATTTTACCAGAAATCTGCTATTGGAACTCGTCGTTCCAAAGGAGTCGTTACGAAATTGAGCAAAATGACTTCAGCACTTTATTTAGAGCATTATCTTGATAGTCTTCAGCACCTACCTATAGAATTACAAAGGAACTTTAAATTGATGCGAGATCTCGATGATCGGGCTCACGGGTTAATGAGGACAATTGATCTTATGGCTGACGAGTTATTACCCAATATTCCGAAAATGGACGATGAAACGAAAAAAGACAAGGTTAATGCAATTCAGGGTCTATTCAACAAGGCAAAGGAATACGGTGATGATAAAGTGCAGCTCGCAATACAGACTTACGAGTTGGTAGACAAGCACATACGGCGCCTCGACTCCGACCTTGCGCGTTTCGAGTCGGAGATTCAAGAGAAAGTAATGAGCGCTCGCGCGGCGCAACAGGCGGCTGCTGATCAGGAAACCAACACCGCAACTGTTAAAAAAGGTAGGAAGAAGCACAAAGGCAGTGAGAAGACGGCAGCTGCTGCGGGGAAGAAGAAGCGAGTCGGAGCCTCCAGCGAGGAAGACGCCGTCGTGAATGGCAGGTCTGCCGCCAAAAAGAAGGCTCAGCGTAAAGGTGCCACCACAATAGCGAATGCTGTTAAAGAACAGGAAGAAAGTGCTGACTTAGACTCCGTTGCTGGCATGGCCCATCCTAGTGACGTACTCGACATGCCAGTGGACCCTAACGAGCCAACCTATTGCCTCTGTCATCAAGTTTCATATGGGGAGATGATAGGATGTGACAATCCTGATTGCCCGATCGAGTGGTTTCACTTTGCTTGTGTTGATCTTAAAACCAAACCTAAGGGTAAGTGGTACTGCCCTAAGTGTACACAGGATCGAAAGAAGAAATGATCCACAGTCAAACCTGCTGTCAAGCCCTCAGATAAGACTGTTCCAATAAAAAAAGAAGTAAAGTGTTAACTTCTAATACTTAATTACCAAAATAATGTTTTCATTACAAATGTGTGATGGATTTTTAGATAGTAAATGAATTAATAATGTTTGATAAATATAAAGTAATATAAAACTGTTTATGTGGTAGTTGCCCTTAGGAGTGTTGATCAATTTTGCTGAGCCTTGTTGGCTCACATTTGTGTTTACATTTTACGTGACTCCATTTGATAGTCTATTTGAGCTAACATTCATTTTACTTAATAGATGTAACTGTAAATTAGTAATATTATTTATTTTGGTGTATTTTTTTCTTTATACAATATTAAATCAATTAGGGTTATATGAGAAGGAAATGTAACATAATATTGATACCTTAAACTTAAATTTCCATGAAACAAATTATGCTTTGCAAATTCACATAAACATGCATCATTTGAGTGTGTACTGTAAATTCTGAAAATCGATTTTTCCAAGTTGCAATTAATACCATTCGCATATTTTACCACTTTATTTTTTCTCAATAGCTACTTTTCCCGAAGGGCTTTCTAACCATTCGCATATTTTACCACTTTATTTTTTCTCAATAGCTACTTTTCCCGAAGGGCTTTCTAACCATTCGTATATTTTCCCATTATATTTATTTTTCAATTGGGTTCTTCTCCACTGCTCGACTATCATAAATATGAGGTAGGTTTAGGTTATGTTAGTTTTGCAGCAGGCCCGGAGGGCCAAAACCACCCAGAAATAGGAGCTCCGCTCAAGCGGAGCTCCGTCGACTCTGTTAAATTTAATTTTGATATTAAAAACATTGGTCAGTTGAGTTGGTTGAGAAATTAGAGAATTAAATATAGTCGGAAAAAATGCGAATGGTTAGAAAGCCCTTCGGGAAAAGTAGCTACTGAGAAAAAATAAAGTGGTAAAATATGCGAATGGTTAAAAAGCCCTTCGGGAAAAGTAGCTATTGAGAAAAAATAAAGTGGTAAAATATGCGAATGGTATTAATCGCCACTTGGAAAAAATGATTTTCGGAATATACAGTACACTCTCCATCATTTGTGCTTTACACAATTTAAAATTTAAGGTATCAATATATTGTTTTACTTAATCTATACTAATCTAGTAATAGGACTTGTAATGTTACACTGCCATAATCTCTGTCATCATGTGATAAAAGAGTGAGAGTATGATTGTAACTTTAGACCTGTCAATCATTATGTACAGTCAACCAATATGATTTCTAGGCCAATTTGGACTATGTTAAAGTGACGTTGTCAACCAAAACGTAAGAGACTCCCTATGATTTGCTTTACAATGTCACGTTGACAAAGTCCATAGTGGCCTAGGAATCGAATTGGTTGACTGTACCTATTAACTCATCTGGGGCTTACCTTACTCCTGACCCGTTTAAATTTCTTACATTTAGTTTGCAACGGTAACTTTGCTAATAACGTAAGTTAAAAAAAACAAGTTTACTCAACCAGGGACCCGACCACCCATTCCCCGATAAAAGCCTTTAATAGACTTACCTCTCGAAGTAACAACCCACTAAAAGAATAACCCCTTTTGAAGAAATGTAGGACTTAATTGTTTGTTAAACTAGCCATCACATGAGGGAAACCTAAAGAGAAGCAGTAAATTGATATCCCTCTTATTGCATAACCCAATATAAGGGTAATCCTTAAAAATAGTGCTTAAAAAGCCAATAGAACGGCTTTTTATAAGGGTAAATAAATCCTTATAAAAACCCATTCCAAACCCCTTGAATAGGATAGCGGGCCCGTCCCTGTATTAAACAAATCTGAGAGTCAGTCAGTGACAAAAAATATGTTGACTGGTGAGTAATTATTACTAATATAAACAATAGTAAACCAATAGTAGTGTTGACAATTTTGGTAGTTATTTCATGATTTGATATAAGTGATGCTTTTGCAGCCATGACCCCTTGAACTAGGTATTTATGACAGATTCAGTAAACAAATATGCTAAGAGAAGATAACACAATAAATATTTTTTGATAGCATTTCTTTCTTTTTCACATGATGGCAGCCGTACATGATGAATGTGCACAAATACAACTATGAAATTGCCTTTTTCATGTGATTTAGCTTGATAGATGTTTCTTTTCTACCATTACTATATTTGTCTTTTATACAAATGCAGATGTTGAACCATTGTTGGTCAGTAAATGAAATAGGTGTAGGTTCGTTTTGTGATGGTGTTGATGCATTAACAATTTTGCTGCCAAGAACTAAAAAAACAATATATCTGGCGTCCGGGCAGTAAAACTGTTAGCTAATAGTTTTTATATTGACTTCCACTTACACAAACTTATAAAATTTAGAAAAAGGGTCAGAGAATTAAATCTGATGCAGTCACAGTACAAATATTACTAAAAAAGGCACACTAATTAATCAATTGGGTGAGTATACTCTCTTGAAAAATAGTTAGGATATGTGGGAGATAGGTATATTATATTGTATGTGTAATGTATCTCTTCTCGATACTTTTCCTCTTTTTTTTATTTATATTTTTTAGTTTTTTGTACTTTTTCAGTCCTGAAAAGGAAGTGCAAAATCTGTTTTCTAAAATTATGAACATACCTATGAATTTACTTTTGTTATACCTTCTAAAACTGTTTGTGTAAGTGGGACTTATTATTGATTTAAATTTCTAGGCCAATTAGAATATTGACAAGTGTATTTACTAGAGGTTAGTTTGACAGTATTGTTTTAAACGAGAATTGCAACCACAGCTGACTTATATTTTAATGTTTGCTTTTATCATAATAGCTTAATGTTAAAGAAGAGAAATTAGTTTAATGTTTTAAATATGTATTAGTCTTTGTTTAAGACTACGCCAAGTTACCAGTGGCACCCTTTACTATTATTATGTTTCCTACTAAACTAAAGTGTTGTATTTAAATCGAAGGATAGTTTTTGGTTTAACAAATGAATACACAATGACAAATGAAGATATACAGGGTGTTTGGCAGTCGGGTGTAGGGGTTTTAAAGGGATGATAGTAAAGGTCATTCTGAACATTTTTGACCACATTTACTATTATGCTAAGTTTCACGGTTTCCGAGATATTGATCATTTTAATAGGATTTTTTGTCATTTTTCCTTATGTCCGTGATACGAAAAACCCCTTAATTCAAGTATTAATTTAAAAAAAAAACAGTGTTTTCTTGCATGACTTGAATCACTATGAAATAAGGAAGTTTTAAAGCTACATGCCATTTTTTTTCTTTACAACTTTTTGAGTAACACCCTGTATATGGCAAAGTTTAATAATGCACCTTGTGTATTTCATCTTAACAGAAAAAATACTTTTTCTGTTAACTTTTCTCATAGTTCAACTGTGTTCAAATTATGTCATTCATTGCCCCTATAAATTGTGTATTCATTTGTTCAACAAAAATCCATCATTCGTTTTAAATACAATGCTTTAGTTTATTAGAAAAAATAATAATAGTAATAAGAGAGGCCATATGATGCTCGGTGTGGTCTTGATGTTGCTAACTAGGTATCTATATACAATTTTGCCACTTAAATAGGTCTTACGTTGTCAAGACACAGAGGTAGTAGTGGCCCAGTGCATAGGTAGTATATACCTATGACCTCAGGATCATCAGCTGTTGGTTTATACAAATTGTAGCACTTGATACCAGCTGCTGCAATGAACCATTTCCATACTATGCATTGATTATGGGCCCTCCGGTTCTGCCTCTGTTTGCTCGTAGCCTAGCAAATGTGCCTTATAAACAATGGGAATGTTTTAATTTTATAGCAATAATTATCCATTTATGCGACTTTATGCAATAATCATACCAGAGAGCAGATAGATGTGTTTGATCATTGTTATTATTACAAAATATGTACTTGTATAAAGCGAAATTAGGGTCCAAATTGTAATATCCAGTAATAATTAATGTGTAGGGTGATCACATGAATGTGTCTGTAATGTGGAATTGGTGACAGTTTGTCTTTCAAGAGTTTTGACGCTTTTTAATTATCCATAACCATAATTAATCATTGCCTTCTTGCTTATACTTTTAAATCTATGTAATTAGTATTTGACCTTACCAACATTGTAAAGTAAAATACTTGGTAGGTACTTAATTAGTGGAACTGTACTTCTTTTTTTATTTTTACTAGTGTCCGACCGAAATTTCGGTTTCGGTTTCGGCCAGTTTCGGCCAAAAAATCTAGTTTCGGCCCGAGTTTCGGTTTCGGCCAAAAACGGCCGAACCCTTCGGCCGCGCCGAAACTTACAACATCGTACCTTGTGTTACAAATAATGTATTTTTTTCACTTTATAGGGTAGTTAAATTTTCAAACAGAACCTCTGTAACTGTGCTGAAATTTCATTGTGATAAATCTTTGAAAGTAGAAACCTGTAATTATAGGTCGGCGAGATATTAATTTTAGAAAAAAACGGGCTTACTAACATTTTTTCGACTTTTTAAGGACTTTTTTTTTATATAAAAGGTTCGGTTTCGGTTTCGGTTTCGGCCGAAACTACAATGAAACCGAACCTTCGGTTTCGGTTTCGGCAAAATAACATGTTTCGGTCGGTCACTAATTTTTACCATTATTGGTTTTCGAACTCAACATGAAAATATTTTCAAAATTGATCTTGCAAAACTCCTGATTGATGAACTGCTGCAAAAGTCAGAATACACGTGAGTTCACAAATATTCGCACACCAGCTTTACATAATAATAAGGGGTTTGGTCGCGGATAATCCGGCGTATAGTCTTTGGCAATCCCAATTCCTTCCATTCAACGAGACCGATATTCACCAGCGGAACGATTGACGAAAATGACGAATTGAGTCTGTGCGACGATTAGCGAACGGCGCCATCTGCGACCAAACCCAATAAAGTTAACACCAATACTAAAGTTGTTGTTAAAGTTACTGGTGTAGATTGTTGGTAAGGTAAAATCACGGTCTTCTCTGTTTATGTCCGATTTGAGAAAGACAATGAATATACTCTACTCTATTCTATATCTTTAGGTACGTTTGGCCTTAAAAGTAACTGCACACTATATAGTGTTTTGTCATGTTTGAACTGCTGCATTTAACCTGTCAAAGGCGTTATAAGCGGCAAGGTACTAAAGTGCGCAGCTACCTATAAGGTCGACTGGATTTAACTAAATGTGCAACAAACCAAACCACGTGGCTCTGTCAAACGGCCAATAAAAGTTGGGTCGAACTTTGACTTATCAATGTTCAGAGACAAGATGCTTAACGCTATCGAAAACGATTTTCGAAAACTGTCGAAAGGGCATGGAACTGACAAGGGCTTGACACGACCATAGCTCACGTCAATCCAATACATTTTCGAAAGCGATAACGGGAGCAACTTTTTCTGTTTGCTATCGAACTCGTGGTTTTTGGCATACATTCAGTTAAGAACCTGAAAAAAAGTATAGGTGGCTAGAGTTTCTTAATCTTAAATTTACTTGCTCAATACTGGAACAAAAGCACTTCACGGACCGTGGTCTTACCTACTATGCACGGCAACATGAGTCTCAGAAACAGGATATTGCTGGTAATGGTTGTTGGTAATGTTGGTATTGAATGGGTAGGCAGGATAATAAATCCAAAGAGTGAACAGGAATGGCTAAATTTAGATACATAGTTGATACATGTAGTAATAAGATTTTAGGTATCGTCTAGATTTAGAAACAATTTAAGAGTTCCTAACCAGATTTTTTTATGTCGGCCATGTTAGAATTTTATCCGTCTGAGAAGCCAAAGGCATCACAGGTATTCTCCTGAACCCCTCGGTCTTAGCTTGAGGACATGAAATGACCGAACCCTATATTCAAAACTTACTTGAGATTAAAATTTGACATATTTTGTATGGGAAAATGTCAAACTTTATCCCGAAGTCAGCCTTATCTATCCGCGGTTTGAATATAGGGTTCGGCCGTAAGTACCCTATAGTTATTTGCAAGGTTGTAATTAAATTTTACTAAAAGATTCGGGGGATTCGGGAGGCTATTTGACGACCTCTAATTTTCTTGTCCAATCCAATCCCATTTTATTTTTAATGGCATTCGGTCACAGACGAAGCGATTTTTCTTGTCATCCGAAATAGATTAAGGATTATTAGCTAAAAATTATAACCCAAGTCTTTGTTTTTTCACCAACCCTTTTCTTGTTGGCAAGAGAATTAGTTGTCGATCCTTCTGTGCAACTGGATTTTTACTAAAATGGTAACAGCTAGAAGCTTCCGCAATATTTATTGTGATGGTTATGATGGTGAATATAAAATTTAGGACGTGTCTGTCAGTCAAATTCTTGGTTAGGCTTCTATTATCTCGATTTACTTTTTTGTAATAATGATTACTGATGCGAAGTAGCTTTCCATTATATGGATGAATATATAGCAATAATTATCGCTGAAACATGACCTGTTTAAGTTTACGAAGTGACTGAATAATTAATTATATTTGTTGGGGCTATATTTATAATTTTATTATGAAGTCAATATTATTATATTAAGCGAGTTAATATATTTCGTAAGACAATATAAATAGAACACCGTGTGTTGTTACAGTTTTACCATATTTTATAATCTGTAATAATAATAATATTTTAAAATATTACGCCTTTTAAGGTACTTACTGATAACATGGAAATAAATAACATCACATATTTTTTTAACTTTGGTAGTTACTTGTAAACATTATTTGAATAATTGGGTTTTGACTGCGTAGCAAATGGCTAGCTCCTAGGAGAGTTTATTTTTATTTTGATGTCCACGATAACTGAACAAAGTTATATATTTTATAAGCCTTATTCTAGGGCATGAATATAAATGATAACAAGTAATGTGAATGATTGTTTTGTTATTGCAGTTATTATGTTCATAAATCACATTATAAATAGACCGATATTTCATTTTAATGTTATTGCACCTCCACAAGTTGCTCGAGGGAAGAGGCTGATGGTGATAAGATGACCATGCATCGTGTATATAACACTAGTTGTCTGCGACTCCGCCTGCGTAGAAGTCGTTTATTGATATGCTTGGAACTGTCCAATTTATCGGAAAAAAAGTGCCTAGGTATAAAACGGTGTCCTTTCCAGACGTTCGTGCCATGTCCAAACCGATTAAAATCGTTCATCACATTTAAATATAATATTACTATGGGTGGATACAAACGAGGACTGTTTACGAGGGCTGTTTGATAAGTACCCGTTTATGGAAAAAAAACAATTGATTTTGTATATGTATACGCATTTCTTCTTCTACGTACTCCCCTTTTAACTCTACATTTGTTCCACCTATACTCAAGATTGAATAAACCATTCAGAAAGTACGATTTTGAAAAGTCATTAAAATAGGCCTCAGTGGCGGCAATGACTTCGTCATTTCATCCAAATCACTTACTACCGAGCCAATTTCTTAGGTTGGGAAACAAAGAAATCGCATGGGGCCAAATCTAGTGAATACGGGGGGTGAGGCAGCAGTTCGTAGCGTAACTGTGCTAATTTAGCCGTCATAACTCTGGATGAATGATCCGGGGCGTTGATTGACGTGATCAAACAGTAGGTACTGTTTTCTTTTTTAAATGGGGTCGGTTGTCGGTTGTCATTTAACACGGCGTCAAATTCATTCAATAAATTGGCATATTACCTACTGCCCTGTTATCGCTTTCCCCTTTTCTAAGTACGTAGTCAATATGTATAATACCCTGCGAATCCCAAAAAACGGTGGCCATGACCTTTGCAGACGATAGGACAGTTTTTGCTTTCTTTGGGGCATGTTCACCCGGTAAAATCCACTGCTTCGACTGCTTTTTCATTTCCGGGGTGTACCTACCTAGTTGTGAACCCACGTTTCGTCAACGGTCACAAAACTACGCAGAAACTCCTTCGGGTTACGTTTAAACACGGCCAAACACTGCTCCGAAGTAGTCAGTGTTCCGTTATTGCTCCTCCGTGAGTAAACGCGGCAAGTCACAACACAACAAGAATTAGTATAATTAGAACATTTTTCAGTATTATCTAGGGAATGTGTGCTAATATGACCGTTAATATTCTAATAGAAAAAAAACGAAGTATTAGCTCTAGGCTTGTAATATGGATATTAATAATAACATTAATAACCTACTGTGTTGACACCTGTCAGTCAAGTCGGGCCTTTTAGAACACTACTACTTATAGTAGGTCATTTACAATATTGTGGTGTTCCTTAAGGAGAAAGAAGAAAGTGTTTACAGAAGATTGACGAAAGAGATATACAGAGCGAAAGTGAGTGGGAAGGTCGGAAGGGGCCGCCCTAGGCGTACTTTTAAATACTGGAAAAGGGCCGAATCTTAAGTATTATGAAACCGCGATTAGTTTGGGATTGGAATAGCTGTCAATTCATATGAACTTTGACGTAAGTATACGGTGAAACTGTCACCTCTAATCCCTTTCTAATCGCGTTTAGATAATACCCGAATCCGACGTGAATGCATGACTCGATGTATGAATGTGGAAGAAGCGAAAGAGATTTGTCAGGATCATAGCAGGCTAGCAGGTGGAGAGAAGTGGTATTTGCCTACCCCTCTGGGAAAGAGGCTTGATTTAATGTACCTATGTATGTATGTATGTAAAAAAACCCCAATACTGCAGTGCCTAGATATCAAGGTTCATAATTAACTGTTGAAATAGTATAGGCATTAACTAACTAAGACATTTGTCACAATTTTTTTTATGATGCAATTAATTACTGATTAGGATTACTAATTTAAATAAGAGCTGATCTACATGATGGGAGTTTGAAGGTGGCCATGGGATATTATTTGCTTCAGCTACTCGAAGTAGACCTACCGTGATTAGTTTCGATAAACAGATGGTAACAAGGTATGCAAAATGATACCGTTAGTCTGCAACAAAGGCTTGCCTCAATAAAAAGTCACAAAAGTATTTTGTATCAAATCCGCATTGCATGAAGTTTACAAGACTTGATTATGGGTAATTGCTTATTCGGAAGTAAAAAAACGCAAGGAGCCGAACCTGATCTGAGCGCAGGAGGTCCGAAATTGCATCAGACGCGCATGAGAGGTAATTGACGGAGCTTGCGTCATGTCAGGCTGCGCGTGCGCCGGTGTCCGCGCTTAGCTATTTTAACCCGTTAGGCGCCGGTAACACGCCAGTCGAGCTCAAATTGCATACAATCACTAGTTTGTGGCTTTGAATGTAATGTAATGAACATTTAGAGCAAGTATCAAGTATTTAGAAATGGCTCAGTCTGTAAAAAAATATAGAACCGCTTGCGACCTCCAGTAGGTAAGTACAGCGTTTGTCAAGCTTGTGCAGGTAAAAGTTATAAATAAACAAATGCATAATAAAGTTAATAAACTTGTTTCCTAGAAACCTAGCTAAGAACCACCGATAGAAAACCTGCTTTTAAATACAAAAAATCGCATCCAAATTGTTTCACCTTTTAAGAGCTACGATGCCACAGACAGACACATACCTATCGGTCAAACTTATGTTAATGTTTGTGTCTTTTGTTTGCGTCGGGGTTAAAAATAGTCATTAATCTAAGTTGGTTCTCGTAACTAATATACCTACCTACTTATATCTATTGATTGTTTTAGTCAAGGAGATCGCAAACGGGCACACAGACCATCTGGGCTCTATTTAACACGTTAGTACCTAAGATGAAACAAATAAAGATATTTTCTATAAAAAAAACACACAATTTTGAATAAAAAATGCAAAAAAGTATTAAGTAAGAAATTTTTGGTAAAAGCATGTTGCTTTTGACAAGTAAACAAAAGCTATCAAAACGTTGACAATACGATAATCGGTCAAAAACGTCTAGAATAGAGGGCTTGATGGTAGATGGGAGTTAAGATCCATGGACATTTGCATTCTCAAGACCATCATCTCGAAACTGCAGTCCTAAGACTGGAAATGCGTTGCCAGCCCTGAGGACTAAGGTGGATTTTTTCACTAGCGACCCGCCCTCGCTTAGCTTCGGTTTATTTGAGTATGGTACCTATATAGCCAGCCTTCCTCGATAAATAGGCTATCTAACACTGAAACATTTTTTCAAATCGGACCAGTAGTTCCTGAGATTAGCGCGTTGAAGCAATCAAACAAACTCTTCAGCTTTATAACTTTACAGTGACGGCGCTGTTTGGCGGTAGGTTAAAGGAAAAGATGGTGGTACCGATCCGGACGGTGCGCAAGGTCATACCACCATTAACCTAATTATGTTTCTGAAGATGTTGCCTGATAAAAGATTGAAGTAAACAAACTTATTGGGGAACATATCACCCGGGAGTCATGACATTGGACTTGCGTCCGCTTCCTAATATGATAAAGGTATTTTCTGTAAACAGACAGGCTTTCTTACGATATTTGAGACGATAACATTATGATATGAAGTAGAGTAGGCGTATCCTAGACGCTTGTCAATTGGGATTAAATCATGTTTTTACAACGTCATGTAGAATGCTGCCGTCATACCAAAGAATATTTGCACTATAATAATAAGTAACAGTAATAATTTATGCATTCTCAACCCTGTAGGTACGATCATCATACCTAAGGTTTCAGATACAATACGATTACTGTACTAGGTACTACTTATTTACTAGGAATGTTTTTTTTTTCATAAAATGCTAATTGAAATAAAAGTACCTACCTACCTAGTCTCTTGATGGGCAAATTTTTCAAGATGTATTTTTGTGACAGACGTATTCCCAATCATATCGCGACTGCATCCGCGCAGAAAAATAAAGAAGCCTATATGTTAGGTACCTACTCAGGGATAATGTAGCAGTTTATGGTGAAATATTTTTTGAAATCGGTTCAGTACTTTTTGAGTATATTTACAAACATAGAAAAATACAAATCTTTCCTCTTTATAATATTAGGGTACTCGTGCATGAGTACTTAGCATGTTGTGAAGTTATAAGTAGATTCATCACTGTCAGATCAGTCTCAAATGGGTTCAAGTTCAAGGATTGCTCTTCCCAACATTTATCGGATCTAAGGGCAGAGAGAAGGTCTATTTGTAATTAAGAGGCTAGTTTTTTGCTCAGCGGCTCAGTCTGGCTGTGCAAAGGGGGAACGCGGCCAGCATTTTAGGGTCCATGCCACGAGCGGGTGAACTGCAAGGGTTTATTCTATTTATAAGTAGTTAGTAATTATATCAATTATTATATTTTGTAATTTTGTATGTGTTTTATGGGAATAAATCTTTAAAAATTAAAAGTCTTAATACTGCACACCTCTGCAAACTGACGTGGAATTCCTAACCCCATTTGATTGGTGTGAGCCTATCCCCTAAAATTAATCACTAGATATGTGCCCAACATTGGGACGTTAACTGTATCTATACATACAGGGTTTATATTATCAAGAACATTCAAATTCAAAACTGGATACGTTCAACCGTACAAGCGGAGTGATAATGGTTGGTTAGTATCAGTGCGCGTAAAACTGGGTGAATCTCGCGCCGCGCTCACACTGAGAGAAGTGAGCCAAGCTGCGCGCACGCACCCCCGGCACAAGAGCGGGAAAGCTTCAACAGTAAATAATCCAAGGATTTTGAAGTTGTCTGTGTTTAGAAAAATAGATCGAAAATGACAACATTCCTGCGCAAGATGTGGAATAACCACACCAAGCATCAAAGTAAGTTCTTCAAAGTAATTTATTAACGTTAAAAGTTAAAAGGAGGTTCTTAAAGTTTTATTTTTATTTAGTTAATAATATAAAATTAAAAAAAAGGGCAAAGCAGTTGACAAACAGTTTCTCTTTTTAAAAATCCTGAAAAGTCAGAAGGATGCATCCATCATGTTGGTAACCGTAAATTCTGATTAAATGTAGGTACCTACAGGAAACTGTATTTTTTTGAAAGAACATGCTATGATTACGTACCTTGCTGAAAATGCTATAACAAAGGTTAGTGTTAAACTACTCTGTGTGCTAGTGTAGGTATGGATCAATATGGACTGTTATGATTTCCTTCCTCTTCCATTTTACGAGGTTTAACAGAGTTTTATATGCGTTGTGCCTACTTTAAAGAACCTTTTTGCTTCAACAGTTTAACCACTGACAAAAGTATAAAACACATTTTTTTTTTTTTGTTTATTTACCGCCGAGGTACCAAAGCGAATTTCACTACATAGGTAGTATAAAACAAAGTCGCTTCCCGCTGTCTGTCCCTATGTATGCTTAGATCTTTAAAACTACGCAACGGATTTTGATGCGGTTTTTTTTAGTAGATAGAGTGATTCAAGAGGAAGGTTTTTATGTATAATAAATTTTGTTTTATGTACGTGTGTTATAGAAAACTCAAATAAACCGAAGCGAAGCGAGGGCGGGTCGCTAGTAGTAAATAAATAAACTTTTTTAACAATATAAAACAATGCATGAGGGAATTATTAAAAAAAGCCTTTACAAAATTTATGTTCCAACAATGATATTTAGGTGAACTTAGAACTTTTATGATGACCTGTGTTGTGATTATGAAACCATTCTGAAAATTGGTACTTAATTAGTAATTTGAAATATTAATTCTGATACTTAATGCCAACTAACATCCTCGCCAGGATCGTCGGTTTTTGGGACATCCTGTAGTTAGTTAAAAAGTTCATGAAATCATTAGTCATGAGGTCATGACATTATCTATAAGTACTTACTACATTTCAACGACTCCTTTACCTTTCCATAAGTAGACGTAGCTTTTTTTACATCTTCATTAACCGTTCCCGTTTAGGAGCACGGTCAGCGAATACAGCCTCGCCATCTCCGGGTGCGGGTTTCTCTCTAATTACTAAGGAATTAGGAGCTCTCGCTGCCTGCTTTAGAAGCGGCTAGAAAAACTTACCTAGGCGGTTTCTGAACGCAACTTGACTTTGATGCAACCATCCATTGCTGCTTTTTTAAGATCTCTACTTGAGAAGCGAGTATTAAAGCCGCATTGTAAATGCAAACTGCGTTCTAGG
This sequence comes from Acleris laterana, assembly GCA_963966035.1. Taxonomy (NCBI): domain Eukaryota; kingdom Metazoa; phylum Arthropoda; class Insecta; order Lepidoptera; family Tortricidae; genus Acleris; species Acleris laterana. Next base: position 6,031,185 of record OZ014451.1, read on the forward strand.
TGTGCAGAAGTTCTTGGAATGATAGTCGGAGATTTCTTTAGTGGCGTTTATCGGTAGACTAAAGCGAAGGTTATGGGGATGTTTTAGAAAGTGCATCCTAGGCCTTGCATCCTATTTATTATTATCGACTAGCGGTTACTCGCACTCTGTTCATGAAGAAATTGTTTATTGTTATGTTCTGGAACTTTCCTATTTTCCAGGTTAAATATGCCATATGTCCATCTCTGGGTTAAAACGTATTCGACGTGCGGTTAACGGATGCTTTATCCACCTCCATAAAGGTGACCATAATACAATAAGGTGCTAAAATGATAACATTATAAGGCGAGGGGGGGCGGGAGGGAGTATGTAGAGTTCCTACTCTGCAGCTACGTAAATAAACTTCAGGGATTTTCAGGGCTCCTATCTGAACTGTAGCATCTGAAACCAATAACTTAATAGTAATGCAATTAATGCAAGTAAGAAAAAACTGAGAACCGAACCATCGCATGCACTTTAAAAAGTAATGACTAATATTGGTAACTAGTAGAGCTCGTAGGTATGCTATACTTCATTCAAATCCGTTCGGCCCTTTTTGTGTTATCAACTTTAAACATCTAATCTAAAAACCCCTATAAAACTTTCACGTTTAAAATACTTAAGGACGATAAAGAAAAAACAGAAGGAAGAACGAAAATTATTTACCTAGGTCATATACAACAATTCGCTCTTGTACATCCTGTGCTCATCTATTTTAAAATTGTTATCTGTTTCGTTTGTACAATAAATAACACACTAAGCTAAAAAATAAAAAATTAATAATACAAAAAAGAAAACTAAGTTATAGTTAAATGTTTAATGACATACTGCGCTCCAGATACCTTCAATACAGTAGCGATAATCAGAAACAATACAAAGGAAATGAATACAACAGGGCAAGAGGGCAATTATGGACTTAATACAAATTTACCATATTGTACTTTAGGTACCATGTATTTTATATAATTATCGCTAGTGCATGGTTCATTTACTGCCAAGGACCGAAGGTTCCAAGAAAAAAACATATTTAAAACAAAAGCAGTGACAAAAACTTTTTTATAATAATATTATGCGTATGTTAACGTTGATTAAAAAACCGTTTATATCTGAAATTCAAGACAAAAATCAATTTTTCGGAAATCTTCTTCGGAAAACTCCGGACGTGTGGCAACACTACATAAGGGCTGGTGCGAAGTGGTTTCAAAGGTGTTTCTCAAAGCCGAATTGTTGATATAATAACTATACACAATTTCACCTTGTCACTTTAACGCCTTTTACATATTCATATGACAGTTCAATCATGACGTTAACGCGGTAAGATGCTAAGGTGTAGGTATAACTATTTATGAAGCGGACTAATAGATCCGTTATCACGCGTTTCTGCGAATGATACATTATTGATTAAACTATAAAAGAGAGATTGTTAGTGGGACATGTGGTCTTGTAGGTTGGCATTCCGTCATTTCCACCTGTAGTTACATTTATATACAAAAAATAACATACTTCGCTTCGTATTTTAATGGGACTGCTTTATTTCATTGCTGTACAGTCACCAGTAATTATATATTATATCCAATATTGGGCGCAAAAATATCCGACACGTCTTTATTATTAGAGGTATAAGAGCGTGTGATATTTTTGCGCCCAATGTAAGTAGGATAAAATATTATTGCTGGTGACTGTACGAGTCTAACCACGTGTTTCAGAACCGTTTCTATATCGTAATGATCACCACCAGTGTAGCTATTTTGAGGGCTCGTACCCGAAGGGTAGCCCAAAGGTAACCTATTAATATATGCCTACACTGTCCGTCCGTCCGTCCTTCCGTCCGTCCATCCGTCCTACCTAACTTTAAAAAGTATCTTTGCAACCAAATGTAAAAAAAGTAAGCGAAATAGAAATGGGGTCACTATGCCCATCCAAGAAAGGTTTTTTTTCAACGTCTTTTTATTTGAGTTGTATCGTTAAAACGGTATAGACAGACATATGTAGACATTAATTTTCGGGCGTTGTTGGTCTTATGATAAGGCGCCTAATTTTTACCAAGACACCGTTTTTGTAGTTGAACTCTCACGAATGTAAGCGCAGGCGTAAAGCTTCAAGCTGTTGCTGTTCGGCGATTTGCAGCTACAATCAAAACTAACGTTTGCAATAGCGAACGGCCCGTCGGCTCTATAAAACGGTAAAACCATGTTTCCCTTCATATGTTATCGTATTGATCTTAACTTGTCAACCATTACTGTCAAGTAAATAATACGCGTCACACTGACAATAGAATACCATGCTAAAGCAATAATATGCTGTTACCAAGCAGAGGCGCTTGCCAAGATGCACTTTAAACCAATCGCGTCACTGGTAGATGACGTCATATGAAAAGTCACGTGATCTACCAGTGACGCGATTGGTTTCAAAACGAAACGAATAGAAACGGTAGTAAGCGTATTGCATCTTGGCAAAGGCCTCTGAATCGCTTGTGGTCGCAGCCGGAAATGCAGTCAGCGAGGAGTCGTATTGTGACTGGTCACGAGTGCCGAGTGCATCTATGACGGCCCTTAGGTGGAACTTATTAAGGGCAAACTATATTTAGAAGCCTTTAGGCATTTTTTTTCTCCGGGTCTGAGACAAACATTTCCCATTAAACAAATACAAATAAAGAGAACATAACCCACTCAATGTTTTCTAAACGTCCACGCGTCACAATTGACGCAGTTCCAATAAATTCCTGCAAGGAAAAGCACTATCATACTTACAGTAAATAAACATTATTACGACAATATTATGGATGCTCAGTTTTGTTTTGTGTACGTATTCCGAAGGTCTCGGGTCCGATATGCGAATATCGCGGCTATTTCAGGCTATCGCTTTATCTAGGCCAGACTATTGAGTGCACGGGCCAGGGGTCATTATTAGGCGCAATTACTGAAGATCCGACGATTGTCTCGGTATAATTAATAAAAGATAAACAGCTGTTTAACTCGTGCCGACTATCTGCGTATTTGCTTACGCATTCAGTGCCACATTCTTGGTCTGTAACAAAATGGACTCCTTATGGCATTTAATGCAGGATGCAAAGACAGAAAAATAACTATAGTTTCTTAGAAACACGTTTAAGAATAGATCATTTTAAGGAACGAATCTTTTTTTTTCCTCGTGGTCTTTTGGTCCCAGAACAAGTCAAACATAAAAACACGATTAACTGTGTAATAAAAATCTATAAACAGTTGAATGTTCTGTTACTGAACTAGTAAGGCTGTTCCTCGGAATGGGTTTTGGATAACCAAAGTTATAAAAGTTTTCATTCCCAAGTGGGATACACCAATTTTTGGCAATGTATGAAAATTTAAAAACCATTTCGAGAAATCGATCACCATTTTATCTTTGAGTTATGTTTATTGTGATGAAACTGATGAATGTTAATAATTGATGTGGTGAGATTTCCCAAGAGGTTCAAACCGACGGCATTAACATTTATAAATATTAATATTAACATTAACATTTATTGTAGAAACACATGATTGGAATGGAATTCGCCTTTTCAACAAATTTCATGAGATTATGTTAAATAAATCTAGTCAAGAAACAAGGGTCATGCAGGAAGTGTTGTATTCATTGAGGTCTAGGTAATAAGCAATGAAATAATAAATATATCGTATTGCGATGGTTTGTTTAAATTATGTTTGAATGACGTTCGTCGTGTATGACTTTGAAAACGGATTCCGATTCGCCATTTTGTCATAGTAAGCCAGCGAGGTTATTTTTATTTAATAAATTATTTTAATTTGCAATAACACTTTTAGAAATGCTTTAAATAACACTGACCCTTAGAAAAGGCAATTGTCGAATAAAAATGTAAAAGCAAGTAGTTATTCATTTTTGATGTATACACCGTGTTTTTTTTGATTTACGATAACTTCGGCATATTACTAGGTATATCCATAGAAACTAATTGGTAAGTAGATTACATTTTTAAATATTGCAAAAAAAAATTTTTTTTTCTGTTTAGAACAAAGTTATTGAATGTTATATCTTTGATCATTCTAAAAGGGCCTTTAGAGTTAACTAATAGTGAGTGTCAAATAATACGTCAATGTTGGCGTAACCATGGAATTAGTAAGTAATAACGTACATCTGGAAGGTGCATTCCACCGATAACGCGAGCCGAAAGAAATGTACCTGTATGTGGATCTGGGGATCTGTGTATTCCGTGTGGTCTCCTATAATTCGAAATTGACACTTGAATGACAACTTAATACTAGATTTTGTTTGAAAGCTTTCAATGCTTGTATTTTGTTCTACCTGCTCTTATTAAGAAGTTCAAGACGGCAGCTATTTTTTCTCAGTCTGTCCACGGATTCATTGACGGTTGACGGTTGACGTCTCCAAAATCGAAATCTGGGCATCTGTGTGGTCACAGATGCCCAGATATCGATTTTGAAGACAATCAGTTGAATACCTAACTAAAAAGTTCAAGATGGCGGCTACTGTTCCTCAATTTGTCAACGGATTAGTTGTCGGAGACCACACAGATCCAAAGATCCACAGATATCGATTTGGGAGTAAGTTGAATAAGTAAGAATAAGAGTAACAGTTGAATAAGTAAATATTGTTTCGTTTACTGCCCCACCGGCTTGTAAAATTAATTTGTCCGTAAATTGCCATTCAAATATGGTCACCTTTAGAAAGGGACGCAGTAAGCTTTAGTACATTTCTTTCGGCTCGCGTTATCGGTGTAGTGCACCTTCCAGATGTAAGTTAGTACTTACTAATTCCATGGACGCGTATACAAACCTAACAATTGGAAACTCTTTACTCATAAGAATTAAAAGGAAATTGTTGTTATCAATTAAGAGCCTTTTATACTAGTTCAACGTGATTAACTGATTAAATTTAAAAATTAAATATCTTTAAAACCGTAAGAGTTATCATTTGTCTGTCTTTGGGAAATTAACTTTATTTGACCTAAAGAACGTTCCCTTAAAGTTATCGTAAATCAAAAAAAACGCGGTGTATAATGTTTGTCTAGGGGACACGGTTTCTGTAGGAGAATGTATCGAAACTTTTTATGTAGTTGTATTACACCATCATAATTAAGTAAGTATCATTTTCATAATTATTTTCTATTACTTACTACTAATTAGTTCTGGAGAAAATTCAGAGTTTTGACACATTTTCCTGCTCAACTACGCGTGAATACATTTATTTCTTATCGTATGTTAGATTCATTGTTTTATATAATGCTAGGTTAAGTTTTAAAATTGTATACTTATTTAAAAAACCGGGCAAGAGCATGTCGGACCATGCTCAGTGTAGGGTTCCGAAGCCGTAACGACAAACACAAAAAACTATCTCAAAAATCAACATGTATGAAACAATTTTCTATTTAAAGTTATTTGGCGCTGTCTTAGATGATTTTTAGTAGGTATAAACCCGTTAATCGCCTGTATCTCAGGAACTAATCATGTCTACTTAGCCGTGACAGTTTTCCTTTAAAATTCGTTATATGCGCTTTCGTTGAAGATTTTTTTCAGATTTTTAGTACTTGTAGTTTTGGCTGTAGGGGGGGGGGGGGGACACTTGACTCTAACAAAAAATAGCGCTTTAAAGCTTAATATTTCATAAACGGATCCCTTAATCGAAAAATTGTTTCCATAAACCCGCAATATTTTTGAAAGACCTATCCAACGACACCCCACACTATGGGGTAGGCAAGAAAAAAAAAAGACATCCCCACGTTACGTGTAGGGGAGGTGCATTAAAAAAATATATTTTTCAAAATTTTATTTTACCACTTTGTTGGCGTGACTAATATGTACATTCATGCCAAATTACAGCTTTCTAGTACTATGAGTCTCTGAGCTAGACTGGGGACGGACGGACGGACGGACGGACGGACGGACATGGCGAAACTATAAGGGTTCCTAGTTTGACTACGGAACCCTAAAAACGACTAACTGTTGAGTTTCTTGCGGCGCTTCTTCTCAGCAGTGGTCTCTTGCGAAGCGCTGGTAGATTTTTGACGTGTAAAAGTGCCCGTGCGGCCTACTTACTGAATAAACATCTTTTATCTTTTTTTATCTTTAATAAGTCGATTTGTAGCTCACACGACGGAGTCTAGTCGGTCTGATGACGACTATTTATTATGATAGAGTTCCACTGCGGCGCACGCCGCGCACGCACACACTACACACGCGAGCCACGAGGATCAATGAAATTGTTCTGGACGTGTGTTACTGAAGTAATTTCGAGGGTATGTGGCTGTAGGAGTATCGAAATATTTTTTTATACAAATCGAATAAAACACGTGCGCGGGCGCAGCACACGCTCGAACACGCTCTAGGACAGTTTTCAGGAAATCAAGACCCAGTTCAATTAAGTACAGCCAATAGGCGTCATTTACATGACCAGTGCTTGCGAAACTAGATCGATCATATCTAGTTAAATGGCTGAGCTTGGAAAATTGCTTGAGTTAGTACCAAATTATCAGTAATAACGTCCGTTAAACGTCTGCTGCTCTTACGCAGGCGCCTGAGTAGATTTTTGCTTTTATTAGGGTTCCGTATACCAATGGACAAAATAGTTCGGTTATCCTTTGACCGCAACAGTCAGACACGTTGACGAATTTTCGTGCCGAGGTGCTCTACTCAACTGTTACCGTTTTTTTAAAAATAGTTTTTGGCTTTTTATGTTTATTCAGGATTATTGCTGACTAATAAAGGCAATATTTTTGTGATAATATGGTAGGAAAAAGGTTGTATACAAAATAAACAAGGAAAATCGGAAAATATTCCTCGAGGAATTGTTCTGGGTTTAAATTCCATCTGCACCACAGGGTTTTTCCTTATTTAATTATTTGATATCTATGTTACTGTACAGATTCATAATTGCATTGTTTTCATTATTAACAGATCACTGTGGCTGCTAACAGTCTAACCTTACCTAATCCTTATTCTGAATTCTTTGAAAATTCACTGACCTGTGTTTCAGGCGCAAATAAAACATGTGAAATATATAAGCAAAACTGTATTACAAATTAATTTAATTGGAACAATATTTGGTACGCGACCCTCACACTGGACAGCAGTGTTGCCACTAGCGATATTTTGTGTACGAATCGTACATGTTCCCAGCGCAGGAAAAAATACAAGTATTTTGACAAATAGCTTGTCCTTAAAAGATTAAATACATTTACGGTACATTACGGTATACTTAACGTTCACTATGTACTTTTAAAAGAAATCAAAGTTATTAAGTATCTTACAATAATAATATAAGTATACAACCTTGAAGCTTTCTTAATACTAAACATTATTTTTCTAATGGAATTAGACAAACATACTCTTATTATATGGAATACTAATCTTCTATTGGAAGTACACAAACCTTGTAAATGCTAGTCTTAATGATAGCACCTTTGGCCGTTCTTATCGAGAGAGCCCTAACCTTACCATCTGCTCCCGGATAAACTTCAATAACACGGGCCATGGGCCACCTTAAGGGTGTGACATTATCATCTTTAACAATGACTAAAGTGCCTACTTTGATGTTGTCACAAGCATATCGCCATTTTGGCCTATTTTGCAATTGAACAAGGTATTGTTTGTTCCACTGTTTCCAAAACAGTTGGACCATACGGTTACAATGATCCCAAAACTTAGTCCTACTTATAGGCACATTTACACAATCTCTTTCAGGATACGAAGTGAGCGGTGCACCAGTTAAAAAATGCCCTGGAGTTAAGTATGGCATCTCATTATTGTCGGTTGTCGGCAGAGCTGTTAATGGACGCGAATTTAATATGCCCTCTATTTGCACAATAACCGTGTTTAATTCTTCATATGTCATAACAGATTCTCCCACAACTCTTTTCAAATGGTGCTTAACACTCTTAATTCCAGCCTCCCACAAACCAGCGAACACAGGCGAATAACTGGGTATAAATTTAAATGTTATACCTAAATCGGCAGTGTAACGTTCAACCTTGCTGCTGTGATCAATGGTAGACTGCAACTGATACAACCTATTTAATTGATTTTGAGCTCCCTTATATGTACTTGCATTATCACAATAAATAACTAACGGTTTGTTTCTGCGGGCTATGAATCTTTTTAACGCATTTAAGAAACATTCCGTAGTTAGATCTGAGACTAATTCAACATGAATGGCCTTCGTAGTGAAACACACGAATAGTAAGATATAGGCCTTTTGTATGACAGGCTTCCTAACCCTTAACATCTTTACATTAAAAGGTCCACCAAAGTCCATGCCTACCTTTTCAAATACACGACAAGGGTTGATTCTATCATAAGGGAGCGAACCCATTAGTTGCTCAGCATGTTTCTTTTTTAATTTAAAGCAAATGACACATTTGGCAATTACATGTTTAACTTCTCTTATGCCGTTAATGAGATGATATCTGTCACTTAAACTCGATAGTACAAGTTTTGCTCCAGCATGCATCAAAGCCTTATGCTCCTTCTCTATTAAATAGTGTATGATTCTAGATCCCTTTGGTAGTATTATAGGGTGTTTGGTAGCATATGGAATGTCAGCATGCTGCAGACGACCACCTACACGCATAATTTTCATGCCATCCATAAATGGATTCAACGCCTGAAGATTAGATTTTATTAATAATTTAGAGTTTAAGCATTTAATTTCTTCATTGAAGGACCTCATTTGCTCACCTCTTAATATCATTTTTAAAGAAAATGCTAATTCTTTAGGCGTTAAATTTCCAAATTGTCTTTTCTGTAAATTACATTTACAATTACTTACAAATCTGTAAATATATGCAACCATCCGATTTATTTTATCAATGCTAGAACACTCTGTGAACAAAGGCAATCTCTCCTCTGTTTTTGTAACAATGTGAGACAATTTTAATTCAGGTATTTCTCTTGGCATTTCGAATCCAGCTAGGGGCTGAAAATCCAGCTTTTTTAACGCTTCAGGTCCATGAAACCATAGGGAGTTACCATGCAATTGATGGGGCTCGACACCGCGTGACAAACAGTCAGCTGGGTTTTCAGACGTGTTTACATAATGCCATGAGAAACCTCTTGTTAACTCTCTAATACATAGTATTCTATTTGATACATATACACTGAGTTTCAGTGGCTCTGTTCTTAGCCAAGCAAGCACGACTTGTGAATCAACAAATAAATGAACTTGCACCTTAAACTTTGGTTTTAAAATTTCATGAACTTTATTTACCAACTTGGCCAATAACAAAGCACCGTTTAGTTCTAAGCGAGGCATTGTTAAGGGTGTGATCGGATTGACACGTGATTTTGAGCACAATAAGTCAACATTTACATTATTGTCAGAGTCTTCAATTCTGAGATATACACAAGCTCCTTGTGCCTTGCAACTTGCATCGGCATAGCCTATAATAGATATAGATTTTGCATTACAGGTATTTAAATTTCGCTTAATTATTATATCATTCATCTGATTTAGACTATCAGCAAACCTTTGGAACCTATTGTTGAGGCCCACAGATAAAGGGTTATCCCAGCCAGTCTTTTCTAACCATGTCTGTTGTACTAGTAGCTTGGCGGTTACTACCACGGGTCCGACCAATCCCAAAGGGTCAAAAAGTTTGCTTACAAATGACAATATCTCCCTCTTCGTATAAGTATCACGAAGCGTTTGCCGAGGAGCGTTTATTATGAGTGTATCAGATTCCAAATCACACTTGATGCCTAAAGTTTTTACAACGGAATTCTTATCATCAGTGAAATGTACACAGTTCTTAGTTTGCAAGTCTGACGGTATATCGTCTAAAAACTGTGGGTTATTTGAGCACCATTTGTGCAATTGAAAACTACCTTTTTGTAATAGGTTTATCAATTGGTTTTTAGCTTCTAAAAGCTCGCTTACATTATTGCTTACTAAATTTACGTCATCGACGTAAGTGTGATGTAACAACGCATCGGCAGCCAGAGGAAAACCGTCCCTAAATCTTTTTACTAATTCTAGCAAACAACGTGTTGCCAGAAATGATGAGCTTTTTAGGCCGTATGTTACTGTTTGAAGTTGTAGACATTTAATGTCCTCATTTGGATCTGGTCTCCATAGTATATTTTGCAAAGGTCGGTGTGATGGCGTTAAGTCAATGGCTCTAAACATTTTGCGAATATCGCAGTTTAAAATGTACTTATACAATCGAAACAGAACCAGTATGCCAAATAAATCGTTTTGTACGACAGGCCCGTTTAATAAAACGTCGTTGAGCGAAACTTTCGACAACGTAGGCATAGAACCATCAAAGACCACTCTCATAGAGGTAGTTTGGCTGTTCTCATTGAAAACCGGGTGATGAGGTAAGAAGAACACTGTATCTCCCTCTAAATTATATTCTGAGATATCGACATATTTCGCCTGTCCTAGCTGCACATATTCATCAATGAACTCTTTATATTTTGAGAATAAATTAATATCCTTTTTAAATCTCGATTCTAAGTTTGCAAATCGCTTTAAAGCGCAAGTTAAAGAATCTCCTAGATGTATTACTGAGACATCTTGTTTAAGAGGTAATGAAACTTCAAATTTATTATCCTTTAACATGACAGTTTCTTCAAAGATATGCTCAGCTAGTTCTTGCTCAGAATTGGCCTCAGTATAGATTTCTGGGACCTTTTCGGTTTGCCAAAATTGTGTCACAGTGTGCTCTAATCTAGTAATACAATCATCTTGTATTTGTTGAGAACAACAAAAGTTAGAAACCATACATGCTGTAGGCGCTCCGGAGTGACGCACCTTCCCGGCGACTACATAACCGAAGCATGTGTTTTGTAAGACGAGCCCACCAGGTGACACTGGCAGTTGCTCTCGTAGTAGAACCTGAAAGAACACATCAGCACCTAGGAGCATACCTATTTTTTCACATACATAATAATTGTCATCAGCCAGTTTGACATGAGACGGAAAATTAATGGTTTCATTTTTCACTGAGAATTGTGGCATACTACAAGTAATATTTTTTACCACATGGCATGTTACCGGTATACTAAAATCGCTAACACTAGCATGAACATTTATGGTTGTTTGTTCTGTTGTCAAATTAACGCCATCACACACACCTGTGATTACGGATTTGTTAGGTTGTAACTTACATCCCAACCGATCAGCTATTTCAGAAAGCACAAAAGATACTTGGCTCCCCGAGTCCAAGAGACAACGCACAAAGACAACTTGACCGCTCCTGTCATACAACTTTACTTTAATTGTCGGTAACAAAACATTATCACTTGTGTTTGTTAAAAGGCTTACTTGCCCAGTGCTTTTGCTATGATTTTCATCTGTGTGCGACACAGACACATTTTGTTGAGGAACATCCTCATGCAGCAAAGAGTTATGCTTGCCTTTACAAATTGAACACTTAAATGTGAAAATACATCTTTTCCCAGTATGTTCATTTAAACATATATTACACAACTTGTGTAAAACTACAAATTCTTTCCTTTTTATAGGGTCGGAAAGTTTGAAACTTGAGCACTGATGCAACTTGTGAACGTGAGATTGGCAGTACTTACATTTTATAAACTTGATAGGCTTAGCCTTATTAACAGAAACTAAACTAGCACGGCGCTTGCCGGGCTCTTCTCCCAACGTCTCCAACGCAGCAGCACGGTGTTCTAAAAAGGTTAAAAAATCATTAAGCTTAGGCAATTCACTGTTGCTCTGATTTTCTAGGTGGTATGCCCTCAATGTGTATTGATCAATTTTTTTGGACAATATTGCTATAATGACCAAATCCCAGTGCATAGTTGGAGCACCTAAATTTTGTAAAGCTCCCAGATGCTGCTTAATGGAAGACACCAAATTGCGCATGCAAGTAGCAGACGCTCGTTGCATTGCAGGCAGATCCAAAAATGAAGTGACATGGTGATTTATTAATTGCCTTTTGTTGTCATAGCGCTGTTTTAGGAGATCAAGGGCGACAGAATAGTTTTCAGCCGAGAGTGGCAAATATTTTATTAAAGCCAACGCTTCACCCTCCAAGTGTGTCTTTAAATAATAAAGCTTTTCACAACAACCCAAGTGTGCATCAGCATCAATGACACTGTTAAAGAGTGCAATAAAACTCTGGTAGTCACCTACCTCGCCATTAAACTTTTGTAGCTGTATGCGTGGAAGACGGAATGCCGGAACGCCTTCCCGGGCGGCAGGAGCAGGGTTGGACGTAAGCGGCGATGGTGATACTGCAGTCTCGATGATACGCGAAAAAAAGGTGTTGAGTTCATCGACTTTATCCTCAATGTCCTCAATGTTCTCGCTATCGGCGGGATCTAATAATGAAATTTCCAAATTATGCTCATTATAGTCAGCAAAGACTTTTGCAAGACGGTCCCGTTTTTGTTTAGTTAATATGGGATCTGCGGTACCTGTATCTGCCTCCAACGTCGTCTTATAATTCATCATGCGTGTTATAGTCGCCTTTAGTTGTCCCCTGGCCGCCACGAGCCGCTTTAAATCGTCGGCCATTATTGCCACGTAAGCAGTAAGCAAACTTATTCGTACACAACACAAGTTTACACAAGTAAACACTGGCGAGATGCAACTCCTTTAACAATATCCACGCTATGGTTTTTATGATGCAACTTGCACCAAGTATAAACTTATCGGTACACTGTACCGTTATTTTACCATTACAAATGTAACTGTTCGTTTTAATACTAGGAAATACGCAAACAAAGTTATAACAATTCACATGAATTACACGAAAAATTAACTAGACGTAAAATGGCGGAGCCAGCCAAACCAAGCCAAGCCACGCTAGCACGGTGTTGCTATGTTCAGACAGTCGCAGCGCGGGCGCTTCCGCTCGTTCATTCTTCGTTCACGACGTGAAGTTGCTCGCAATCCGGCCGCGTTTCGTTTCTGTTCGCTCGTAGTAGAGTTTAGCAAAAATAAAGATCGTTTGACACTTCACAAAGTATGTGTTGCGTTTTTTTTTTTAAAGAACACCATTCACAGTAATTATAGTTTTGATGGATACCGAAACGCCAATAATAAAAAAATATTGAATGAATTGTTGAACTTTAGCGACTTCCTGTAACCTTGAGTCTGACGAAACAAAATGTCAAAATGTAGGTAAATAATTATAAAAACTTGCGAAAATAATATTGGGGCAAGCTGGATATATTGTATCCGCCTGACTCCGTTGATGCCTCGAACTTCGAGACAAATCACGACGGTCCCCGAAAAGTTGAGCACACACGCCCACGAGGAAAAAATGAGTCCTGCTGCAACTTGCAGCATGAACTCCACAAAATGTTCTCCGACACGAACCACAGCACAACAGAACGCACAGCGTTTTTGTTGAGTCCTTGTAACTTACAAAGTTTGTAGCGAGTCCGAGAATGAGTAGCACACTTTTGGGAAAAAAACGTGGCAAACGTATAGAGCCTGCCAACGCCCCGTACTGTCCATTAAACTGTTCACGCGCACTGCACAGAACTTACGCGAGCGAGGGTCTTGAATAAAACTATAATAACTCGAAGGACCATTACATGTTTCAGGCGCAAATAAAACATGTGAAATATATAAGCAAAACTGTATTACAAATTAATTTAATTGGAACAATATTTGGTACGCGACCCTCACACTGGACAGCAGTGTTGCCACTAGCGATATTTTGTGTACGAATCGTACAACCTGCCAGCTCGCATCAATAGACTAATTCAATTACTGGTCTGTTTGGCTTTTAGTGGAATACTTGTATGTAAGTATTGTCTATCTCGTCTATATCTGGGTAATAATCCTGGGTCATTATAGTCTACTGACATATAATATTAACTGTATCGAGATACTCGTATCAAGTCGATAATGACAGTAACATCTCGCTATCGTGCGTCCTAAAGTGTCACTTGGTCAGGCACTCAATTCTACTCGAGTAAACCATATTTCTTTTGACATGTGATCGTATGGTCAACGTTACGATGGCTCTTATTTCATTTATTCATTTTGTTATTCCTGTAGTATAAGTAAACTTTTTTACAATACACTCTTCGCCAAAATGGTGTCCGCCGAAAACAATACGATAACATGTCAAATAGTCAAAAGCAATACGGGTTAAATGAGTAGAGCCTCGTTTTTAAATACCAATAATGATCCTATATAAAATATACCGGATAAGTGCTAGTTTCACTCGCAAACCAAGAACTTGTTACGCAAAAAAAAAAAACATTACTAAGTGACCGATTTCCGAATTGCCTACTTTACCTATGATGCCAAAATTCATGATTCTAGGTCGTTGGATTTATTTATCAGTGCACCGTAAACCTAAGTCTTCGACATTAATTTCCACTTGACAGCTTGTCAGACAGCTAGACAGACTGACAAACCAGAAAGTGATCCTATTAGGGTTCCTTTTTTCATTGTCAGGTACGGAACGCTAAAAATGACAGATTGCTCTCAAGTCTGCCTACTTTGATTTACTAAAGTCGATGCAATTAATAACTGGCTTGCTAAGTTTATATCAGTTTATACCTGTTAAGCAGCCTTGCCGGAGAAAGATCTGTCTTATTAAAGTTTTCTAGGCTCCCGCCCCGGCCGGCCGGTTTCGTGGCCACTCCATGTTTAGAAACGTCAATCTAGAGAGTCGGGCTTAAGGCTAAATATACTTCCTTAACGAAACATGTACTGCCTATTGCAAAACCGATACGAACTTCGGTATCGATATGGGCCTATCGATGCCTTAATTTTGTGTGAGGACAGTCGATAGAAATGTTTGGACGTCGGATATTCGGAAATTACTAGTGGATAAACTGCGCAGTGCAGGGCTAGCGAGATTAAAGAGGCGAACCTTATCAAATTGAAATCTTGCTACATTTATTCTACTCTATGCAAAGGTCATCGTTATCGGAGTATTAAACATAACATTGAGAATTTCGTAAAAATAAACATTTATCATCGTCATCATCATGTCAGCCTCAACACGTCCAATACTGGACCTACAAGCCTTCCCCAAGGATCTCCGCGACGGCCGGTTTTGTGCTACTCGCATCCATCGGCTTCCCGCGATCTTCACCAGAACGTGGGTTCGCTTTGTGGAAGGCCTGCCAACACTTCACTTTCCACTCCAACAATACATACATAACATGTTATTATAACATCCTCAAAAAGCGTTATGCAAATTTAAAATACTTCCTCATTTCGATAACATTGCCTTGTAGAGATTTAACGTGTCGATAACATTGGCCGCGGTTTATACAATATCCATTTTGACTTCTTTTTCCAGAATTATGCGAAGAATGGGCTCTAGCGGAGTGCGAGGGCGAGGGTTGGTGGCGCGAGGCCCGCGACACGAGCGGGCGCGACGCGACCATAGACGTCCGGTACGCGGGCGCCACACCGGTGGAACGAGCCGCTTCTGCTCCCGCTACCGCGATCGCTGTGCGGTCAGCGCTACACTCAGCTAAGAGTAAGAGAAGCTTACGAAGGGCGCCTTTTATTATGTTACTTTATACATTGATGAACTTGTCATTCCAGCCAAACCAAGCCAAAATATGTAAAAAAATGTTTTTTAATCTTATACTTACCTATTCAAATCTCGCTTTTTGTTCGCGATAGAGTTCCTAGATGGAAAAAAACGGCGCTAACGTTATCTCGAACTTTTATTTTATTTATTTACTTATTGTTTTATTTATGGAAAAAACAGCTATAAACCAAAACAATAACGTAAACTTAAAAGTAGATACAGAGCTAATTACTGGTTCTCACCTATTGGTTAATTGTGGTTAATAGTGGTTAATTGTGATTATTATCACAATTTTATAAATAAAGACATCTGTAGGTCTAGCCAAAATGTATACTATAAACACTGCTAACACTTCTGTTTTCTCTAGACACGAAACGTAAGAATAAGAATAAGAATAAATTTATTGTACAACCATGGAAGTACATGTAACATTAATTTATCCATCTTAATATTAGGTACGTAATAGTTCCAACGGTGACCCGCTCTGGGTGTACAATATGAACTTAAAAATAAAACTAACTCATGCACTTTATTTGCTTATCTTTAACCTTAAAAAAAACTTATTGTGGATTTGACAAAAGCGGACAATTATACTTAGCGTTATTCACCTTGACTAGGCCCCGTAGCACTTTGCGCTAACGCAAGTAGAATATACTTCCACCTCCACCACCCGGCCATGGATTAATATAGTAATTCAAGTTGTTTGGTTTCCAGCCCTGAACAAGAAGCTGCAGCGGGTGAGCCTGGACATCAGCGCCAAAGGCATCGTGGTCACCGACGCGGACTCCTGCGACAATGTGCTCAGCATATCCATATACAAGTACGTAGGAAACTAGAATGACAAAAAAATATATCATATAAATTATACTAGCGATCCGCCCAGGCTTCGCCCCTCCGTCGTTGGATATCATATCCCTATAAAACATGATATTCTCTAAAATATCATAAAAGTAAAACATCATATTCGCAAAACATGACATTCGCTAATCGTCATAGTAGCAAAACGTCCCATTAGCAAAACATCATTATTATTAAGACATAAATGTAACAAAACTAAACCTAACCCGACCATTTGTAAATATTTGCTGGTATGATGTTATGCGTATATGACGTTTTGCTAGTATGATGTTTTGCGTATATATTCTGTGTAGTAACGCAAAATTATGTAACTAATAGTGAAAATCGCATCAAAATCCGTTGCGTAGTTTGAAAGAATAAAGCGTACTACACAGAGGGACAGTCGGCGGAAGCGATTTTGTTTTATACTATGGTAAGATACTGTGGTTCAGTAAGGCTCTGTTGTAATTGGTTCTGAATTCGAATACATACATACACATTCACGCCTGTGATCCCAGAGTGGGGTAGGCAGAGCTACAGAATTACCCAAAACATTTAAAAGTTGTTGATAATCAGTAAGTTCCACATTTTGCACAAATAGGCTAAGATGTTTACCAGCGAATTAGTGACAGGTTTCAAGCCCATCGCCTAACAGCCTATACCTAGATTTATTAATTTAAAAAATAGCATCATCATCATCATTTTTAGGGTTCCGTAGTCAAACTAGGAACCCTTATAGTTTCGCCATGTCCGTCCGTCCGTCCGTCCGTCCGTCCCCAGTCTAGCTCAGAGACTCGTAGTACTAGAAAGCTGTAATTTGGCATGAATATACATATTAGCAACGCCAACAAAGTGGTAAAATAAAATTTTGAAAAATATTTTTTTTTAATGCACCTCCCCTACACGTAACGTGGGGATGCCTTTTTTTTTTCTTGCCTACCCCATAGTGCGGGGTGTCGTTGGATAGGTCTTTCAAAAATATTGCGGGTTTATGAAAACAATTTTTCGATTAAGGGATCGTTTTATGAAATATTAAGCTTTAAAGCGCTATTTTTTGTTAGAGTCAAGTGTCCCCCCCCCCCCTACAGCCAAAACTACAAATACTAAAAATCTGAAAAATATCTTTAACGAAAGCGCATATAAAGAATTTTAAAGGAAAACTATCACGGCTATGTAGACATGATTAGTTCCTGAGATACAGGCGACTAAAGTGTTTATACCTATCAAAATCGCCTATGATAACTTTGATAGAAAAATTTGTTAACGGGGCGTGCAGGACGCGCGGGGGGAGTCAAACTGTCCAAGGAACAAATCGAGCGACAGCCGCGCTCATAAGCGCGAGCGCCTAGATGCTGTTTGGACGTGCCCCGGAATGCTACCTACAAGTTTGCGATTTGCGATCTGAAAGTTTACAAATTTTCGATTAGATTATTGATTTGAGTTGAGTACCTATCGTTTGGAAAACTTAAAATTCTATTTACTGGACCTTGTTTTTTTTTCAATTTCTATTAATTACTATAAGTATAAAAGATTTAACTTTTATTGTAATTTAAAGTCGGTTTGAAGCAGTTTAGATACCTAACTACCTACAGGTATACTGATCTCACACTTAAAACTTGGCTCTTGTTTGAGATATTATATACGAATTTATAAGAAAAAGAATCATTACTAAGTAGACTTAATTAGTTCCTGAGATACAGGCGACTAACGGGTTTATACCTACTAAAAATCATCTAAGACAGCGCCAAATAACTTTAAATAGAAAATTGGTTCATACATGTTGATTTTTGAGATAGTTTTTTGTGTTTGTCGTTACGGCTTCGGAACCCTATACTGAGCATGGTCCGACATGCTCTTGCCCGGTTTTTTTTTTAATATGGTGTATTCCAATTCGGATAATCATTTGTAATGAGCGCCACCGCACAATTACTACACTATTTCCGCACTATTTTATGTAGAGTAGAGTACCTACCGTCTGTATATCGTATAATACATTTATTGTAGTACCTACCTTTCCTGTATTAGCAATAAATAGATTAATGATGTTGTTAGTTTCGTTTCCATCTGTCTTCTTTATTTGTGCATTCCCAACAAACAAAAACGTCGCATAAGTCTTGACTTGTACGACATAAAGTTGGATAGCAGTCTTATAATGGTAATGAGATGACTACTAGGTCCTATAGACGTCTTTAATTTAACCTATTAGTCGTGCGACGAATATGTCATAATACACTGGTCTTAGCAACGTCGGTAAGACTAAACTATACGACGTTTTATTACAGTCTTAGCTTAAACGTTTGTACGACAACGCAATTGTCTTACTAACGTTATAGTTCATTAAACGATTTGAACTGACCAAATTAGGTGTTTGAAAAACCTTTATATGACATTTTATATAACGTAGCATTGTATAGACGTTTTTACAGTAACGTTTATAAAACAACCACTATCTTGTTTTACTGCGGTCAATAAGCGACTCTTAAATGACTTAGTTGTTTATTTAACACTTAAATATAACGTTTATTTGCATGATGGCCGTTTAATGTCATTTCCTCACTTTAATCTAACCTGTAGTCGCATTTTAGTCAGGTTTTGACTTTAAAACGTCTAGGCCGCCATTATTTTACGGAACGCTGTATAGAAACTACGAAAAATGGAAGCAAAAAATACGTGGAGAAAACTAAAACTTAATGGAACTTTCAAAAGGAAAGTTAATAGGGATTTCCTGTTATCAAAAAACCCTACCTACCCTAATAGCTAGCTGTCATGGCGTATTGCATGGTTTTAAAATAACCTTAATATGACTTTATGTTTTTACAACGTCGTAGAGAGATAAGTGTACGACAAAAGCAACAATTTCCTACATTTTTAGATACAAACATATTTTTATTGATAAAAATATAATGATTTAAACACAAAATTACGAGGGGGCATGAAAATCTGAATAGTATTTACATAGGTATATTATCATAAAACTTCAATTCCCAGTCGAACTAAACGGCATAAGAGACAGATAAAGTTAGTAAAATATGAAAGTTAAATAACATTCCCCTTTTATTTCCTTGTAACTATTTATTTTGCACTCAAACTCGAAACACAATCACAAAGTGACACTGACAAGAAAAATTAATAAGAAGTCTTACAGGTGTTGTGTTCCTTGACTCAAATAAAACGTTTTAGTCATTCAAAAACACCTGTACGACCACAATACAACAAAAGTGGTAATTCCATAACGTTTATGTGACTTTTGAATGACGTTAACGAAGACGGCTTGTGACTTCTGTATGACCATTATACGACAAAGTAGGTCGTATAACTGGGGCCATTTTCGCGTTTAGTAAACGTTATTAAAACATTAGTATGACTTAGCTATTACAATCAAAGGTATTAAGATAACGTTTGCTAAACTTTTGAACGACGTTAAATTGTTAGTTGGGTTATTTCTGGTGGATAATGCCGTTACAAAAGTATTAGTTCACCATTTGTACTTATTTTTGTGCAATGAGGATATAACAAATTTCTGACGTTCAAAGCCTTTATCTTTTGGACGGCAAATCTGGTTCAAGGCTTGTTACTTAGTTATCTGCACTCTCACCTTTGAGCCAACAAATATCGCTTTTGACGGACACTTACGTCAAGTATGAGGCATCATTATTATTTATATTATACTAAGTACAACATTAGTTAATAGATGTATTTTACATTGTTGCACCACTTACTGATTAAATAATAAGCACCTTGTTGGGAGTCAATAACATGAGATGAGAGTAATATATTTTATTTATTGACATAAGTAATGATAAAGAGTTGTATAATGATTATGATAATGACAGTGCTTTAATATATGTGTCTGGGTTTTGTTTTATCAATTTTATCATGGTTGTAGCGGCACATTAAAAGACAATCAAGGTCCAAGGGTACACGACGTACACGACGTTGGGTTCATTGTTAACAAAATAAAATGGGTTAATACCGGGAAAGGAATATACCTAGGTAACTAAGGGATGCACAGTTGCAATGTACTTAGTAGTATGATTATTTTTTAATAAATTGATTAATTCAAAATTACTTCTGTATCTTGTTACTTTAATTCCTATAGCACTTCAAACATAAAGTTAATATGAATGCATGCTGTAGCCATTTTTACAGCTACGAGTATGTGAAAATAAATGATCAACTGAGTTTTTACCTACCCTCTTTACAATGCACTTACTGCCGCACTCAGAGACGTCAATTAAATTTAATGCTTGATTAAAGTTGCTGCTGTCAATGTCAAAAAACAGACGAGATTAATGACTTTACTATGCAATGACAGAGTGCTGTTTAACATAGGTGGATTTTATTGAATCTATAATGTTTAATTGTAGGATCTCGTACTGCTCAGCGGACGCGTCCAACGCCCGCGTGTTCGCGGTGGTGGAGGGCCGAGGCAGCGAGCACATCGCGCACGTGTTTACGTGCCCGCGCAGCCGGCACGCGCGTGCGCTTGCCCTGTCACTGGCGCACGCCTTCAACGACGCCTACCAGGTATATCCCCACACCGGGCACTCTATTTGCAGGGGTAGGTACACCCCAGCACCGGGCCTTCTACCCGAGCCCCGTGTAGCCCTGTCGGTGGCTCACGCCTTCAACGACGCCTACCAGGTACACCCCGCACCCTGCCTTTTATCAGCAGGAAAAGCCGCTCCGAGACTGCGCAGCCCGCACGCGTGTGCACTTTTCAAACCTACACCCCCGCGCCCCGCACCGGACCCTCTACCAGAAGCGGTAACTGCCCCGCGCCCAGCGTAGCCCTGTGATTAACGCACGCCGTCAACGACGCCTACCAGGTACACCCCGCACCCGGCCCCCAACTCGCAATGACTCAGATCTGATTTGAATCCGCAGGATGCCTTGGAACTGTCACCTTCCATAGAGGCAGCGGGGGGTTTTCCTCTACGCAATCCGTTTTTAGTAAAAACATTTGTTGAGTTGACCTGTATAATTTACTGATGTGTGTTTACATTTATCTATTTCAGGCGTGGAAGTCCAACCCTTGCAGTTCAATACCGTCCAGTGCTAAGCACACATCCCCATGGGTAACTATTCATTTTTATTTGCTAATAAATGCTCCCTTGCTGCACTTGCTCCAAAACTTCTCTTGTTCATCTGCTAAATCGCCTACTTGATCTCTATTTGCCTGAGGCGCATATTAATTGAGTCAGGCGATTTTGAAACCATCGGCTCTACATTTCTAACATTTACATATTTTTAGGAGCGTTTTCCGCTGGAGTCCGACGAGGAGGAGGAAGTGGAAGACAGCCAGTGGGCCGTGCAAGCGCCCCTCGTTTCCTTCGCGTGACTTTCTACGGTGGGGTAGTACCACCTAACCGGGATCTGGCGAGACTTGATCACTTGGCAACATTCGGCATTCGAAAAAGATGGAAAAAGTCAGATTGGACTTCGTTATAATAATGGTCAAATCCTGGATGTTTGGCGTGAGATCTGAATAAAGTTGAGATATTCATATTGTATAGATGGACGCTGCGCTGTTACGCAAAAATGTGTCATCCCACAATTATTTAGCAATAAAATGTCAACCCAAGACGACAGTAGACACATAACTGCGTAACAGCGTCCGCTATAATAGGATCCATAAATTGTCAGACCGAACGACAACTCAAAAATCGAAATGTTGCTATGGTACTGCGTAAGGTTGTATCGATGTTAGAGTTAACTTTACGTCTAACGTTTCCCAATTATGGACATAAACAGATTAACTCAGGCTTAACAAACTATGTTTCTTTTTATTTATCTATCAACTAGTGCGTCGATTTATGGATTTTGACAGGCCGTGGAAAATATATTCAGGTATTTTAGGTTAATATACCCATAGCGATGGCAATATGACTATTTTGATATCAATGTTGGAGATATGTGGTGACACTTGGCTGTCGCTTGGTCTTGACGTTTCATGGCATGATACATCCAGCCATCCAATCATTAATTTATTATCCAAGCGTTCTTGCGAAAAACAACTTCGTTTAAAAAAGAAACAAAAAGGTCCAGTAAATAAAACAGCCACATACAATCCTGAAAAACACGTCCGTTGTTTCGTTTATTTCTGTAGTTATAGTTAGTGTAATATGTATAATGTTATTGAAGTATGCTAAAACGTCTACGTGAAATTAAGTTAGAAAATGTGAAATAAAAGGGAGCATGTAATAAAATAAGGTACTCCTAGATATTATACTGTGCAACGTCTAACAGACAACAAACAGAATATTGCTTAAGTTAGTTTTATATGAATAATTGTTATCTTAATTAACAACAAAAATGTCAGGCTTTCAAAAGCAATTTATTGCAATTTATCATAGTTACTGACATACATTTATAATTAAGTTGACTGATGTACCTATATATTACTATAGATTTAAAATAAAGTTAATTTAAAACATTTATGCAGTTTATCTCCTATGAAATAAAATAACTTTTAACAATTATATATCTATTAAGCAACATACTTATTATAAACGGTTTACAGAATATGATGAATTAGTTGCCTACCTAACATTATTCATTACATCAATAACACATTAATTTTTAAACCACCATAGAATCTTGTCACAAGGACGTAACATCATGTTTCATGTTAAAAAAAAGATAAGTACTAGAGTACGTATTAAACATTAACTAAACAAGAGTACATTGTAGGTACGGTTTCCCGTGAATTAGATGTAAATTTTATTGACTATTATACTCGTAATAGGTATCTTTTATATACATGTCCGGCGGCCCAGCAGGTCGCGCGGGAGCAGTGCGTGGTAGGGGCCGCTTCCGTGGTGGTTGTTCATCATGTAATCGAACAGTCTATCGCGCCGCCGTGTTCTTGGTGTTCTACAAGCGACACAGAGGCCCTAGCCAAAATGCATTACACAGGGCCTGTTGTTTGATCAGTAGTTAAACTAACTAATTGTTCAAATTCGAAAAAGGAACTGAAAATTTGACACATGAGATGAGATTGTTTCAAATTTTCGATTCTTTTTTCAAATTTTAACTATTAGTTAGTTTAACTACTGATCAAACAACAGCGCCATACTAGCGTTTCTATTCGTTTTGTTTTTAAACCAATCGCGTCACTGGCAGATCACGTGACTCTTCGTATCACGCCAGCTAGCAGTGACGTGATTGGTATCTTGGCAAGGGCCTCTGGGCCGTAGAGCGCCAGCTGGCGGTGGCCGAGCAGGTCAAGAGAGGCAGGCGCATCCATGGCAGGCGCCCCCGTGGTGGCTCATGTTATCGAACAGTCCGCCACACCGGCCGCCGTGTTGTCTGTGGTCTAAAAACGGCACTGGTTGTAGAGCGCCAGCCGACGACAGCTGAGCGGGTCGAGCGACAGCGGCGTGTGGCAGGCGCTGCCGTGGTGGTTGATCATCATGTAGTCAACAGTCCGCCACGCCAGCCACCGTGTTGTCTGTGGTCTAAAAACGGCACTGGTTGTAGAGCGCCAGCCGACGACAGCTGAGCGGGTCGAGCGACAGCGGCGTGTGGCAGGCGCTGCCGTGGTGGTTGATCATCATGTAGTCAACAGTCCGCCACGCCAGCCACCGTGTTGTCTGTGGTCTAGAAGCGGCACTGGCTGTAGAGCGCCAGCCGACGGCGGCCGGCCGGATCGAGCGAGAGCGGCGCGTGGCAGGCGCTGCCGTGGTGGTTGATCATCATGTAGTCAACAGTCCGCCACGCCAGCCACCGTGTTGTCTGTGGTCTAGAAGCGGCACTGGCTGTAGAGCGCCAGCCGACGGCGGCCGGCCGGATCGAGCGAGAGCGGCGCGTGGCAGGCGCTGCCGTGGTGGTTGATCATCAAGTAGTCAACAGTCCGCCACGCCAGCCACCGTGTTGTCTGTGGTCTAGAAGCGGCACTGGCTGTAGAGCGCCAGCCGACGGCGGCCGGCCGGATCGAGCGAGAGCGGCGCGTGGCAGGCGCTGCCGTGGTGGTTGATCATCATGTAGTCAACAGTCCGCCACGCCAGCCACCGTGTTGTCTGTGGTCTAGAAGCGGCACTGGCTGTAGAGCGCCAGCCGACGGCGGTCGGCCGGATCGAGCGAGAGCGGCGCGTGGCAGGCGCTGCCGTGGTGGTTGATCATCAAGTAGTCAACAGTCCGCCACGCCAGCCACCGTGTTGTCTGTGGTCTAGAAGCGGCACTGGCTGTAGAGCGCCAGCCGACGGCGGCCGGCCGGATCGAGCGAGAGCGGCGCGTGGCAGGCGCTGCCGTGGTGGTTGATCATCAAGTAGTCAACAGTCCGCCACGCCAGCCACCGTGTTGTCTGTGGTCTAGAAGCGGCACTGGCTGTAGAGCGCCAGCCGACGGCGGCCGGCCGGATCGAGCGAGAGCGGCGCGTGGCAGGCGCTGCCGTGGTGGTTGATCATCAAGTAGTCAACAGTCCGCCACGCCAGCCACCGTGTTGTCTGTGGTCTAGAAGCGGCACTGGCTGTAGAGCGCCAGCCGACGGCGGCCGGCCGGATCGAGCGAGAGCGGCGCGTGGCAGGCGCTGCCGTGGTGGTTGATCATCATGTAGTCAACAGTCCGCCACGCCAGCCACCGTGTTGTCTGTGGTCTAGAAGCGGCACTGGCTGTAGAGTGCCAGCCGACGGCGGCCGAGTGGGTCGAGCGAGAGCGGTGCGTGGCATGCGCTGCCGTGGTGGTTGATCATCATGTAGTCAACAGTCCGCCACATCGGCCACCGTGTTGTCTGTGGTCTAGAAGCGGCACTGGCTGTAGAGCGCCAGCCGACGGCGGCCGAGCGGGTCGAGCGAGAGCGGCGCGTGGCAGGCGCTGCCGTGGTGGTTGATCATCATGTAGTCAACAGTCCGCCACGCCAGCCACCGTGTTGTCTGTGGTCTAGAAGCGGCACTGGCTGTAGAGCGCCAGCCGACGGCGGCCGAGCGGGTCGAGCGAGAGCGGCGCGTGGCAGGCGCTGCCGTGGTGGTTGATCATCATGTAGTCAACAGTCCACCACGCCGGCCGCCGTGTTGTCTGTGGTCTAGAAGCGGCACTGGCTGTAGAGCGCCAGCCGACGGCGGCCGAGCGGGTCGAGCGAGAGCGGCGCGTGGCAGGCGCTGCCGTGGTGGTTAATCATCATGTAGTCGAAACAGTTCGTCACACCGTCACCGTTGCAGTCCTGCAAAATCATGACGTAGGTACAGTCAAGGGCAATAATATGTATACACTTTAGTACCTTGTCACTTTAACCACTGTGACAGTTCAATGGCAGTTCAAATATGACGACAATTAGACAAGGTACTAAAGTGTATACATATTTTTGCCCTTGACTGTACAGTTTTTCGAGAATAGCAAATTAGAAGTTCATGGAGGGAATCATACATGATAAATATTGATAACGAATAAATTGATTTAATATAAGACACATACATACATACATACATAAACTCACGCCTTTTTTCCCAGAGTGGGGTAGGCAGAGCTACAGAATTACCAACAACTCCAAAAACCCGCTGACAATTCCGTAACCACACTTTGCACACTTAGGCTAAGATGTTTACCAGTGTATTAGTTACAGGTTTTATTCCCTTAGCCGTCTCTTACGACATCCACGGGAAGACATGGAGTGGCACTATTCTAACCCGGCAACCACACGGTAATATAAGAAAAACATGTTATTTATCATTACATCCATAATTTGCTAAAAGACGGAAAAGATAATCCTAGTGTTTCAATATTACCTATATGCCACAGGAATTATGGATTTTGGTAAATAAAATGTACTGAGGCTACGTCATGCAAAAAATCAAAGTATATAATCATTAAGGAAATCTAACCGTTTCCTACTATTAAATTATCATTTACCTTTCCAAACCTCGACATGTAACCTTCGACGATCTTTATCGAGCAGTAGTAGTCGCGGGCGCAGTCTTCGAACGCTGCAAAAAGCGGACATTACATGACATCATCCATTTCTAAGTAGTCGAAATTCGTAATGAGCTTGCGTAAAGGTATCGTAAAGGTTACCCGAGCGAGCCTTGGTGTATGCGTTCCTTATATACTTTTCCTTGTATCGAAAGCCAACTTAAACAATATTTTGAAGAATAGATATCGACATGTATGCCTGTAAATATACTTTCACCATATTTAATATGATTGAAAGTAATTCCGTCTGTCGGTCAGTCTGTATTACCCTTTCACTACTAAAGCGCTAAACCCATTTAAATGAAATTCGGTATGGAGATAGCTTGAGTCCCAGGAAAGAACATAGGATACTTTACATCCCGGAAAATGAAACATTAGCGATAACCGACCCTAGTACAACAAAAATATCGGGGGACAACCTCACAGGGCCTCCTAGGCTTGTACTTGGGTACTACTCGTAGGCAACGGTATATAAATCGAGATATCTTATCGCCACCCATGAAATAGGTTTCCTTTGAGGAGTTCCGTTAGCCACCTGTGGTCTTCGTCATAAGTTTTATTTCACCAAATGATACTTTCTGAATGCAAATGCTGTACTTGTTACTAAAAATACTAAAATCGTTATATAATATTTGAACGATTCCCTCAATTCCTCTCGGATTCCCCTCATCGTATTCAACTTTAGTGACAATGGGACCACCTCGGAATTCTTAAATCGATTTTCAACTGACAAAGAAATCGGTGAACATACATTAAAAAAACAAACAAAAATATATGCAGTGGTACCTGCGCGTAGCGCGTAGCGCGAATTACTGCACTTTTACAGTCTGTGAGCATTTAGAAGGTGCTATTACAGGTTTATTTATTTATTTATTTCTATATATGTACCTTCTCACTCGCTCTTAATAAAAGAAAACCGCCGCATCATCCGAAGCATCTTTTAAGAGCTATCGTAGGTACTGTACAATGCTAACTGTAACTGTATGTGTTTTTTGTTTTTATTTAATAGCAAACTAAATTGTTCTGTTCTATTCTAACTGAGGCGAACCTTTTTTGGCCTTCGGTTGTTATAAAACCTAACTTACATGTGACCACTTTGGCGATGGTCTGAAAATCGGGACCATTGGCGTCCCGATCAAGGGTAAATCGGGACATGTCCGTAGACGCCTGAAAATCGGGGGGTCACGCTGAAATCGGGACGTTTGGCAACACGATTTTTTACCCTGGTGTGTTTGTTATTTATTTGTGAAAAAGGAGGCAGACGAGCAAGCGAGTCACCTGTTGGTAAATGATCATCGCGACCCATAAACACCAGAGGAATCGCAGGTGCGCTGCCGGCCTTTGAGAAAATAGGTTCGTTTTTTGTAATATTGGCTCGGAAATACAGACACCGAGAGCTGATTCCACATGGATAAGGTGCGTGGCAAGAAGGTGGTTTAGCACACTTACCTTCCTCCCTCTCGGGGTCGTCGTCAGGCAGCGTGGGCTTGCCCGCGTCGACCCAGTACACCCGGGATATGTAGAAGGGCCCACAGTACCCCCCGGAGCAGGCGTGGGACATGTCGCACCCCGACACGTGGCACAGGCAGCGGAAGCAGGATTCGTTCAGGTTCGAAATGTACACGCCTGGAGATAAATCAGCTGTTTTAGGTATACGGGTAACTACGCGGTTTACCGTCACTCATTCATTTCTCTAGATATTAGTGCTTTTGACTGTACGATAACAGTACTCAAAAGCTTCTAATTCTAATGTTTGTTGTTAATAATTATAAATAGTGTTTTGTATTTGCTAATTTGTTATTGATTTTAGTTAAATAACACAGTGATACGCGCAACCCTTATCTACCCTACAGAGTCCGTGTCGTTATAAGATGTATTAAGGATTGAGTACATGGTATCAAATAATTATGATTTAATTTAGCGAAACCCTATTTAGGAACAAATAAGAATGCATAATAAATTGCAAATTCATTGCATATAATAGGGTAAAAAATTGTCGTTAATATTTCGGCGCTACAGGGTAAAAGTACCAAACTATTGTCTGTGCTTCTGCTAACGACATTTAATTGTTTTAGTGCTTAAACTGTTGAGATATCGCCTTTTTATTCCAGAATTTAATAAATGTAATTATCATAAAGTACAAAGTAAATATGCTCGGACTGTATTAATTATAATGAAAAGCGCTTAGTTTTCTAAAACTAAGTAATAGCAGACAAAAAACTATTTAGAAAATCTAGACACAACGACAAATTAAGTCACTAGATAAACCAAATATATGTATAGTCAATACAAAAAGTACCACCATACATATTATGTATACCTACACTATTTTACTATCAAGAGTTCCTCGTACGTCACTATACTTAAAAAACCGGGCAAGATCATGTCGGACCATGCTCAGTGTAGGGTTCCGAAGCCGTAACGACAAACACAAAAAACTATCTCAAAAATCAACATGTATGAAACAATTTTCTATTTAAAGTTATTTAGCGCTGTCTTAGATGATTTTTAGTAGGTATAAACCCGTTAATCGCCTGTATCTCAGGAACTAATCATGTCTACTTAGCCGTGATAGTTTTCCTTTAAAATTCGTTATATGCGCTTTCGTTGAAGATTTTTTTCAGATTTTTAGTACTTGTAGTTTTGGCTGTAGGGGGGGGGGACACTTGACTCTAACAAAAAATAGCGCTTTAAAGCTTAATATTTCATAAAAGGATCCCTTAATCGAAAAATTGTTTTCATAAACCCGCAATATTTTTAAAAGACCTATCCAACGACACCCCACACTATGGGGTAGGCAAGAAAAAAAAAAGACATCCCCACGTTACGTGTAGGGGAGGTGCATTAAAAAAAAATATTTTTCAAAATTTTATTTTACCACTTTATTGGCGTGACTAATATGTACATTCATGCCAAATTACAGCTTTCTAGTACTATGAGTCTCTGAGCTAGACTGGGGACGGACGGACGGACGGACGGACATGGCGAAACTATAAGGGTTCCTAGTTTGACTACGGAACCCTAAAAAGTAACAAGTGTAGGTACCTATTAAGTATTATCAGTCTTTCCTTACCGGATGCTTCTAAAATAAGTACTTACCTAAAGTACTAGATAAATTCAGAATCATCACCAAACACAGCCCGCACAAAGTTTTTAAATTCAACTTCATTATATCTTTATAATCGTCTATTATTAAAATAATTAATGTTTATTTACTAGTTCCAACAGTCGAGTGACTCGATCATTTTGGCACTACCAAGACACTGACGCTCACTGACTTCTTTAAGAAAAAAACTACTTTAATATTACTGTTGACGGCTGTGTAAAAAACGCAGTAAAAACCGACACTTGCTGAGCTCGGTAGAGTTTCTGCGGTATTACACACAAGGCCCGTGCGTACGTCACTAAACTTAACTAGTAACACTAGTTCGTAGCTCACGGGTATACTTGTAATGGCTTCTATTCATCTTGGTTCGGCAAAGACATTACTAACATATCATATCGTTGTATGCAACAGTTTGATTACGGTCATTACAATACATTTGCCAACGTGTTTTGTTTTACCTACCTGACCTCGGAAATACTAGTTAACCTGCCATATGTCGAAAATTTTCTGAACTCTAGCTATGTTTATGCTGTGGCCTATGAGTACCTAAGTGTATTTTAATTTTGGATGATAGGAACAGAAACGGGGAAAATTACCCTAATTATTTTTGATCTTAAGTAAAATATAAAATACGTGGAAAAAAATACAATTTAGTGGATGGTTGAATTATTTTCGAGGTGGTTCTATTAGAATTGGCACTCTTGGTGCGTCGAGATCAAGATCAAGTTAAAAGAATCATCTACCCATCTCTTGTGTAAGTAATTAAACAGTAACACACGTTTTACCTTGACCAAACAACATGCACACACCTTTTGCAGAAAATATGGAGGAAAGGTTGGATATGGACATGAGGGAGAGGAATATTCGTAGTCGTTCCCTCATTGACCGAACGCGTTATCAAGCTAAATAGGTACTTGATTTACTAGTAGTATCTGGACTGTGCACGCTGTGGCAGCTATGACGAAACTGTCGGACCTCTTAGGTATTTCTCTTACCATCCCCCACTATTCCACTCAGTTCCCACCAGTATATACTGGTACATCTTTTTAAAATAGAGTTCTGAGAAAACTAGATATTACATACAATGTATAAAACTTTACTATCGACAAAT
>OZ014451.1:6061849-6363172 GCA_963966035.1 Acleris laterana
TATAAGAAAAAGAATCATTACTAAGTAGACTTAATTAGTTCCTGAGATACAGGCGACTAACGGGTTTATACCTACTAAAAATCATCTAAGACAGCGCCAAATAACTTTAAATAGAAAATTGGTTCATACATGTTGATTTTTGAGATAGTTTTTTGTGTTTGTCGTTACGGCTTCGGAACCCTATACTGAGCATGGTCCGACATGCTCTTGCCCGGTTTTTTTTTTAATATGGTGTATTCCAATTCGGATAATCATTTGTAATGAGCGCCACCGCACAATTACTACACTATTTCCGCACTATTTTATGTAGAGTAGAGTACCTACCGTCTGTATATCGTATAATACATTTATTGTAGTACCTACCTTTCCTGTATTAGCAATAAATAGATTAATGATGTTGTTAGTTTCGTTTCCATCTGTCTTCTTTATTTGTGCATTATTTCTGGTGGATAATGCCGTTACAAAAGTATTAGTTCACCATTTGTACTTATTTTTGTGCAATGAGGATATAACAAATTTCTGACGTTCAAAGCCTTTATCTTTTGGACGGCAAATCTGGTTCAAGGCTTGTTACTTAGTTATCTGCACTCTCACCTTTGAGCCAACAAATATCGCTTTTGACGGACACTTACGTCAAGTATGAGGCATCATTATTATTTATATTATACTAAGTACAACATTAGTTAATAGATGTATTTTACATTGTTGCACCACTTACTGATTAAATAATAAGCACCTTGTTGGGAGTCAATAACATGAGATGAGAGTAATATATTTTATTTATTGACATAAGTAATGATAAAGAGTTGTATAATGATTATGATAATGACAGTGCTTTAATATATGTGTCTGGGTTTTGTTTTATCAATTTTATCATGGTTGTAGCGGCACATTAAAAGACAATCAAGGTCCAAGGGTACACGACGTACACGACGTTGGGTTCATTGTTAACAAAATAAAATGGGTTAATACCGGGAAAGGAATATACCTAGGTAACTAAGGGATGCACAGTTGCAATGTACTTAGTAGTATGATTATTTTTTAATAAATTGATTAATTCAAAATTACTTCTGTATCTTGTTACTTTAATTCCTATAGCACTTCAAACATAAAGTTAATATGAATGCATGCTGTAGCCATTTTTACAGCTACGAGTATGTGAAAATAAATGATCAACTGAGTTTTTACCTACCCTCTTTACAATGCACTTACTGCCGCACTCAGAGACGTCAATTAAATTTAATGCTTGATTAAAGTTGCTGCTGTCAATGTCAAAAAACAGACGAGATTAATGACTTTACTATGCAATGACAGAGTGCTGTTTAACATAGGTGGATTTTATTGAATCTATAATGTTTAATTGTAGGATCTCGTACTGCTCAGCGGACGCGTCCAACGCCCGCGTGTTCGCGGTGGTGGAGGGCCGAGGCAGCGAGCACATCGCGCACGTGTTTACGTGCCCGCGCAGCCGGCACGCGCGTGCGCTTGCCCTGTCACTGGCGCACGCCTTCAACGACGCCTACCAGGTATATCCCCACACCGGGCACTCTATTTGCAGGGGTAGGTACACCCCAGCACCGGGCCTTCTACCCGAGCCCCGTGTAGCCCTGTCGGTGGCTCACGCCTTCAACGACGCCTACCAGGTACACCCCGCACCCTGCCTTTTATCAGCAGGAAAAGCCGCTCCGAGACTGCGCAGCCCGCACGCGTGTGCACTTTTCAAACCTACACCCCCGCGCCCCGCACCGGACCCTCTACCAGAAGCGGTAACTGCCCCGCGCCCAGCGTAGCCCTGTGATTAACGCACGCCGTCAACGACGCCTACCAGGTACACCCCGCACCCGGCCCCCAACTCGCAATGACTCAGATCTGATTTGAATCCGCAGGATGCCTTGGAACTGTCACCTTCCATAGAGGCAGCGGGGGGTTTTCCTCTACGCAATCCGTTTTTAGTAAAAACATTTGTTGAGTTGACCTGTATAATTTACTGATGTGTGTTTACATTTATCTATTTCAGGCGTGGAAGTCCAACCCTTGCAGTTCAATACCGTCCAGTGCTAAGCACACATCCCCATGGGTAACTATTCATTTTTATTTGCTAATAAATGCTCCCTTGCTGCACTTGCTCCAAAACTTCTCTTGTTCATCTGCTAAATCGCCTACTTGATCTCTATTTGCCTGAGGCGCATATTAATTGAGTCAGGCGATTTTGAAACCATCGGCTCTACATTTCTAACATTTACATATTTTTAGGAGCGTTTTCCGCTGGAGTCCGACGAGGAGGAGGAAGTGGAAGACAGCCAGTGGGCCGTGCAAGCGCCCCTCGTTTCCTTCGCGTGACTTTCTACGGTGGGGTAGTACCACCTAACCGGGATCTGGCGAGACTTGATCACTTGGCAACATTCGGCATTCGAAAAAGATGGAAAAAGTCAGATTGGACTTCGTTATAATAATGGTCAAATCCTGGATGTTTGGCGTGAGATCTGAATAAAGTTGAGATATTCATATTGTATAGATGGACGCTGCGCTGTTACGCAAAAATGTGTCATCCCACAATTATTTAGCAATAAAATGTCAACCCAAGACGACAGTAGACACATAACTGCGTAACAGCGTCCGCTATAATAGGATCCATAAATTGTCAGACCGAACGACAACTCAAAAATCGAAATGTTGCTATGGTACTGCGTAAGGTTGTATCGATGTTAGAGTTAACTTTACGTCTAACGTTTCCCAATTATGGACATAAACAGATTAACTCAGGCTTAACAAACTATGTTTCTTTTTATTTATCTATCAACTAGTGCGTCGATTTATGGATTTTGACAGGCCGTGGAAAATATATTCAGGTATTTTAGGTTAATATACCCATAGCGATGGCAATATGACTATTTTGATATCAATGTTGGAGATATGTGGTGACACTTGGCTGTCGCTTGGTCTTGACGTTTCATGGCATGATACATCCAGCCATCCAATCATTAATTTATTATCCAAGCGTTCTTGCGAAAAACAACTTCGTTTAAAAAAGAAACAAAAAGGTCCAGTAAATAAAACAGCCACATACAATCCTGAAAAACACGTCCGTTGTTTCGTTTATTTCTGTAGTTATAGTTAGTGTAATATGTATAATGTTATTGAAGTATGCTAAAACGTCTACGTGAAATTAAGTTAGAAAATGTGAAATAAAAGGGAGCATGTAATAAAATAAGGTACTCCTAGATATTATACTGTGCAACGTCTAACAGACAACAAACAGAATATTGCTTAAGTTAGTTTTATATGAATAATTGTTATCTTAATTAACAACAAAAATGTCAGGCTTTCAAAAGCAATTTATTGCAATTTATCATAGTTACTGACATACATTTATAATTAAGTTGACTGATGTACCTATATATTACTATAGATTTAAAATAAAGTTAATTTAAAACATTTATGCAGTTTATCTCCTATGAAATAAAATAACTTTTAACAATTATATATCTATTAAGCAACATACTTATTATAAACGGTTTACAGAATATGATGAATTAGTTGCCTACCTAACATTATTCATTACATCAATAACACATTAATTTTTAAACCACCATAGAATCTTGTCACAAGGACGTAACATCATGTTTCATGTTAAAAAAAAGATAAGTACTAGAGTACGTATTAAACATTAACTAAACAAGAGTACATTGTAGGTACGGTTTCCCGTGAATTAGATGTAAATTTTATTGACTATTATACTCGTAATAGGTATCTTTTATATACATGTCCGGCGGCCCAGCAGGTCGCGCGGGAGCAGTGCGTGGTAGGGGCCGCTTCCGTGGTGGTTGTTCATCATGTAATCGAACAGTCTATCGCGCCGCCGTGTTCTTGGTGTTCTACAAGCGACACAGAGGCCCTAGCCAAAATGCATTACACAGGGCCTGTTGTTTGATCAGTAGTTAAACTAACTAATTGTTCAAATTCGAAAAAGGAACTGAAAATTTGACACATGAGATGAGATTGTTTCAAATTTTCGATTCTTTTTTCAAATTTTAACTATTAGTTAGTTTAACTACTGATCAAACAACAGCGCCATACTAGCGTTTCTATTCGTTTTGTTTTTAAACCAATCGCGTCACTGGCAGATCACGTGACTCTTCGTATCACGCCAGCTAGCAGTGACGTGATTGGTATCTTGGCAAGGGCCTCTGGGCCGTAGAGCGCCAGCTGGCGGTGGCCGAGCAGGTCAAGAGAGGCAGGCGCATCCATGGCAGGCGCCCCCGTGGTGGCTCATGTTATCGAACAGTCCGCCACACCGGCCGCCGTGTTGTCTGTGGTCTAAAAACGGCACTGGTTGTAGAGCGCCAGCCGACGACAGCTGAGCGGGTCGAGCGACAGCGGCGTGTGGCAGGCGCTGCCGTGGTGGTTGATCATCATGTAGTCAACAGTCCGCCACGCCAGCCACCGTGTTGTCTGTGGTCTAAAAACG
Source organism: Acleris laterana (assembly GCA_963966035.1). Lineage (NCBI taxonomy): Eukaryota > Metazoa > Arthropoda > Insecta > Lepidoptera > Tortricidae > Acleris > Acleris laterana. The sequence continues at coordinate 6,066,318 of OZ014451.1, forward strand.
GCACTGGTTGTAGAGCGCCAGCCGACGACAGCTGAGCGGGTCGAGCGACAGCGGCGTGTGGCAGGCGCTGCCGTGGTGGTTGATCATCATGTAGTCAACAGTCCGCCACGCCAGCCACCGTGTTGTCTGTGGTCTAGAAGCGGCACTGGCTGTAGAGCGCCAGCCGACGGCGGCCGGCCGGATCGAGCGAGAGCGGCGCGTGGCAGGCGCTGCCGTGGTGGTTGATCATCATGTAGTCAACAGTCCGCCACGCCAGCCACCGTGTTGTCTGTGGTCTAGAAGCGGCACTGGCTGTAGAGCGCCAGCCGACGGCGGCCGGCCGGATCGAGCGAGAGCGGCGCGTGGCAGGCGCTGCCGTGGTGGTTGATCATCAAGTAGTCAACAGTCCGCCACGCCAGCCACCGTGTTGTCTGTGGTCTAGAAGCGGCACTGGCTGTAGAGCGCCAGCCGACGGCGGCCGGCCGGATCGAGCGAGAGCGGCGCGTGGCAGGCGCTGCCGTGGTGGTTGATCATCATGTAGTCAACAGTCCGCCACGCCAGCCACCGTGTTGTCTGTGGTCTAGAAGCGGCACTGGCTGTAGAGCGCCAGCCGACGGCGGTCGGCCGGATCGAGCGAGAGCGGCGCGTGGCAGGCGCTGCCGTGGTGGTTGATCATCAAGTAGTCAACAGTCCGCCACGCCAGCCACCGTGTTGTCTGTGGTCTAGAAGCGGCACTGGCTGTAGAGCGCCAGCCGACGGCGGCCGGCCGGATCGAGCGAGAGCGGCGCGTGGCAGGCGCTGCCGTGGTGGTTGATCATCAAGTAGTCAACAGTCCGCCACGCCAGCCACCGTGTTGTCTGTGGTCTAGAAGCGGCACTGGCTGTAGAGCGCCAGCCGACGGCGGCCGGCCGGATCGAGCGAGAGCGGCGCGTGGCAGGCGCTGCCGTGGTGGTTGATCATCAAGTAGTCAACAGTCCGCCACGCCAGCCACCGTGTTGTCTGTGGTCTAGAAGCGGCACTGGCTGTAGAGCGCCAGCCGACGGCGGCCGGCCGGATCGAGCGAGAGCGGCGCGTGGCAGGCGCTGCCGTGGTGGTTGATCATCATGTAGTCAACAGTCCGCCACGCCAGCCACCGTGTTGTCTGTGGTCTAGAAGCGGCACTGGCTGTAGAGTGCCAGCCGACGGCGGCCGAGTGGGTCGAGCGAGAGCGGTGCGTGGCATGCGCTGCCGTGGTGGTTGATCATCATGTAGTCAACAGTCCGCCACATCGGCCACCGTGTTGTCTGTGGTCTAGAAGCGGCACTGGCTGTAGAGCGCCAGCCGACGGCGGCCGAGCGGGTCGAGCGAGAGCGGCGCGTGGCAGGCGCTGCCGTGGTGGTTGATCATCATGTAGTCAACAGTCCGCCACGCCAGCCACCGTGTTGTCTGTGGTCTAGAAGCGGCACTGGCTGTAGAGCGCCAGCCGACGGCGGCCGAGCGGGTCGAGCGAGAGCGGCGCGTGGCAGGCGCTGCCGTGGTGGTTGATCATCATGTAGTCAACAGTCCACCACGCCGGCCGCCGTGTTGTCTGTGGTCTAGAAGCGGCACTGGCTGTAGAGCGCCAGCCGACGGCGGCCGAGCGGGTCGAGCGAGAGCGGCGCGTGGCAGGCGCTGCCGTGGTGGTTAATCATCATGTAGTCGAAACAGTTCGTCACACCGTCACCGTTGCAGTCCTGCAAAATCATGACGTAGGTACAGTCAAGGGCAATAATATGTATACACTTTAGTACCTTGTCACTTTAACCACTGTGACAGTTCAATGGCAGTTCAAATATGACGACAATTAGACAAGGTACTAAAGTGTATACATATTTTTGCCCTTGACTGTACAGTTTTTCGAGAATAGCAAATTAGAAGTTCATGGAGGGAATCATACATGATAAATATTGATAACGAATAAATTGATTTAATATAAGACACATACATACATACATACATAAACTCACGCCTTTTTTCCCAGAGTGGGGTAGGCAGAGCTACAGAATTACCAACAACTCCAAAAACCCGCTGACAATTCCGTAACCACACTTTGCACACTTAGGCTAAGATGTTTACCAGTGTATTAGTTACAGGTTTTATTCCCTTAGCCGTCTCTTACGACATCCACGGGAAGACATGGAGTGGCACTATTCTAACCCGGCAACCACACGGTAATATAAGAAAAACATGTTATTTATCATTACATCCATAATTTGCTAAAAGACGGAAAAGATAATCCTAGTGTTTCAATATTACCTATATGCCACAGGAATTATGGATTTTGGTAAATAAAATGTACTGAGGCTACGTCATGCAAAAAATCAAAGTATATAATCATTAAGGAAATCTAACCGTTTCCTACTATTAAATTATCATTTACCTTTCCAAACCTCGACATGTAACCTTCGACGATCTTTATCGAGCAGTAGTAGTCGCGGGCGCAGTCTTCGAACGCTGCAAAAAGCGGACATTACATGACATCATCCATTTCTAAGTAGTCGAAATTCGTAATGAGCTTGCGTAAAGGTATCGTAAAGGTTACCCGAGCGAGCCTTGGTGTATGCGTTCCTTATATACTTTTCCTTGTATCGAAAGCCAACTTAAACAATATTTTGAAGAATAGATATCGACATGTATGCCTGTAAATATACTTTCACCATATTTAATATGATTGAAAGTAATTCCGTCTGTCGGTCAGTCTGTATTACCCTTTCACTACTAAAGCGCTAAACCCATTTAAATGAAATTCGGTATGGAGATAGCTTGAGTCCCAGGAAAGAACATAGGATACTTTACATCCCGGAAAATGAAACATTAGCGATAACCGACCCTAGTACAACAAAAATATCGGGGGACAACCTCACAGGGCCTCCTAGGCTTGTACTTGGGTACTACTCGTAGGCAACGGTATATAAATCGAGATATCTTATCGCCACCCATGAAATAGGTTTCCTTTGAGGAGTTCCGTTAGCCACCTGTGGTCTTCGTCATAAGTTTTATTTCACCAAATGATACTTTCTGAATGCAAATGCTGTACTTGTTACTAAAAATACTAAAATCGTTATATAATATTTGAACGATTCCCTCAATTCCTCTCGGATTCCCCTCATCGTATTCAACTTTAGTGACAATGGGACCACCTCGGAATTCTTAAATCGATTTTCAACTGACAAAGAAATCGGTGAACATACATTAAAAAAACAAACAAAAATATATGCAGTGGTACCTGCGCGTAGCGCGTAGCGCGAATTACTGCACTTTTACAGTCTGTGAGCATTTAGAAGGTGCTATTACAGGTTTATTTATTTATTTATTTCTATATATGTACCTTCTCACTCGCTCTTAATAAAAGAAAACCGCCGCATCATCCGAAGCATCTTTTAAGAGCTATCGTAGGTACTGTACAATGCTAACTGTAACTGTATGTGTTTTTTGTTTTTATTTAATAGCAAACTAAATTGTTCTGTTCTATTCTAACTGAGGCGAACCTTTTTTGGCCTTCGGTTGTTATAAAACCTAACTTACATGTGACCACTTTGGCGATGGTCTGAAAATCGGGACCATTGGCGTCCCGATCAAGGGTAAATCGGGACATGTCCGTAGACGCCTGAAAATCGGGGGGTCACGCTGAAATCGGGACGTTTGGCAACACGATTTTTTACCCTGGTGTGTTTGTTATTTATTTGTGAAAAAGGAGGCAGACGAGCAAGCGAGTCACCTGTTGGTAAATGATCATCGCGACCCATAAACACCAGAGGAATCGCAGGTGCGCTGCCGGCCTTTGAGAAAATAGGTTCGTTTTTTGTAATATTGGCTCGGAAATACAGACACCGAGAGCTGATTCCACATGGATAAGGTGCGTGGCAAGAAGGTGGTTTAGCACACTTACCTTCCTCCCTCTCGGGGTCGTCGTCAGGCAGCGTGGGCTTGCCCGCGTCGACCCAGTACACCCGGGATATGTAGAAGGGCCCACAGTACCCCCCGGAGCAGGCGTGGGACATGTCGCACCCCGACACGTGGCACAGGCAGCGGAAGCAGGATTCGTTCAGGTTCGAAATGTACACGCCTGGAGATAAATCAGCTGTTTTAGGTATACGGGTAACTACGCGGTTTACCGTCACTCATTCATTTCTCTAGATATTAGTGCTTTTGACTGTACGATAACAGTACTCAAAAGCTTCTAATTCTAATGTTTGTTGTTAATAATTATAAATAGTGTTTTGTATTTGCTAATTTGTTATTGATTTTAGTTAAATAACACAGTGATACGCGCAACCCTTATCTACCCTACAGAGTCCGTGTCGTTATAAGATGTATTAAGGATTGAGTACATGGTATCAAATAATTATGATTTAATTTAGCGAAACCCTATTTAGGAACAAATAAGAATGCATAATAAATTGCAAATTCATTGCATATAATAGGGTAAAAAATTGTCGTTAATATTTCGGCGCTACAGGGTAAAAGTACCAAACTATTGTCTGTGCTTCTGCTAACGACATTTAATTGTTTTAGTGCTTAAACTGTTGAGATATCGCCTTTTTATTCCAGAATTTAATAAATGTAATTATCATAAAGTACAAAGTAAATATGCTCGGACTGTATTAATTATAATGAAAAGCGCTTAGTTTTCTAAAACTAAGTAATAGCAGACAAAAAACTATTTAGAAAATCTAGACACAACGACAAATTAAGTCACTAGATAAACCAAATATATGTATAGTCAATACAAAAAGTACCACCATACATATTATGTATACCTACACTATTTTACTATCAAGAGTTCCTCGTACGTCACTATACTTAAAAAACCGGGCAAGATCATGTCGGACCATGCTCAGTGTAGGGTTCCGAAGCCGTAACGACAAACACAAAAAACTATCTCAAAAATCAACATGTATGAAACAATTTTCTATTTAAAGTTATTTAGCGCTGTCTTAGATGATTTTTAGTAGGTATAAACCCGTTAATCGCCTGTATCTCAGGAACTAATCATGTCTACTTAGCCGTGATAGTTTTCCTTTAAAATTCGTTATATGCGCTTTCGTTGAAGATTTTTTTCAGATTTTTAGTACTTGTAGTTTTGGCTGTAGGGGGGGGGGACACTTGACTCTAACAAAAAATAGCGCTTTAAAGCTTAATATTTCATAAAAGGATCCCTTAATCGAAAAATTGTTTTCATAAACCCGCAATATTTTTAAAAGACCTATCCAACGACACCCCACACTATGGGGTAGGCAAGAAAAAAAAAAGACATCCCCACGTTACGTGTAGGGGAGGTGCATTAAAAAAAAATATTTTTCAAAATTTTATTTTACCACTTTATTGGCGTGACTAATATGTACATTCATGCCAAATTACAGCTTTCTAGTACTATGAGTCTCTGAGCTAGACTGGGGACGGACGGACGGACGGACGGACATGGCGAAACTATAAGGGTTCCTAGTTTGACTACGGAACCCTAAAAAGTAACAAGTGTAGGTACCTATTAAGTATTATCAGTCTTTCCTTACCGGATGCTTCTAAAATAAGTACTTACCTAAAGTACTAGATAAATTCAGAATCATCACCAAACACAGCCCGCACAAAGTTTTTAAATTCAACTTCATTATATCTTTATAATCGTCTATTATTAAAATAATTAATGTTTATTTACTAGTTCCAACAGTCGAGTGACTCGATCATTTTGGCACTACCAAGACACTGACGCTCACTGACTTCTTTAAGAAAAAAACTACTTTAATATTACTGTTGACGGCTGTGTAAAAAACGCAGTAAAAACCGACACTTGCTGAGCTCGGTAGAGTTTCTGCGGTATTACACACAAGGCCCGTGCGTACGTCACTAAACTTAACTAGTAACACTAGTTCGTAGCTCACGGGTATACTTGTAATGGCTTCTATTCATCTTGGTTCGGCAAAGACATTACTAACATATCATATCGTTGTATGCAACAGTTTGATTACGGTCATTACAATACATTTGCCAACGTGTTTTGTTTTACCTACCTGACCTCGGAAATACTAGTTAACCTGCCATATGTCGAAAATTTTCTGAACTCTAGCTATGTTTATGCTGTGGCCTATGAGTACCTAAGTGTATTTTAATTTTGGATGATAGGAACAGAAACGGGGAAAATTACCCTAATTATTTTTGATCTTAAGTAAAATATAAAATACGTGGAAAAAAATACAATTTAGTGGATGGTTGAATTATTTTCGAGGTGGTTCTATTAGAATTGGCACTCTTGGTGCGTCGAGATCAAGATCAAGTTAAAAGAATCATCTACCCATCTCTTGTGTAAGTAATTAAACAGTAACACACGTTTTACCTTGACCAAACAACATGCACACACCTTTTGCAGAAAATATGGAGGAAAGGTTGGATATGGACATGAGGGAGAGGAATATTCGTAGTCGTTCCCTCATTGACCGAACGCGTTATCAAGCTAAATAGGTACTTGATTTACTAGTAGTATCTGGACTGTGCACGCTGTGGCAGCTATGACGAAACTGTCGGACCTCTTAGGTATTTCTCTTACCATCCCCCACTATTCCACTCAGTTCCCACCAGTATATACTGGTACATCTTTTTAAAATAGAGTTCTGAGAAAACTAGATATTACATACAATGTATAAAACTTTACTATCGACAAATCCTATGTGGTTGGTAAGGTTATTTTCGCCTGTATTTAAGGTTAAACATGTGAACCTTGCATAAACGGAACCTTTTTGTTTTACCACGCTCATAGCAAATACATTATAGGTAATATGATAATGATTATGGCCAATCATATGACATCAATTAAGATGAATTAATGAATCCCCAGTTGTAATTAAACTAAAGTAAAACAATATTTGCAGTACAAACATTACCTACATAATATCCATGTCTTTGGTTACAAACGGACAACATCTTGTTTTCATAATCAGATTAGATAGTTTAGTTTCTACACGTGATTTAACGTTCCGTGTTGACATTGTCCTGAGACTACCGAGAATCGCGGCCATGATTAATTCATGTGCTTAATGCTAGAGTTTGCAATTAATTAAGATCCGTTACAAGCTTTTATTGTTTAAATCAGAGGTTCCCAAACTCTTTTGTATCATAGACCACTTTAAAAAAATTGCTGAATCCGGTGGACCCCCTGCAGCTACATTACAACCAATTTCTAAATCTCGAAAAAAAAAAGTGAAGATTAGATCTATCTATGGAAACTTGCGATGTTGCTGAGTTTCAACGATGAATTAACAGTTTTCAAAAAAAAAAGTTAGAATTGATTGCTTGATAGGGCTAATTATGTAACAATAAAGTCGACTACGTGTTGTACTGAATATGGAATATACAACAGTCGCTGAACTTCTTAAAATATTATCTTCCTATCTATATTCATAGGATGAATCAAGCTAACATTTTAGTTCTTCACTATCGAACCCAAATTAATTTTCATGCACCCCCACTTACGATTGTGGACCCCCTTTTTTTGTCACCCCCAACGTAGACCCCCGTCGAGTCTCCCGTGGATCCCTGGGGGTCCACCTGGACCACTTTGGGAATCACTGGTTTAAATTGTTGGGTTTTTGATTACTCCCAAAAACCCATGGAATCTAGGATGATGATGATGATGATGATGATGATGGGGACGCCCGGCCGGAGCTCCCCTTGGTTGAGCCGGAGGTTACTGGCCCGGCGATGCTCCCAATGCTCCCATCAAGCACGTATCCCATTTTCTTGTTTTCATACAGAACAGAAGTGCGTCGTATACATGGTTTTAAGTGCTTCCGTTGATAACTCGTCCATGACACACTCGACAGGGACGTGTTGGCTTGTCTCCTCTTTGCCACAGTGTGGGCATTGGAGGTCCTGTTTGATACCTATTAGGTACCGTTAGGTGTTTGTTGACCCGACAGTGTCCTCACACTCCTGTTAGTATACGAGATTGTACTTATCACGCTTTAGCAGATACATCGTCCTGTTTTTGTTTATCCTTCCTATATAGTGGGAGTAGATATGCTTCGAGCTAAACAAGTTAGGGACATGGCTACTTGTGTATTTGCAAAGTTATCTTGGTTAGACTTATCTGCTATTGATAACCTAGGTTATTTGCATCATACTTAGCTCATTAACAAAGCAAAATAATTAGAAATGCGCTGAGACCTTTAGCTTCTCTATATCATTATATCAACATAGCTCAAACAGTGGTAGGTATTTAGATAAATAATCCAACTGGATGGGTTGAGTTTCTGAAGTGTATTCATGAAAACAAATATATTGCAACTGGGTACGTCATTCTCATTAATGTAGAGCCGATATAAATGAGACAAAAAAAAAAGATTAAAAAACTAAAATAAATGAAATTCTCAATTCTGAAATTAGCGGTTGCATAGGTACAGTCGACATTAAAGACATGTTTACATTTTTTCACCTTATTCCATTGAAATAAGGTCCGAAAATGTAAACATTTTTGACGTCGACTGTACATACTCGTACAGGCAGACGTGGCTGGTGACTTTAATCTATAAAATGTAATCATTAACCGAACGCGCTATCAAGTGAAATATCTACCGTATCGTGACTGTTGACACTATGATAGTTGTAAGGATACTGTCAGGCTTAACGTGGGTATTTCTTTTACCATACCTCACTATTCCACTCAGTTTCCACCAGTAAGTATATAGATGATTTCAAGATGTCTGTGGAAAAGTGATTTTACATAACTACGATGTGTGTGTTTTAATCCTGGCTGGATGATAATTAAAGTATCCTGGGAACGTATTATGTTCGCCTATATCGCAATAATATACTGATCAGAAAGTGACAGATGTTAAAGCAACCTAATTGAGAATGCACGCCCAAAAATTTAATTTGTAAGCTCTGACGGGACAACCTAAGCTCGCCGGTTCATAATTCAACAGCTGAATTGAAAAAAAAGGGATGTGTTGGGAATAATATGGTAGATCTATAGATTGAGATGTGCATACTTTTCAAGTTACTTGAACGCGTTACATACGAATTATGATACGCCAAGCGTTAATACGAGCGGAATACTTGTGAGCGTCGGTGGCCTAGTGGCTTATTAGAGGGTCGACTCGTGATCGTATGGTAGGTACCGAGTTCCAGCCCCCATGTTCACCATGTACCAGTGAGTTTTTCTAACTTAGGTGCATCGTGAGGAACCCTGCACATTCGAACAGCTGAGTGTGTAAGAGGGTAATTGCACAAAGGATCCTAAAGGGCCCATCTGTAAGATAAGATAAGATGATACTTTAAATAGGTGATCTATGCGTATCTAGTGGGAAGATGATCACTCTTAGGAACCATTATCTTTGATATATTGCTAAAATTAGCGATCGCATTAACTATGACAACATAAACACACACACCAATTATGTATGTAATATTTCCATAGCTAAGTCACCGAGAGATCGTACTCAAGTCATTGAGGATTAAGTTGTTGCTTAGTGATGATTTTTCAAAAATACTTACACCTATTTTGAAAAACCGGGCATGAGGGGCAAGAACATGTTGGATCATGCTCAGTGTAGGGTTCCGAGGTCTATTGACTAACTCGAGTTAGTGTCTTAACCCCGTGTTAAATTTGTGGTGCAAGTGGCTGCAATTTAGACTTGTTTGTTTTTTTAGTTCTATAGCAACTCTACCTCTTTTCGAGTTCAATATTTCGTAAACGGTCCCTCAAATATTTAAGTAGCCAAGTATAAGTAATAAAGTTGGTATTGTGTGTAATCTATATAATTTATTTATTATATAGATTACACACAATACCAACATCTAAGTAAGTATGTAATTTGGTTGATAAGGGTTGTACGTTATTTTACAGACTGAAGTTGTTTAGAATTTCATTTCATAGAAATTTTTTCTCGTATTATCATTTCATAGAATAATCAATATGTAGAATAATTACTTTGAAGACTTTTAAATCATCGTTTTTTATTTTAAATAAAATTCAATGTTTCTTTTTTCATATCATAGAATAGCAAATTAAATATTCTTTGTTCTCATATTATTTATTTAAAATATAACTTAATAACAATAAAATCAACTTATAGAGTAGGGTGCAGTTTGTGAAGGTGTGTGAAATGAAACGTTTGAAAAAAAGCATACGATTTTAATTTGCAGTCAAATGGTATCGCATAGCTTATTCAAGAGATATAAAAAAAATAACCTCGAAGGCTAAGGCGGGAGCTTGCTTCGCTTCGCTCCCGCCTGGTTATTCAAGTCGGTTCTGCCCAGAGAGGTCTTGCTCGCTCGCTTCGCTCGCTCGCTCACTCATATTTATATCATAATATAGTATTTATCTTATAACCCAACCTTCTAAAAAATGCACTGACCAAACAATATTCGTTGAAAAGTAATTATATTGTTTGATAAGTATGTGTAATGAAAAAATAAAATTACAAAATTCATTGAATTGATTTTCTGTCGAATTTGTTTCTTTCAAGTAAATAGTTAAAAAAAAAAATATATACGAAGCAAAAATACAAGGACCAAATAGTATATGAAACATTTTCTGTGAAACAAAATTCTGTAATTTTTCAGTCTGTAAAACAAGGGGACACCGGTTGATAAGTATATAAATCAACATTATTTTACTAACACGCAAAACACACAGAACGCGCGGGTGCAAGTCGGGTGCAGGGCGGGTCATGTTTCTTTGTAGGACCCGCGCCCGACCCGCGTAAAGTCGCCGTTAATAGAAAATTAGTACTGTTTGACACATAACCTCAAAATAAGATATAATTAATAGTTATTCCATCTTAAACTTAATATGAAAATAATGATTTAGTGTGATGTTATCTGGTGATAAATCAATGCAAAGACCTCACTTGATCTTTAAAAGTACGTGATTATCAATTAATCATGGTGAATTGGTTCGTTTGGTTTTGTTTACACCTTTTGCAAGTTCTATTGACGGCGACCTTAAAGCGAAAAGACGCGCCGTGTGCACGATCCGCGCCCGACGTTAGTCCGTTTTGCCCATGCTACTTTAATGGTACATCTTGTATTATTAAGATGTTAAATCAGGTACTTCGGCGGGACTTCTTCACTATGGGCAGTAAGACATTAAATCTTCCAGAGTACACGGCACCAAACAGCAGTTCTTTCTTATCTGGTGGACAGTCTCCACACTCACTTTGTCTGAAAAGAAACAACTAAATATAACATTTAAGCAAACATTGAAAAGTTAATAACTAGTCAAAAGGACAACTAAGTGTCAAAAGATTGTACTTAAATACCAAGAAACTTTTCAAGACTCTTGCTGGGAACAAGAGCTAGGCGCTAACTATTTCAGATAATAAAAGTAAAATCAGACTGGTAAGTTTCGCACTTTCTCTGGTATAACGAATACACTGACAGATACAGATACACAGGGTGTCCCGGAACTTGAAGTAAATATTGCGGCAAAAGAAAGCCCTCATCAGGTATTTTCTTGCTTCATTGTTGAAGTCGTTTATCGCTATTCCCTCGGTATCTGTTCAATTTCCGGGATAAAAAGTACGCTATGTCCTTCCCCACTCTGTGTCAACTGGACCCAAGCAATGTCAAAAGTACGAATTTATCCTTAAAGGACATTTACCACATTATATTGCGAAAGACAGGTTTTATTTAGTGCCTTGGGGTTTCGTTTATACCATCAATTAATGTCGCAACGTAACACAAGTGGTGAAAATCGTTTTGCTAAAAGAAGCTTTTACTAACCTTTACTAATGACTGACGTCAATAAATATATTAAATACTCGTACCTCCTCTCTCTACCCGTTGAGTTTTGGGAAAATCAGTTTTTTTTTGTAGGCGGTGCAATAGGATGAACGAAAGCATCGACAATACAAGTAATCAGCCACATTCAAATAAATACATACGTAAAAATATGCAAAAACATAATAAATATATACATATACATATACATACACAGGGTTTCCAGTAAATAATCGAACCGAACTTTTAAATTTTCTTAATAATTGGCACCTTACTTCACTTTAATGACCGCCTTGGCCACAAATAAAAAGACTTTCTCCTTCTGTTTGTTGTTAAATATTCTCTAATAGTGACGCTAACGGATGTGTATTCGAACGTTATGGTGGCCAGACTGATTTCTTGTTAATTGGGACTTAATTAGTAACAACACATTTTTCTTTAAATTGTGCAACGAGTTTGATTGCTTGTGGTGAATAAAAAATGTATGAAGACCAGAGTGACCAACATTCAGAAAGATAGTGTATCAAATATTGATTCTAAAATGGTATAATACATGCTGTTTACTTCTTTACAAATTAAATATTACTATTAGTATTCACTAAGAGCAAATTTTACTAGGTGCCAATTATTAAGAAAATAGAAAAGTTCGATTAAGTATCTCGAAATCAACGCAACTTTTACTAAACCTATAAATGCTTTTTAGGGACCAGCCTAAGCCCTGTCGATGGAAGGAACCTAGTCCATTATTTACTGGACACCCTGTATATGTATATACACTAAAAAGACAATTAAAAGATGTCAGTTCAATGAGGAAAAGTGTGCTCGAACTAATTACATGAACGCAAAATTATTAGAGGCTTGCCTGATTTTGATTTGAGGGTCATTCCATCCCCGCAAAGGATACCAAGGGTTTGGGCCAGGGTTCTACCGCAATAGTACATTTCCTTGGCCGCCACCTGAGCAGCCAGTGAACACACGAGTACCAGGAGAAACAGCCTCGTTGCAAACTAGAACAAAACAGAAGTTAAAATAAGTACACTAATTTAGTTGCATTGCATTTAAAATTAATGGTGCTCCTGCGGCAGGACGAGTAATTTTGATTTCATTTCATAACAAAAAATCAACTAAAACATGTACAAAACATGTCTTATTTTGGAGCTGGAGTTCAAAATTATTAAAAGATAGAACAAGATGCATTACGCTAAACATTAGCGATTTTTGAAACTAACAAAATGTATGGAATTGACCAAAGCAGCCGACACGATAGTATCGTGAGCTTACGTAGGATAATTAAAATGAAATACATTTTGGATTTTTCAGCAGGGAATCAGTAAATAAATATATTATTTAATGGATTTTGAACTTATAAAGCTCCATGGATGATGTAACGACGGGAAATGCTATAAATATGTATAATTTAAGTATGACGTACCATTGTAGATACCAGGGGGACAGCAAATAGAAGACGAACAGTCCCGGGCGACGTCGCGGTGAAACTGCGCCGGGTCGTGTGCGGTAATTCAGCAGATCGAAGATAAACTTTTAATTTTGCTGATTTATACTCGACCCGACTGACGATGAAGCAGAGTAGGTAATTAGTTTGTCGTACCAAAATATATGGCTATCGCGTCACGTTGGCTTATGTTAGGTTCAAAGTCAGTGTCTGTGTTACCTACTATTCTGCCATCCTAAACAAAAACGCAGTAACTAAGGTACACCTCCTTTAGTAATATCAATCTTATTATTAAGGATATAATTGAATCTGCTTTGGTGACTGAATTAAAGATACTGCTTATTGGTTTAGGAGGGCAGTATTATACACGTGTGTAGATTACTGAGACTATTAAGTGTAACTGTGTATTTTATACTAGCGACCCGCCCTCACTTTGCTTCGGTTTATGTGAGTTTTCTGTAACACCCGTACATAATCGAGAATACCTTCCTCTTGAATCACTCCATCCCTTCATGAAAACCGCATTAAAATCCATTGCGTACTTTTAAAGATCTAAGCGTACCTACATACAGAGGGACAGACGGCAGGAAGTGGCTTTGTTTTATACTATGTAAAGGTTTTTTTATAAACCGTCACTGGGGTATCCATAGAATGACCCAACTATAACTAACTTTACATCTCTTTTAGACGGGAGTCACGAATTGATATGAACCATATTTTTACAATATTTTTACTATGTGTGATATGGTGTATATACATAGGTAAGGTTAAGGTATGCACCATACGTTAAAAACTTTTTGGAGAAAAGGCTTACTGAGCCATAGTTGCCAGTTATTTGTAGTTATTTTGTCTTTGAAGTTTACTTTAGCATTTAAGCTCTTTAAACCATATGACATCAACGGGCATAAGGTTACATAAATTTAAAATATAGAAAAAGTTGAAAAATAGATAAAATTAAATTTAGCAAATGCTTAAATTTAATATTTAATTGCGACATACACATACGCATACACATACCTTCACGCGTGTCTTCCAATGGGGTAGGCAGAGACTATGGAACGCCAGATGCACCGGTCTAAATATACAAACATAATGCTTTCACTGCGACTTCCCAGTCATTTCAATACGCTTCTCACCGGCTCATCTGAGTATTTATTTGTTTTGTTATCTAGAGTTACTAGATCGTATCATAACCCAGTCAAGATTGACCAAATATACTGGGCAATCCGTAAGGTAAAATAAAAGTATCTACCTAATACCTATTTGTACTATTTACCTAATTTACTACGCTGTTGTAACTGGAGATTTAGAGGTGTCATCTAACGGTTTCTTATTTATCGGTCGATCGAGCGACCGAACGTTTAGGCTACCAATTGAGAATGCATGCTCTTAAATTATGTTCATACGCTGACGGGAGAGCTTTAATCCGTCGGTTAATAATTCGTGAGTCAAGTTGAAAAATGACTACCTTAAGTGAATAATAATGGTGACATGATGGTGAGAATGACATTCTTTATTTTCCTGCAATATGATGTGTTTAAAGGTGAATAAATAAAGCAAGTTTTTCATTATAATAACTATTTATTATGAAAAGTCTTGAGCATTCATAAAACTATAAATTATGTGTATATGAATTAGATTAAAGTATGTTTTAGTTTACATGTCATCAAAGCCTAATAAGGACTAGTAAGTACATCTTTAGATAATTTCTACAACAGTGGTTGATTGTATATTGAGTTATGTGTATACTTATGATCGTTACGAGCGTTGAGTTTTTATTTGGCACCTACAGGACATATAAATTAAATACTAACTATTCAATTATTAAGAGTAATAACAGAGTCCACTCACATCAAATTAATGAATGTCTTCTACAAACTACCAACTTTGCTAAACTATATCAATTTTATTTCCTTTTCAAACATTTCTCTATTCCGACCAGTAGGCCTAGTCAAGATACAAATGCTCTGTCAAAGTTTCCGTTTTTTATCGACTAGGTAGAAATGTATTGAGTCGACTCGATGAGTGGAGCTTTACGTCAATCCTGTACAAATCGCTAATTTAGCGTTGTACATTTTGACTATTCCCCATGGTTTTGGATACGAGTATATTTTAAGGCAATAAAATCGAGAACGGTTTGAATAAAACTTCAAAACTACCGAAAGTACCGAGCCACTTTAACCTAATTAATACGGTTAACCAGTGGAATGGTGCATTAAATCTCATTGCAACTGTGTTTTTAAACTAATTTGACTGATAAATGGCTTCAAGCATCAAAAGGCACTTCAGTTTTGGCTTTTAATTTACAATAGTGTTTATAGCGATATGAGTAGACTCCGGGTGGGTGCTTCAGCCCTGGTGGGAGGCGACGGCGGCGATGCACTTGTTGAACACGTCGACGTACTGGAAGGGGAGTTCGCCGGAGCACCCGTACCCGCCCTTCTTGTGGATGGCCATGTGGTCGTAGCAGTTCACCTGCCCATCGCCGTTGCAGTCCTGGAATTGAATTATTTCAACATTTATTTATTTAATTTTTATTGCACACAAATAAGTATGTACAAATGGCGGACCTAATGCCTAATGACATTTTCTAACAGTAGACCAACGAATCGTTTGATTATTTGGTCTACTTCAATTTACATAGTGGGTGCACAAAAAAAGAAGACATACATAGATAAAACTAAAAATTTAAAACATAGTTATCCTAATTGTTGCTAATGCTTACTACAATAAATATATGTGTCATACACATTAACATTGTTAAATTCCTTAATGCAATATTTATACCTACTAGTAAAAGGGCGTTTCTTTAAAAGTTTGTACCTAGTTAAGGACCAAAATTAAGAAACGTTAACTTTTCCCCTGACTTACTAAAAGCTATACTGTTAAAACGCAAATGGTGGTATCTCAGATAAAGCTCCTGTTTTAACACAATCAGGACGACAGGACAGGATTCACCGTACAACGTTGATAATATATACTTTACATTGGCAAAATTACGTTATTATGTAGACGCCATTAAATAAATAAATAATAACATAATCAAGCAGAAAAGCAAAACCGTAGACAGAGAATATAATGGTTGTTTTTATTAATTTTATAATTGTACAAAAGGTTGTTAAATGTCAAACATACAGACTCATTTTAATGTAAAAATACAAATTCTTGGTACTTTCTGTTTTTTTTGGTATAACTGTGTCTGATGATGATTTTACAAGAATTGAACCAACCAATAAAGAAATTGGTGTTATTTTTTACTCCTTGGTTCGATTACCAAATTCACCGGCAGTCAGAACTAAACTTGATCCATTCGCACACGCACTCAACAAGATATTATAGCTCAAGCAACCGTTAAATTAATCAAGGTCCCTACACCTGCGCGCGGTTCAACATATGACTGCCGGTTAAATCGAATATAGCGTGTCCTAAATATTGTGTTGGCAGTTTCATAATAATTATGTGTCTTAACTTAACCATAATAAAAACGTTATTACCAATGAAAAATTAACATGTACAGTAAACACTAAAATCAAATTTTACTAATTAAATCACATGACTTTATCAGGCAAGGAATATTGATTTTACGGCCTTAAAGCATTAACATGAAGCCAAGGTCTGCACACGACTATTTGTTCCGATGATGTCAGAAAGCTTGCTGCTAAATATTGTATGCAAGAGACAATGTCACGGTGTTATATTAATTCAATTTAAATTCACACCCACTAAGTTTGCAGCAAAAAATAATAAACCATTGTCTTCGTCGCACTGTATAAAAGGAAGGACAGTTTTTATAAGAGCACCTAAGACTGACTTTTGTTTTGTACTTTTAATGTCGACTGTTTAAATTAGATTAAATATATATATAATTTTACTACATCCTGAAGGGATGTCACAAGAATATCTATAGTAAGTACAAGTAGATTCACTAAAGCTGGCACGAATGGAATGAACAACAGTAATGTCACTTTTCACTGTGTGAGTGGCTGAGTGCCGTTCCTTTGAACCGATGTTCGAATTTCAAACCAAAAACCTGTTATTATTTTACACCCGTGTATCGTGCCAGCGGGCATAGTATGGCTGCGTCTATATCGCGTGTCAAATGTGGATAAAGCGTCCGTCACTTTTTGACACGTGTACTTATTTACGTGTCAGCAGGTGACGGATGCCTTATCCAAAATTTGTCACGCGATAAACGCAGCCATATCAGGCCCCCAGCTCTTGTGAATCGACCGGTAGGTATGATAACATATTTTTATAGAAGTCTATAATCTTCAATAATATATTTAATTTAAAGTATGTTGTAGTTTAAATGATTATTAAGAAAACATCAACATTTGGTATCTAATTTTCCAACGCATTTAAAGTACTTATGGTTTAATATACAGACACCAAGGATTTTATGGCAATTAATGCTCGTACGTCTAGAAAGTTAAGTTGAAATAGGATAGGTATTTGCTGTTTTCATATTGCCGTGAAAAGTTGCCCAATTAACAGCATCCTGAGTAATTTAACTACAGGGGTGTGCTAGAGAAACGCACATGCATTAACAGAGAGAACAACATCGTTATCTTATCACAAATATATTAAGTAAAACTACTGAATGGAGCTACTATCACATTAACTATTCGTTAACCACAATCATTATCTACTTTATTCGATTTTGTTTTCTTTACCTGGCCAAACCTCCTCATGTATCCTTGCACAGTCTGGGCGGCGCAATAGGGGTCCACAGTGCAGCTGCTGTACGCTGGAAAACCAAATATAAGCATTTAGTTAAACATTATGATTAAACTAAAACTTCCAAATTAAAAAAAAAACATCCTTTATTCTCCAAACGCATATAGCGACTAGATCTATGTGGAAGCTACAAAGTCCCAAACAGACATTCCAACCTTTGTTTTTGTTTCAGGAATAAGGGTGCGGCTCCAGTGAGGCGGAGATGAGCGGAGCGGAGCGGAGCTGTGCCAATATTAACCAATAGAAGGCGCATGCGGTCACGTCGAGCGCGCCTTGCGCTTTAGTTTAGATTCTATTGGTTAATATTGGCACAGCTCCGCTCCGCTCCGCTCCGCTCATCTCCGCCTCAGTGGAGCCGCAGCCTTAAAAGAAACCGGTGAAACGAGGTCACAAGTTTTCGTAATGAAATTGTGCTAATAAGACAATATTATTATGTTCCGCCTTCCGTTGTTTTGTTAGCGTGCATATATGTGATTCTTTTCGCAATACAGCGTGTCCTTGATTGAATAGTTAAGAAACATCTTTAAATATTTGAAAGTATTTTATTCTAAAATACGAGTTGATTATTTACTAACACAAGTATATAAATTACTTTTGTATGCTCTACTGTATTCTATTCTAAAATTTCTTAAATCCGGTTTCCGTACACGTTTGACATTTAATAAAAATTCAATTAGCAACGCTATTTAAACTTGTCAAACCTCTCATCATAAAATATAAATGGATTTTAAATTGACAATACATCTGCTAATAAATAAAAATATACAGTTAACACTTAAAGTTAATGTTACCTGTTCTACATTGGACATAACGTAACTTTTGGTCCCCATGGTCTGCATGAGTATAAATCCTTATTTTTAATATTTGTACTGTCGGTTCTTTGAATTTAATCCTAAGTGTATATATCTGGGTTCAGCGCAGTCAGTTTTCTTCTTCAACTTATCACCATATTAGCACAACTTGTCCGTCAGTAACTTGTTTGTTGCTGGGTAATGAACCTCAACCTCGTCTATTACGAAAGAGGTACATGTGAAGCGACAAAAGAGAAAATAGATACCTTATTTGAATGAATTAGGTACTACCTAAATATTAACCCCCCTTTACCTATATCATACTTCAGTCAGACTGCATTATTATGTAAAAACGATGCTTCGTATAGTTTTCTGATGGTATTTATCGGATATAAATTAGACAGAGGAAGTTGTTTGCTTTTTCAGAGCCGAGGCGCCCGAAAGGCAGCGCCCCCTACAAAACCAACTGCGAACATGTCACGGTGTAATTAAATCCACCAACGTCGAATATCCAATAAATAAAAAAAAGTTTGCTTTTTTTTACACTTACCGTCAGTGCTGTCAGGTTTCAAGCCATTGATGGTGGGCTTGCCGGCGTCAGCCCAGTAGGCCCAGGTGATGCGGAAGAGGCCGCAGGCGTCACCCTCGCACTGCTGGCCCAGCTTGCAGCCTGAGATGGCCTGGCAGATGCAGCCCAGGCATACCTCTGTCACGGGTTGCGCCTGGTTGTTCACGATCTCCGCTGGAAAAGAGTACACTATTTTAAAGACTAGTTTTGTTCAGAGTTGAACACGCTGTACATTGTTCATTTACGGGCTTTTAGGTGATAAAAATCCTTTTTTTATACAAGTATCTTCGTGTAAGTGTAAAATACTTTATTGAGTATGCTTATTTAGTGGTATCTTTATAGCCTGTCAATGACCCTTGCCGAAATGCATTTTCGTTTTTCTGGCGTCATTACGGATTCCTCGCGTGGTGCAGTAATTCGGATTGTTTATGCAAATGCATTAAATCGGCTTGGCCATAAATCCAACGCAGGTCAAGGTGCTTTGGCTAAACCTTGTTTGCACAGAACTGGATAAATGTATTGTTTGTTGTTCTAAAATGAATACTTTTTGACTTGGGTTTTTTGGCTTGTCTAGAATTTATATAAAAAACTTGTAATATACCGACTCACAATCATTTATTACTTTACGAAAACTTACAATTAAGTAGAGAACATTTGCATTTCAAATAATCCAATTTTAACCACCTGCACCGAACCAAATAATACTAGTTGTGCCACAAACTTAAATGGATCTTAGTAAGTTGGCAGTATACTAGGTATCATGTAACTTATTTATAGATATATGTGTGTAAGGTCTATCAATGGACCTCAGCGCATATTTAAAATTGTCTTTACCTTACCTTTATTGATAATTTTATACACTCGGGGTCAAAAATATCGTACTTCGTCGAAAATCAGATTCAAGCTAACTAGCCCTTAGCAAAATTATGCAACCTCATTGTGTTAGTATCAATTTAAACTAACAGTGTTTAATTTAAACAAAAAATAATGGTTTCTGAATCAGAGAGTTAGAAAAAAAAAGCTCTTTCATACTTCACTCGGCCGAGTCATAAATAATACGATTGCAATAGGGGTAAAAACCATTGTTAAGTGGGCTGAAATGCGCCAAGTTCAAAATCGCACGGTTAAGGTTTTTCATCATGTTCAGGTTTTTCCCTTACTAAGTTTCCTGTGAATTTTAGTAGGTTAAGTCCACATGACTATGCCTCAGTTCCGGCTTGTTGGTTGTTACCTGCACCTGCGATTATGTCCATTACGGCTGGTGAACTAAGTAGTTTGAACATGATTGTTATTTAAAACAAAGATTAGCCGCGAGATAGTTGAGTTATTAGCGTGTCAGGAAAAACAGAACGGAAATGAGTTTGAAATTATGCGTAAGATTAGTCATTAAAAGGTTTTTTTCGTTCGAGTACTTGTAGATAAAGTAATACGTAAGGTTACGTAGAGAAGTGAGTTCCTGGCTATAAGGATTACATTCATATTTTACCTCGAGGGGTAGTTCAAACGAAGCAACTCGATAGAGGTCGACGTCATAAAGTTTTGCCCCGTATGTATGTTACGCCATTTTCTATTGCTCGAAAAGTGGGGCTTGGGTTATTGGGTTTTATTGGGTTGGGTATTCGATTAACGTAGTAAAAAAAAAACATGAACTACCTATCTCCGTCAGCCCAGCTTTGACCCCAAATTAACCGTCATTAGTCATTAAAGTAAAGTAAGATACCTAAAACCTACAAAGAATTAGAAAAACTGTTTGACTACTCATGGATATGGATCATGGATTTAAAAAAAGACATGTAGTACATTATATCTTTAAAAACATACCTACATTGTATCTCTTGTACGTACAATACACATTAAAGCAGATTCTACTCGTAGGATATGTTTTTCTCACATTCCTTTTATGTCGCTATAGCCGTGAAAGGACAGGGTGTGCTCTTCCATAAATAAAATATTGTATTACATTAACTTTATACAAAGACAAGAATGCGGAAATATGACTTAATTTCATTTATATATAATTAAAATAATTAATAAACGACATAATTACAATTTGGTCACCTCACAATGTTCGCCATCTTGATGATCAGCGCGATGGAACTCTGACCCACCATAGAAAGTTGTCACAGTGACATTACAAAACAATTTGTTTGACACTTCTTACGACTTGATTCATAAAGTCACTTCGGTTCCATCGGGCTGATAGTACTGTGAAGGTTCGCTACTTGTAGCGTGCTGGCTGCATCTATATTATACTGGCTGGTAATGACGTTAGTAATATTCAAATATCTTCTAGAATATTCTTCGAAAAAGTTATGATGTTAGTCTCTGAGGAATTACCGAGTGCTGAAGCCCTGGAAGTGTATGTTTTAGAATGTTAAACATAAATAAAATACATAAAAGTTCCAGTGAGTTATTATTTTAATAGTGAGACAAGAAGAGGGGAAGCTGCACCGCGGGCTTCCCACAGTACCTATGATGGATTTGATCCCAATATTTTAGTATTGTTACATGTTTTATTACACTGTCAAACCCTATGTATTACAAACGCAGAATCTGGAAACTTCAAATATCACCGCACGGCCATGTACCTAGCACTTATTACTTATAAACCAAGCATTCGTAAGGATATTTGAAGCTAAGTTAAGAACAATTTAACACCATATCAACACGGCAGGTCTCCGATCTTACCTATTAACTAGTCGTTCAACTAGCATCTAATTAACACCTTATTCTTAAAACAAGCAGTAAATCTACCGTTGATCCAAGGAGCGAGGCATGCGACCGAACGGGCCGGCGCGGCTAGACCGGTCGCAGCCGGATCAGATTAACATTTAACTTGAAAAAACAATGTCAGGGTTCACCTTTTATATTACGCGGATGTTGTTTAAAACTGGGAAATACGTTTGTGTGCTCGATGCTACGATAGTCCATAAATTGCCGTGTCTATAGAGTTATCTCGAAAGAAAATAGCTAATGTCCCTACTGAAAGTCAAACATGAATTTGACGTACCGATATCACGCGCTATCATTTGTTTCTGTAATGAGTATGTTTATATGAATACGTGTGTTTGAGTTATGCAGCCGATATTTTTTTAATCGTTAATCGTATTTCACCTTTATTTGACCTGTAGTTTTTATCTTACAAAAGACATCAACGCGAACACAAAACTTTGCGAAATATTGACTTGAAATAAGTTTCTGTCAAAAATTAAATTTTTGTTACAAGCCTTTGTTGCCGAGTGTACTTTTTTTGCACAGTCGTTATCTACTTGTCAAGACGATTCTAACAAGCCCTAACACGACGGGTTTATCATGTGTAATTTAGAAGTTCCAATGGCCACCCTAAGTCTCTATCATCAGACCAGCTCGATGCAACTGTTATTGTATTGTCATCAGAACTAATGGCGTATGCAAATTTTCAGCTTTATCGGAAACAACAAACATTGTAAGTTAAATAAAAGCTTGTGAAAATAATTGAAATATAACACGGGAGGAAGATTTATTCAACATTTAACAAACTCATATTACTAACTAGCATTTATTCAAGGATATACCGCAATTATTTAATGTGTTTCAAAAGTGTAAAATTGAAGTGGCTGAAATTATTACCGGTGAACGAAAGACTTCGACACTTTCCTCATGTATGTGTAAATAAATAAACAAAATGGATGCCAAGTGTAAGTCAACACGCGCCGACAGCTGCTGAGGTCAAGAGTGCGCGCTCGCCGCTGCCGATTACGCAAGAGAACATCCTTAGTTATCTTTTAGTTCCATTTTGGTGGCATTGAAGCGGACAATTATGTACCGGGTGTCCCTAAAACCTACAACTGAAGATAGGTCGGTCGTATTAAGTAAAGTAATTTTGAATTTATTTTATCAACTATCTTCGTTCTATCGTTGCTTTTAGGGAAACACAGTATATCGAAAGAAAGACCCATTCTTCGGGGAAAATAAGTATACTTTTGTTTGCTCTACCTATTATTAATCATAATTTTGATCTTTCAAAAGGGGGGTCAAAGTGTAACGAGGTTGTTACCACCTCCTTTGTTTGCGTTCCTGGCCACTCTTATATTTCGATCAAAATCTTTCAAAATTCAAAATTTATTACGTTCTATTCGGATATCGATCCTTGGGCTGACTCTCCAGATAATTTCCATAAGAACCAGACACGAGGACTCGTGTCTTGGAACTTAATTACCTAAATTAATTTATTATTTTATTTTATATTCAGCTTTAAATATATAACTCCTGTTATATTTTTATTAGATAACTTAAAATACATAATATTTTAAAAATTTGTACTACGTCTCAGCGATACTTACCTACCCTAAACCGTCAGAAAAGTATCCAAGCTCTATTCTCTAATTTATATTATGCGGCCAACCTAAATGGTCTAGGGTTGAAAAGTTTCCTCATATGTAAAGCGAAAACAGTATGTGCCACTCAGCAGTAAAGTGATTTAATCATAAGCACAGGAATGTTTGGTGATTGGCTTGAATTGCTAACAAAACGCTTAGAGATATTATAGCTTACTCTGGATTAAAAATACACCACCCTTACCGGAAACAAATCATTTAGTTCCAATGTGCCACCATCTACTAAATAATCAGCGGTTATAGTATGGCTACGTCTATATCGCGTGTCAAATTTGGATAAATAAATAAATAAATAAAGCATCCGTCACTCTCGTACTTATTTACGTGTCAGTAGGTGACGGATGCCTTATCCAAACTTTGTCTCTCGTTAAACACAGCCATATTAGGGCCCCAGGCCAGCAGCCGACATCTTTTTATTGACATCGTGATGATGACATGACAAACTAACGATTAACCCATAAGTTAGAAGTCACAGGTCACGAGTTCTATACCGTCGTCAAGGTCAGAGACTACTATCGTAAATAACTAAGTATAACTAGGTAACTATGTACTTACTGGCTTTAATTAGAGATTGGGATCTAGTTATCCGTATCCTTGTGCCTCCTTCACGAACCTAGGATAAGGGAGTCCTAGTTTTATGGGAATTAAATAATTAAATAAATGAATATGTAGGTAGGTATACCTTTAGTTGTAAAACGGACTAGTACCATCCAGTACCTTCTGGTAATCGAGGTAATGTGGTATTCCACAAATAAATTTACTTGCAAGTGTGAACATTGAAATTTGTACTCCCAGTGAGACTCGATTACTTTTAAAACAGATATGTCATCTGCCATTTTTATCCGGTTCCCAATTAAGGTTTAACGATCTTTAAGATAAACAAAAGATTACATTAATCCAAGTCAGTGACCCTGTCACTGAACTATCGGCCCACATGTGATCCTACAACACAAAGCAAAAAGTGATACGGTAAAGTGCAAATTGGATTTGGTGAGCAATCTAAATGGGGCATCGTAAATTATAAAATTTCGCGTAATCTGTTCCTAGGAACCAATTAAGGTCGCAATTTTGGAAAACGGAAATACTTACTTACGTACTTTGCGCGCTTTGCGTACTTTGCGTCTAAAGGTAAAAAAACTATAGGTACGAACCGGTAATCGAACCAAGAGGGTAGGTTTTACCGAAAAAACACACATGGTAAACAAATAATTTGCATTGAAACTATAAGTTGTGCCCAAAACCAACCAAAATCCGATATCAGTTACTATCAATGTTTAAAAAAGCTAGGTCTTAACCATAATAACAGATAAGAGTATGATTTCCCAAAATCCAAGTTCTGACCCATTTGGATTGCTCACCCTGTATAGTGTATCCTTAACACAAACTAGAGAGCCGTAAGAGTCGATTCACCCGGGGCAACTTAGTTCACAGTACGACTGTGTAACAGATTACAGGAAAAACTGGTTGCAAGGATGCGTCTCGAAAAGAGTAAAACAAAACTGTACAGGTTATTATGGGCCGTGGTTTGAATCTATAGGACCTGATACTTCTTCTTTCTTGAGGAAAATCATCTAGAGCAGCAGAATATCAACTTTGCAACATTACATGTTGTAGGTTTTGTTCAATAGACAATATACACAGTATGATATTTCACCACAGGAGCGTTAACAAAGAACCAGAGTTATTGTTTATTTAAGGTATGACATAAAGCACAGATTTACCTAGCCTAAACTAAACTCTAGGCTTGAACTACGGGTACTACAAAACAGTAAATATAGTTATATAGATAAATATTTATACATAGAAAATATATAGGAACATACACGCCCTCATCACACATTTATTTGCCCATACCGGGAATCGAACCGCTAGGGAACCGCTAGGGAACCGCTAGGGAACCGCTAGCAGAGTCACCAGTCACTACCTACCATCCTTTAAAACGGCGCCCGGCCACAATAAAAAAAACTGTTAGGTATAAAGCGTTCAATCAACTAGTTTAATTGACAAACAATATCCAATAACTATTAGAGCAATTGATACAGCAAATTAAATCATAGCAAACTACACCATTATGTCGTTACGAGAAAATTATGTCTTTGTTATTCCACGACTTAACTCCCTGTCGATATCCAGCGAGATTTATTAGTAACTCCGCCCTCGCTTCGCTTCGGTTTATATGAGTTTTCTATAACACACGTACATAAAACAAAATTTATTATACATAAAAACCTTCCTCTTGAATCACTCTATCTACTAAAAAAAACCGCATCAAAATCCGTTGCGTAGTTTTAAAGATCTAAGCATACATAGGGACAGACAGCGGGAAGCGACTTTGTTTTATACTATGTAGTGACTAATGGCAGTCATTCACTAACATTACGCGGAAGAACCGCATCGTTGCTCGTGTCGTCAGTAAGGACAACTGGTTATCTTCATTTTAAAATATAACCTGAAGTTTTATCGATTAATTAATTTAATTAGTATGCAAAATATAAAATAAAATATTCAAAGTTCATGGGCAAAAAGTGTTTTTTTTTCCTTCACAGAAGACCTTTTGATAATCTACATGTTACCTATCTTTTGTGTGAGTACCTTTTGATTATTATCAAATTATATTTTAACAAACCTTTTTATTGAAATCAAATCAAGTTAGAAAACTTTGAAATACCATGTCATAATAATAGTCTAACAGACTAGAAAGCCATGAGATGAAAATTATTTTATAATTGGTCTAAAGAGTTACAGTATAAATAGCATAATAAAAAATATATAGTAAATAGACTAGGTATAATACTATATTGCTGTGTTTTATTATGCTTTTTTATACTGTAATTTTATTTAGCTGTTTTGATCCATTGTAAAATGATTTTCATGTCATGACTTTTTTGACAGACTAAACTTACGCATTCGCACCTCATGAAAGTTTATGCAAAAACCTCATTCGTAACTCTAATTGAAAGAAAATTAAAGAATAAACTTACAAACATCAGCTGCACACGCGGCAACAAAAAACAATATGGCACTAATCTTGATCACGGCTGACGCCATTGCGGCGGAAATTAAAAACAAAGTTTAAAAAAAACTAAAATTGGTAAACGTCGGATGTTCCCGCGCTACAGTGGTGGACTGGCATTGGTCTTGGCCTTTACACCGCTTATATGGACGGGCCGCGGATACCTGAATCATCATGTTCCGTGGAAATTGAACGAAATTTGTCATTTGTATTGTAAACAAGAAAGAAGTTGTATTGTAATAAAACATTTACAAGTAGTCGATTTATTGGTGTTTTAAGTATTTATTATGTAATGAAAACAAAAGTGACTTAAACGTATAAAAACTTTAAAAACTTGCAAAATATTATCTGAATGTGTTGTAATTCTTAGAAACGGTTTCTAGAACAAAAGTATTTTTTGTAACGCTGCCCTGGTCTTAGATAAGTATTTGAACTTTATGATAACGTCTATTTATGCAAGGTTTATGATTTATGTTGATCAGTAGGCACTTACTTGCATTAAATTGATATGATATTATCTTTGATCTTGTAAAAGGGAATTCCCGAGTCGGTTTTGCCAGCAGCTGTGCAACATCATATTAGCTTTAACAAATATTCAGCTTTGATTGACAGGCTCCACGCATAAAAACGCGCACGAATAAAAATGTTGCCTGGATTATTTTAAATGAATCTGCAATTAAAGTGGATAGTTTATCGTAATTTGATTACTAGCCCATTGTAAAAGGAATGACTCTCCATGCGTGGTGGTAAGCGATCACCGCTACCCAGGAATACCTGTTATCCCAGTGGAACCCAGCAATGGCGCTGTTTAAAGAAGGACGATATATGTCGATAGCACCTTAGCCAAAGTAAGGGTCTCGGAATACAAAGGACCACTAAACTCAATATCTCTGGTAAAGACTGCTTCGACCATACTCCAGGCCGTTCATCATCATGTCGGTGCCCACGTTTTGTAAGTAGTTACCATTGTTTTGTTTTACAATAAGTTTTTTTACAATCAATGGACGATTTGATGTGAAAAATAATACACAATACCTTTGATGAACCTGCATAACCAGGTACTTACTGATCTGCACTGAAATTCATTTTAATAACATCATTGAAATCTAACGTGATGTTTAAAAGTAAAATCGTTAAATCTGGGCGCATCAAGGAAAACAGTTCAAGGTCATCCATGTACAGTCGTGTATCATGTATACAGTTTTGCATCTTATCACTCTGAAATATGGTGCTTAAGTGCATACATATCTTTGAGCTTGAGTGTACTTATAACGGAGAGTTCATTTCAGCCACTCTATGCAGCCGAGAGCCGCGTCCGAAACCCCAGCATAGAGTTTACAGGATACGATGAAAACCATAAAAGACCAACAAGTGCCTTAATCAATTCTTTTTAATCATGCAAATTTCGACCACCCGTATGGATTGTGGCCCACTGCCTCAAGTTAATTTCAAGCCATGAATGAGGCACTGGATGATACATAAATAATTTATTTATTAGTCAATACAACCAGCCGAAAGCGCAACCGTATTCGTGTAGCCATATGCGTACCTAATTTGTTATTCGAACTTCCTATAGATAGATACACTACAATAGGGTACATTTTCGGGTTCTAGTTTATAACACAGCTGTTGCCCGCGACTCCGTCTACGCAGAAAAATAAATCATAGTCTTTGTTCATCAGCGATAATCTAGGAGTCTAATGGCGGAATATTTTTTCAAATCGGTCCATTAGTGTCGGAGCGTATTCAAATCAAATAGACAATCAAATCTTTCCTCTTTATAATGTTAGGGTAGATTAATGCTGTAATTTTTTGTGTTTTTGAATACATTGGAAAAAGCCGGGTCCCTTAATCAATTTAATGATGTTCATCTTCGGGAAAAGTCGATTGCAACCTTTCCTATTTCAATTATAATAACTTAAGACTCTTTACTTAATGTGTGATCTGTTCTATTATTAGAGAACTGGCTGTTCCGAGCGCGTCCTCAGGAAACCAGTCAGCCCCGGTCGATATAGTCGTAAATTTGATGTCTAAGAACCTAGCTCAGTAAGGCTAAGGACCATTAGACGGGCAAGCGAGAGCGGCGCCTGCGCCGATTTCGAAAATCAAGTTTATCTTGCTGGTAGGAATGAGCATAATTCACTATCAATTGATTAGCTCCAAATTAGAGATACTATTTAAAATAAAATGTAGAACTAGTCAACTAAGGCCCATATATTTTTTACTGTCGTAAATCAAAAAGATGCTTTATATATAACACATTTTACATTTTAGTAATTATCGCAGCAATTGCGATATATTAAATTCGAAATATTATCTGCGTTATTGTGACAAGGTACTAAAATGTACAGCTCCTTCTGAGTTCTACTGTACGAACGTATAAATCGTCTTCAGCAAGAGACTACCTGTCCTGTACCTGCAAGAGAGAAAACCTATACCTGTCCACCAATTGAATTTGAAATATATATTTATCCCGCTAGGCCAAATATCAGTGTTATTGTTTGTGTCTGAGTCTTTGATGTTTTCCTTGTACATAAGTATTTATTTCTCAGTAAAAATATGTTTTCGCTGTCCAGTAACTACCTTTAGTACAAGCCTTGACCTTAGTTTGGAACTAGGTCAATTTGTGTAAGAGTGTACCCCGAGATTTACTATCGATAGCTTCTGGATCATTGTTACCTCGGGAATCCTGAGATTTTCCGGGATAATTCAGGGTATAAGCTATCTCCATTTCAAATGTCATGATCATGAGTAACAAGCTAACACCAACTTTCGCATTTATAATATTATATAGGTAGTGGGATTATTATTTATTTCTGTTTCATTTTGAAATTCAGCGTTGTTCTCCAAACCTCTGTTACAATGGATTTTCAAAATGGAAGCTTGTGGAAATAAATTGTTTATAAAAAGACATAAACAACGTGGAATTTGTAACATACTTGTAAATGGTAGTATAGGACCATGTGCAGGGTACATCCGGATCGCTATCACCATCTTGTCCTTTAACTTACCGTCAAGCCACAGTGTCACGTTGTTGTGTTCCGGTGTGGGGTTAAGACCACCGCTGACTAGTATAGAGGCATCCTATCTTAGTCATTAGGGTTGGCAACGCATTTGTAGTCCTTGGATTGCAGTCTTAAAAATGTACATCTATAGGCCTATAGTAGGTAAGCCACCTTAGGTCCAAAGTCAATCTGACATTCTACAACAATAAGGTTGAGTTTCCTAAAAGTTACAAATGACTTGATATTTAATAATATAATAATAATAATAAATCATTTATTTCGAGTAAATTTACACTCATATATTGTTAGTAGTTCCTTAATCCTAATTGTTAGTAACAAATTACAAATAACACTAATTATAAAGGGCATGTAGCCCACAACAATGGCGCATGTAAGGGCAGTCTACTCTGCTCCCTATCATGCTGAGGATGATATTGGGGCTGCTCCGCACGCGGCGCACCAGGGACGCGGCCCGCTTGCGCATGATGGTGTGAAAGCAGCATTTGCAATGACATTGACGACTTCAAGCATATTTTTTTTGAAACGGGGTCCAAATTAATGCTCGTGACCGTACTTACTTAAGGTACGGTTACAAATAGTATTAGTTACGCTGTCACTAATTCCGGTAGTTTGACAGCAAAACCACAGCCTGCTGAGATCATCCGAACAAACGAAACTTCTGCGAATTGTACAGTTCAGTACAATAGTTTTCTAATGACTACCAACGTTAGCAAATCTATTTAAATAAATGACTTTTGTCATGCTTGTATGCCGCTTTTATACAGAATAACAAATAATGTAGAAATTAACATTATTGTAGCAAAGCGTGTGTGACGCGGTCCGAAGAAAAACGGATCCTCTTACAAATTATTAAAAAAATCACGGTCCATTATAACACTCAGGTTTTGAACCGTAATAGATAGTGAGTTAATTTTATTTGCGGAATATGTGGTGATTTACTAACAAATACAAAAAAAGTTATTCCGATTCGGGAATCGGGTTTTTTTTAACATATTTTTATTTTAGTTATATCGTAGAAACACACAAACGTCCAAATTTGGTATGATTATATTCCAAACACTGAAGAAAAACAACAAATAATGCAAAATGCTCAAGTGTCAGTTGGGCTCGCGCTGGTTTGATTCGAAATTCAATTCAAATTGGAATACAATAACACCTACTGTGAAGCAGCACGGAACCCTCAGTGCACCAGTCCGACTCGCACTTGGCCAGTTTTTAAAACAATAAAGCGTAAGCATTCCTCAAAGGCAGTGGCAGCCCTAGATCTAATGATAGTTCATTCCTACGATAAAGTTTCCTCGGTCTCGTGGGAAAATGTGCCGAGTCGCCGATCCTGAGGTATGGGACAGATCAGACACGAGAGTTATTATCAAGACTCGAGGGCAGCTGAGCTTGTTTTGCTTTCTTTGTCGACAAACTAGAACTGCTATTATAGTCTCGTTTATAGCTGTAGATATACGAGCATAAAACATCCGTTTCTTTCTGACAAGTCCGTAAGTGCGAGAGTGATGAATGCTTTATCCAATTTAATTCGAAACGATAAACATGACCATAACATACATGCCTGCTGCGGAAGTGTTTTTTTAAACTTATCGCTCAAGCATTTGTCGACTTTTCTTGGAAAGTAATTAATGTCGTATCTTGAAAAATTTTACTTTACGATGCCTTTTTAAAATTTTACCAATTAGTTTAACTACTGATCAAAGAACAGGCCCTAAGAGCGGATTCGGAGATTAGACTATACTTTGGCGTTTAATCTAGATATGAGCCTTATTACAGTTTGGTGGAATCCAACCTAATCGACTTATATAACGGAGTCACGGCTAATAAATATAATAAATATTTTCATCTAGCCTTTGTATGTATGTATGAAATTGTTCTAGCCTTAATAGCAGTTTACTTCTAGTGGGCCATTATGCAGTTATTACCCATGACAGTCCATCTTCACATAAGTAGTCTACCTTACCTTATTAAGGCCTGGCTTTTCCTTACAGATCATAAATAACGTTATACCTAGTCGCCCTGAGAATGCTTGTATGACTAACTTGAATACTACGCTTAAGACTGCGCCGACCTTACGCCGGATGTAGTGGCGCCCTCATTACTATTATTGTGTTTTCTAATAAACTAAAGTATTTTCTTGAAATTGGTCGGTAGTTTTTTGTACTACAAATGAAAACACAACTTATAGGGTATATCACATAGTTTAATAACAATTCACCTTCGAGTTATCAGCTTAACGGAAAAACAGTGGCCACCTTTTCCCGTTAACGCTGACTACTCAAAGGGTAATTGTTATTAAAGTTTGTTACGTGTCCCATAACTTGTGTTTTTACTTGGGCTACAAAAACGTATCATCTAATTGCAAGGAAATTCTTTAGTTAATTAGAAAACACAATAACAGTAATGAGGGCGCCACTGGACGCTCGAGACGTTTGCTCGGTGCAGTCTTAATAAGACAGATTAGGTAGCCGACAAAACTTTGCAAGTGTACAAGTTTATCAATGGAAAACTGTACACTTTTGTCAAATTGTAGAGATGTAAAGTTTTGTGGGAGGACGTCGAAGCGCCCCTTTTTGAATAATAAGCGTGAATCTTTCTTGCGTTTGGTTTGAGAGTAGGAAATTTACCGGTTTTTCTCAAAATCTACCAGTTTATATTGGGGTTAAGGACGGAGAAGTAAGATCTACTTAATTAGAATAGTATACTTGATTTCAAATCATATTTAGTACTACTTACCTAATTGTGCATCCGCGTCCAGAAGATAGTAAACTATATGTAATTAAGTACTTTTTAATTGGTGGTGTTACACAATGAATTCATTCATGATGATGATGATGATTCATGATGTGGTTGTGGTTAGGTATTTTATATATTGATATTTATAGAAATTACTTTTAGTGTTGTACTTATTTGGCTATTCGTTGTAAATTAATTATTTCTCAATCGCTCAAAGGTTAACTGGAAGAGATCCCTTAAAGGGATAAGTTCGCCGTTGTACATCCCTGTTATATTTTTGTCTATTTTATAATTGTTATCTCTTGTTTGTACAATAAAGTGTTTACATACATACATACATACATACAAGATCGCTTTGATAGTAATTCCGTGAAATGTTCATTGTAATCAAAACATACTTGGAAAGTATGGGTTTTCTTTTAAAAAACTTAAGACCGAAAGAGCCGGAGTAAAACAAACGTATGATAACCCATTCCTGTCATCTGCGATATTTTATTCAAAAATGCTCTCTATTGCACGTAAAATCAAGAGGACTATGAAAAAATCCCGTACACCCAACTTGTGTGTGGGTGCAGCGTCGGGGGCCTGCGGCGGCGGCGCGGCGGGAATCTTATTACGCGAAGTTTTAAAAAAAAGATTCTCTCTGTGTCGAAATTATTTTATAAATATACTTATTATCAGTACCTACTATCATGTATTAGTACCATTTCTTCGTATTGTTTGAGAAAAGCATTAAGTAAACCTATCTATATGCCTCGGTGGAAACGGGGATTGCCTGACTCGGATTTTTTCAGGCCTGGCTCATACACATTTGAAAAAACCAAAGTTGTCTCTCCTGTGGTCAATAGTTGAAGGCTTGTGTGCATATAAATTATTTTTTTTTGATATGATAGACCTGACGCCGTTTATGCGGATGTGGGTTCAGCCAGAAAATTAGGCCTTGAAAACTTTAACTTTGGTTATGTCCACAGGAAAGACGGTAACCTAAATCTGAGTATGAATCGTAAAAAGGAGTTGTGATATTATGCGGGCGCCATTAGGAGTGAAATTTGAGAATATTCTAGCTCTGACAGTCGCTGCGGCAAACTGTTCTTCACGAGTATAATGTTACGGTGTTTTTTTTTGGCTTTTCGGCATAGCCATTTAGCCAGTTACGGTGATTCAGTTACAAGATCTTATCATCAATCACCTAATTGTCCAGGCTTCACTACTGGGCGTGGGCCTCTCTAAGTGCGCCAAACAATATCACGATCAAGATCTTTGTGGTGGTTTACCATTGTGTTTCTAATTTAACGGTAACATAAGTATACACGTACTTATAACAAAAATATACTTAAAGTTAGACAAAACTATTGAATTGATAAAAGCCCCCGATATAATGGCGACTCTTTAACTACCATTCCAAGTGAATTTCATGAAACTTAGATAATAACCATCCCGACTTAATAAACATTAAAAAAAACACTACACACACACACACACGACCCGACACAGTGATACACAGTGTTAAATGTTTAGTTAGGTACGGTCGGCCAAGAAAGTGTTTCTGTGAAATATAATTATCGCTAAGATTGACACTTGTTACTTCTTAATATTATTGTAAAAGTGAAAATCGAACTTGTATCATGCATGACTTGCAAAGGAACTTCAACCGTAGGGTGGTAGATCACATTTTTGTCCGACTGTATATTTCTGCTGCATTTTACCTATTTGCCACCTGCAGCGACTTATTGATAGGTCGCAGGAGAAAATCTCGTACCAAGTTACCAAAGTTCGGTACAGTCAAGGAAATTGATTCCCAGACCATTTCGGACTATGTCAAAGTGACACTGTAAATAAAATCATTAGAAGTCACTTACGTTTTGATTGATTGCGTCACTTTGGCATAGTCCAAAATGGTCTAGGAATCAATTTCCTCGACTGTACCTATGTATGTATGTAAAGACTGACCAGAAAAATAAAAATCGTCTCTAACGGAGTCGCCACTAATACTATTTTAGCTGTGTTTCGTGAATTACAATAGAAATGACAGTTCATTATAATTTCCCCAAAATGGCGACGTTTTTGATTTTTCTGTTCAGACTATGTATTATAGTAGGTACCTACTTGCGTTATGTAAATAGGTATATTATTGTGAACTTAAGGATTCATCATGATTCCGTCGATCGAGTGTCGTGATGTGATGCTTATCTGGGAGGATGTACTTGACTTTATTTATTTCTTGTTTCAAATTCCCCATTCGGGCTGTACCGGACAACTAACTGACATTCCTGACTGTGTGACTTCCTGACCATGGCAGTTAGGTATTATTTTCCCGCGGACTGTTAAATTTTCAGGGACAAAAAATTATCTTCTCCCCCACCCCTACAGCCAAAACAACGAATACTAAAAATCTGAAAAATATCTTCAATGAAAGCGCATATAA
Organism: Acleris laterana; assembly: GCA_963966035.1. Classification (NCBI taxonomy): domain Eukaryota; kingdom Metazoa; phylum Arthropoda; class Insecta; order Lepidoptera; family Tortricidae; genus Acleris; species Acleris laterana. The sequence goes on from OZ014451.1 coordinate 6,101,158, forward strand.
CGAATTTAAAAGAAAAAATAATAAAATGGTGTGCTCTTCTGTCGAAGACTAAAACTCATTCTGGGTTGCAGTGAGGATAGTTAGTTAGTTAAGATCTCTAAGCCTAACATAATTATTCTCCATCAAGCTGCCTGGATTTGAATGTTGCTGGTCTGATCACCGTGATGGGCATGCCGGCTTTAAAAAGTTCTTCTTCTTTCATCCCATCCGGTGATCCTGCTTGAGTTAAAGCCCGATGAGTGCGACATCTCTTCAATACACCAAGTTACATATTAACGGGCAACTTGATAACATGCCCATTGCTCGGGTAGGTACTGCTTTGGAGATGGCGATAAAAAAGCAATGCAGTTAGCATTTCGAACCCGGTAGATATGATTGCAAATGTGCAAATCCGCATGCCGAGACATGACAATAACAATGCCATAGTGCCTTGGGATTTATGACGCATCTCTGGTTAGCAGAATCAGTACCAGGCTGTATTATTCTCAAACAGAATTGACCCGTTATGTCACTAAACGTCTGAACGCACTATAGGTGACATTTACGTGGATGACTTAATTTGAGTGGGTGGCACAAGTAACGTTAACTATAATAATTGTTTGTATGTGATAGTTAATATCCATGGTTAGGTAATTAAAATTAGTGGACTCTAAATTTTGCTAAACTAGAAATGATGTTAGGGGTGCCGAAAATAGTTTTCGGTTCTATGGTAGGTATGGTAACCTACCCGTTCTGAATGATGGTTATTTATCTTGGTAAACACATCTTACCTTAGAAGTCTAAAAAAAGGATGCCTATGTCCAGCAGGAGGTTATTAAAGAAACATTTGTTAAGGAAATATATTTAAATTTTACTATGGATTAATCAAAAGATATCTCAGTCCAGACTTCACAGAGTCCATTCCCTTACTCAAAATGATAACTCCATAAAAAAGTAAGCGGCGTGACGTGCGAAAATGTAAGATTACTTTATGGTAAAGCACTCCATACATTGACGGTGTGAGATGTAGATAATGGCGACATAAGCAAAGTTCACGGCCGATTACTCGGTGGCTGGCCTCGTAATCCGACGCTCGGCCGATGACGGTAGGAGTAATGCATAATGCATTATTCATTCAATCCTAAAACAATTTCATTCCATGGTAATGGTAAGTAACTGTAACATGAAGAAAGAAAAAACACTGAGACCAAAAAAATATCTAGCTCTATAAAATTGATCATTGAATAAGATATAAATAAGATATGCGCCAAATTCCATCTAAATCTGTTCAGCACCATATGTATTTACAAACTATAGGTACGTGACTAAAAGAATACTAAACTGCCCAAATCCACTAAGTTAAGATTTTCTTAATATATATTTTTTTCTCTGTTTTTCTAATTTAAAAAAGACACGTTGCCGACTGTACCTCTAACACTTATCATTTATGATAATCTCGTAAACACAACACAAAATAAGATACATAAATGTTGTGGATGTTATCCAACGTCTTTTTTGGGTCCCGTAGCCAAAGGGTCCCTATTACTAAGCCCTGTCTGTCTGTATGTCTGTCAGACCTGTCAGTGGGCTGTATATCATGAAGAGTGCGTAATAGATGGACAATTTCAATTTTATGAAGAGAACAAGAAATAATAAAATTAAAGGGCGAAATACCGCATACAAAAAACTCGTGTGTGAGTCCGACTCGCTACTTACTAGTTTAATTATAGCGTTAACTATTAGGCAAATCCGGTCAAGTGTGAGTCGGGCAGTACAGACTGACTTGGTGAACAAGGTTTTTTATTGTTTATTATTACCATTTGCCGAATTTTTATTGTGACACGTTTGGCCACATTGAAATTAAAGGTGAGCATTCACATGAGGAATAGCACGCGACATTTTGTGTAGCGACTTATATTGCTAACACTTTTGATAAATCTAAAGCAGTGATATAAATCACCTGCGACTAAAAAAATAGTGAATTCTTCGTCTTTAATCCACCTGCAGGTTTTCATGTTTGAGTATCAAAATAAAACGCTGACTAAAAGTTCCTACGTGACAAACAAAATCGCTGACGTTTCCAGGTGCTAACTTCATTTCGGTCTGACATGACGTGACATGACATGACAATTGACATGACCGAAAGTGCAGCTTACTTCATTTCAGTGCTGTACCCGTGATCTCGTGAATAGCTAATATAGATTTTATAATAGGACAAGTGTAATTAGATAAATGAAGTGATCTTATTTGAAAATAAGAAATTAAAGATACGGGTATTGTCTACTTTCTATAAATTATTATTATGATGTGCTTCCAATATATAAATAAAAACGCCTCGAGTTGGTTGGCCCTGCTCTAGTTCTAAATTAAATCTACATTTTAAAGATACCCTGATTAAATTACTTATCCGTAGTTGGAGTTAAGAAATTTTGAGATTTTTGGGGTAATTACTTGTATTTTTTATAAGTCTGAGTTCTGATCATAATTCGTGTCTCTGGTCTTAACATTGTTTGTTCTTATTCCTAAGTGTTTAATGTGGATTTTATGTGTCTTCCTTAAGGATATGAATGCCGTTATCTTTTAATGGTATTCTGTAAATCTCTCTATTGCCAAGCGCGTAATTAGCGCTTAAACACTTAACATTTCCCTTCCTATAGGTTATGATAAAACTACTTTTAGATAAGATTGAACCACTACAGAGTATACTTTGGCTTTCAGTGCAGAACCTTATAGCCTTCTAGGACCAGTGGTTCTAATTGAATTGTACAAGGATTAAAGTGGCCAATTGTTGGAAATTTATAATTCTTAGGTTCTAATAAATTATCACTTGTCGTACTGAAATGCGTTACTACAAATGAAATAGAAATATTATGAACATCCTTACAATGTAACTGTTGTAAAATTGTTAGATTGTAGATTCATGACATTTCTTCTTGCTATAAACATTTTAGTGCTCAAATCAATATCATTGCTGTAGTAAAGTAACCACTCATGATTTTATTTAAAACCATTTCACCTTGACAAATAAGGAAGTTGGCTTTGTATACTTATTGTAATTTATTTTGATTTAGAAGCATAGTTTAGTTTGGGATTGGATTGGATAGTTTGGGTTCTTAAAGTGAGTGGCAGCTCACCACTGATAGCAACTAGGACAAAATGCAATGATTTTTGACAGGTGAAATTATTTTAATAGACCTTTGGATTAGCCTTGTTGATAAACCTGCCACTATAAAGGCAAATATTTCTCTGATGGACACAGACATACACAACAATGTAAACCATGAAACTATACCCTTATCATGGACACTGTCTCTGTGTCACTTTATTAATACTACGCTAGTCAATATGTGTGCGATTGTCCCCTAATAGTTATATTTATATTCCCAGGTACATAATGCGTCCCGTGCTGTTTGTGGCACTGCTGTGCTGCGGGGTGCTCGCGGCCCATGCATATGAAGACAGCAGCCTTGAGGATGATGATTTTGCAGAGTTTGAGCAGTTTGATGCTGACGAGGACATGCCTGGAGGTGACACGAGATTTCAAGAAAGAGGTCAGTAGGAAAATAGCGCATATTCAACACACCCATGGTCTTACAAATAGTTTGATTTACATATGCATGTTAAATTATATTATTTAAATGTAAATTTAAATAAATGAAGGCAAGGCGTTCATTCTCATGCCTATTCCTTTGTTAACAGATTTTGGTGAAGAAGTAAATGAAGTAAAGACACCTGTCCAAAAGCCAAAGCCTACAGTTACAGCGCAAGATTTGGAAGCAGAGGTTGAGATTGAAGATGAAATTGTGGTTGAGGTAACGTCAATAATATCTTCCTTGCTTTATCTACTACGGGTTACCTTTGGGCAAAATATGTTTGGCAAAATGTATTGTTTCCCAACCGCTTCATTTGCCAACCTGCTTTTTTTTCTGTAACTGTAAATATTTCAGGATTTTTATAAAAACTAACCTATAGGCTTCTACACTATGATACTGAAATAAACCCTGAAATATTTACAGTTACAGAAAAAAACGCGGGTTGGCAAATGAAACGGTGGGGAAGCAATACATTTTGCAAAACATATTTTGGCCACAAGGCAGGATACCATCTACTTGACTTTGCTGAACCTAGTATTACAGTTTAAACTGGTGTGTTAATATATGTAGAAGTGAAGGTTATGGTATAAGTACTCAGTTATTCATTTAAGTCAATGTGAAGCTATCTAGTTAAATAATGTATGTTGTTTGAAATAACTCCAACAACTATCATTTTCCTCCTACACAAACACTGAGATTTTATTATACCAAACAAAAGATAAGTACCAACTGCATTAAACTACTAAAGTCATGTACAAACATGAATGAATTCTTTAATATGGGACAGTTTGGAGTAAGCAAATTATCTAATTAGTTTTGTATATAGTTATTGGTTTAGCATAATTATGTGTTTGGTTATAAGTAGGGCTCGTAGTTCTAACCAGGTTTCGTGTACACGGGCTGGGAATCCATTTCTGTCTTACATGGATATGTGTTTATAACAGGTTCCGAACAGGTATCCAGGTACCTGTGTAGTTACTACCCGGGGACCTGTGTTTATGCACGGACATGGATCAGCAGATCTTAATTACCCGCTGGTATTACCGAGCTGTTGTAAGTAAGAGCTATGAATGAACGATGTAGGAAGGAAGCTACGAAAATTTTGTAGCAACAGCCCGTGCCTACCTCAAACCGTCGTGGACTGGTAATACCCAGGGAAATTTAAGTCCCGTCCGCATGGACTTTCATTTAGTTCGTACGCGTTAAAACACTGATACCCGAGCGGGCGTGTAAGACGACTATTTGTCTTTTTTTCCATTTTTTTCTCCAGATATACGTATGTATATCAAGGTCAATAAAAAAAATATGTTATGTGTCTTATCTAGATAGGATAGAAATAACGAAGCATTTGCACTGACGAAGAGATAGTCATTTTGAAAGCTCAAAGTCATTCTCAAAGCTACAAACAAAATATTGCTGCATTTATACTTTAAAAGAAAGAAAAAAATACATATTTTACCATAATTTGTGGTGAAAATAATAAGTTTATTCACAGGATAAGAATGATGTATGACAAGGAATTTTGACTGTGTTGTTGTTAGGATGAAGACAACGAGTTTGAACACTTCCAAGACCCGGAGGAGTTTGAAGGTTTCCAGGACAGCATTCCCAGAAACGCAGAGCAACCAAAAATTACGATTGCTCAGGTAAGCCAAGAAAAAACACTTTTCGTCATCATCAGGTAGTATACAGGGTGTCCCAAAAGTACCACGCCACAGTGACACCGGAGGTAGGTCAGCTCAAGAGGAACCTAACCAGCCTAACATGACCTCAGTAAAAGTTGCACGGTTTTCGAGTTATTGGCGAAATGAAGATTTTTAAGAATTTTCCCCTTTGCTTTTACATTTTTAGTACCAGTATCGACTTGGACAGCTTTTAATAACAGTTTTTTATGTGTATCAAATCACGAATAGCTAATTTAGAAGTCTAAAGTGTTATTTTGTCAATAACTACTACAAGAATCTAAAAAAAGTTCGATTTATCTCGATTTAAATTGTCACAAAAACATTAATTTCAACTTTGATCATCTGCCACAAAAAAAAACAATTAGAAACGAAACAAACAAGTAACGCCAATAAATTAGATACATTATGCAGATTCAGAAATGGTATAACACATGTTATCTTACTGCGAAAAGATAGGCATTTTTGTAACCTTCCTGATGCTGCACGCCATCACTGCTCACACTCCCGTGCAACTTTTACTAGTGTTTTTACTTTTTTTTTGTATTTGATGCTGCCCGTACCATATCGGAAGTCAGTTTACGGAAATTGAGCCGAAATTTTATAAAACGATGTTTTTTGTGCATTCGAGTCCATGGGAGACAATTTGAACACTTATTGTAATGTAACCTAATTAAGTTTACAATAAATGAATGAAAAAAAAATCTGTTTTTATTTTCATTGCCATTTTATCCGGCCCATTGAAATTAAAATAAGTTAACGTTCAAAAGAGTGACAAATTAGCCCTCATGATATTTTGCAAAACCGCTGTCCACAACATTTTTGTAGCACTTAGTGACTGCTATCGAAGCTCAAGTTTTAGGTTAGTTCCATGAGGCATCACTAAAATGACAAAAATGCTTATCGTTTTCGTAGTAAGATACATGTGTTATACCATTTCTGAATCTGCATAATGTATCTAATTTATTGGCGTTACTTGTTTGTTTCGTTTCTAATTGTTTTTTTTTGTGGCAGATGATCAAAGTTGAAATTAATGTTTTTGTGATAATTTAAATCGAGATAAATCGAACTTTTTTTACATTCTTGTAGTAGTTATTGACAAAATAACACTTTAGACTTCTAAATTAGCTATTCGTGATTTGATACACATAAAAAACTGTTATTAAAAGCTGTCCAAGTCGATACTGGTACTAAAAATGTAAAAGCAAAGGGGAAAATTCTTAAAAATCTTCATTTCGCTAATAACTCGAAAACCGTGCAACTTTTACTGAGGTCATGTTAGGCTGGTTAGGTTCCTCTTGAGCTGACCTACCTCCGGTGTCACTGTGGCGTGGTACTTTTGGGACACCCTGTATAGCTTGTGCAAAAAATTGTCTATCTAACAGTGTCTTTATCGAACAAATATACAGACCTGTTTGATTAGATTATTTAGTGACCTATTCTTATATTTTAGGCCGGGTATCTAACTTTTAAATCAGTATGCTTATAAGAATTGATTGAAATTTAGAATTCATAGTAAACCCGATGACAATATAATATTACTGGTGTCTAAGAGTGATGATGGGAGTCAAAAGGTAGCAAGTTGGATCTTCAATGAAATCTGTTAAAAAAAAGGTAGTTTGCAACAAAAGCTCATCTCTTTATATTTTTTAGAGAAACTTTTTTGTATACTTTAATTTCCCCCAGGTTCCTATGATGGTGCGCCCGCGCTGGGACGCGTACTGGCTGGAGGGCATCCTGTGCTGCCTGCTCGCGACGTACGCGCTGGCCTACGCCGTCGGCCGCGGCAAGAACACCTCCATCGCGCTCAACTTCCTCAAGATGCATAAGCCGCTGCTGGATGATAACTTTACTCTAGTCGGTGAGTGGTTCTTTATTTATAAACAGACCTAGGAATATTCGGGGCAAAATTAAATGACAGCTAGGGATTGCCTATATCGATAAACTCAATTATCGATGCGTTTCCCATATATTAGTGATCGCTCCAAGTTTTGTTTGTAAAAATAACATTTGATTGAAAGTATGCAATGAAACAAAATAGCAAAATAATTCTGGTTATTCTTTATTTTAAAAGGATTTTTTAACCTTCACTCATCATCATCATATATTTTTTCCGTATTGTGAATTTCAGAATGACTGTCCCATTTACTATTGTTAAAATAAACGACTAGAATTTGTTAGGAGTAAAAACAATGTGACGATGATGAGTGAAGGTTATAAATCCTTTTAAAATAATGAATGACCAGATATGTTGCTATTTTGTTAATTTGCATACTTTAAAAAATAAACTATTTTTACAATCAAAACTTGGAGCGATCACTAGTATGGGAAAAGCATCGATAATTAAGTTTATCGATATAGGCAATCCCTAGCTGTCATTTAGTTTTGCCCCGAATATTCCTAGGTCTGTTTATAAACAATTAGATTACCTATGTATCTTTATTTTCTGATTATCGAAGTGAGTTTGAGTGAAATTCTGAAGTGTGGTCTATCTCTGTTTATGTAAATCTACACTATTAAGGGCAGGTGGGGCAAGTGGGTTTACGGGGTAAGTGCGCCACCAATATCACCTAAAAATATATTTATTTAAATATTTGTGTTCCAGGAGAGACCGGGAGCGACGTGGCGATCGCGGGCTCGGAGCGCGGGTGGCGCCGCGAGGCGGAGCACTGCTTCACCATGTGGTGCAGCGGCCGCGTCTGCTGCGAGGGCATGCTGCTCACGCTCAAGCTCATCAAGGTACCACTATCACCACCACTACCACGTCTTAGTACTGTGGCCCCTCTTACACGATATTTCATCATGGGGCAGTGTAAAAGGGATGCCGCACGAGCGTTGCCGGTGCGTTGCATCTTCGCTGCTGCGTTGTTCTACGTATAAGTTAGAACATGCCACACGATACGTTAATACACTTGCACCGCTCTATGTTAAAATCACAGCGTTGCGTCTACGCTACGCACCGGCAACGCTCGTGTTGCATCGCTCTAAAGGACGTATAATTTATTCACTCTTGTAAACTTTTATCTCTCAATTAAAATAGCCTACCATAGAGCCTAGCATGGAGGCATTCCATCTTAGTCCTCAGGGTTGGCAACGCGTTTGCAGTCTTAGGATTGCATTGCAGTCTTGTGAATGCGAATGTCTATGGGTCACAGTTTCCACTTACCATCAGGTGGCCTGTGTGCTCGTTTGTCTTCTCTATGCCATAAAAAAAAAGGCTGAAACAAAATTCTAAAGTTGTTATCCCTTTTAGTAGGCAATTGGTTATTCCATACTGTTTGTTCCGTGTGCAGCGTCAAGACTTACTGCATGTGGTGATGGGCGTGGTGCGGCCCACGCCGGACACGCTGCTGGCGCGCGTGGAGCTCGGCAAGGACGACATCGAGCCGTTCGTGCTGTGCGTCGCGCAGAAACGGGTCGCCGCGCGCCGCTCCAAGGAGATGCAGGACCTGGTGGGTACATGATGTTACTCAAAATGTATGTATGTATGTATGTTACCTAGCTGTAACCGTAGCGGTAGAGACGTCTCGCTCTTAGGGCCGTATTAATAAACTAATCTCAACTCTAATGCTCGTCTCGAGATGCGTCAAAAATGACAGTTCTATGGTTTGACGTTTACTTTGACGTGTCTTGTGACGACCATCTCAGCCAAGATGAGTTTATTAATACGGCCCATAGTTAGTTCCTTTGTTTTATATCTCTTTTAGGCAAACAAATTCTTTGTAATAAAATAATAATAACCCCAAACAAATAGTTAGGCTTACGATCAGGAGACTTTGGCGGCCACGTGATAGGCCCACCACGGCCTATCCACTTGTCGGGAAATCGTGGGTCTAAATGTGCTCTAACAATTTGTCGCGTAATGGCATGAAGCACCATGTCAGGAACATGTGTGAGTAAGTCAACATCCTCTAATAATTATTATTTTAGCCGAAACGGTCAAAGCTGATGGTGGTGTTTTAAACGTGTCACTTGTATCTATTATTCTCCTTCCCACCCTCACCTTCCTGGGTCACCTGTACATGTTGTGGTTTTCACGTAACAATGTCGTTGTGTCCCCAGAGCGTGTTCTGCCCGGAGCGGCGGCCGGGCGACAAGCACGGGCTGCCGTCCTCGCTGTGCGTGATGTCGGAGTGCGGCGAGGCCACGGCGGCCATCCTGGACGCGCGCGTCACCGCCGCGCTGCACCAGTACCACGACCACATCCAGTACATACACATCTCCGACAAGTACGCGGGCGCCAAGCAGATGGAGTGAGTACTCGAGGTTATGTCACAGTGGCAGGTTATTGGAGTGGGTCGATGTCGCGGAGGCCGTTCGTCCGTGAATATGTTTACCTACAATGGTTAAAAAGATACAAGCATGTACGTAATCAAAACTACAGGGTTCATTGATTAGAACAAAAAATATTATATTGTTATTATTATTACTTATTAGCAAGGTTATTAATACGGAATTCTCCTTTGGGGAAATTCTCGCCATGTCAAAAGAGTTCTCTTGGTACAAAAGCAGTGCATAAGAGCAATATGTGACGTAGATGCTATGACCTCGTGCCGTCCCCTGTACAAAAACTTAAATTTGCTAACTGTGCCTTCCATGTATATATATGAGGCTTCATTGTTTGTAAGGAGCCATCCGGACTTCTTTAAAAAGAATAGAGATACCTGTGGTTTTCGCACCAGATATCCGGACCACCTTGTAGTGCCTGCTAAGAGAACCAAACTATACAGCAGAAGTACTTACTGTATGTCCATAAGTATTTATAATAAGTTACCCAATGCATTAAAAAACTTATCTTTAATTAAGTTCAAGCAAGGACTAAAAAGCTGGCTCATACAAAAGTGTGTATATTCTATGGACGAGTACTTTAGTAATTCTGATTAAATTGTAATAACCTAATATTGTTGACATAAATTATTCTTATGATTTCCATAATTAATAACATTATCTTATTTTCATAATAAAATTAAACATAATTAAGATTAAACTTAACCTTGTAAATTCAATAGGGCAAATTATTTATAATATATTTTACGTGCTGCTTAGCGGCAGATTATGTGTTGCCAATGCAATTTTATAAGACCTTTCTATACATCATGATCTATGTAAAATAAAGATTTTTGATTTGATTTGATTTGATTTTGATTGATTAATTATTACATATTCAAAATACCGATTGTGTTGATTTCAAATTTGCAAATTAGTGTTATTTAGTGCGACGTAGTCTATAAGAAATCTGGAAAACACTGTTTATATTGCTCGGCCAGACCTACTCGTACATTGCAGTTAGCCTTCTTTGGTTTCCACGACTCTAGCTGTATGTTTGTGCTTCCCGCAGAGAGAGCGCGCCGACGAAGCCGCCGGACACGGAGCGCGTGCTGCTGGTGTCGCTGGCGCTGGGCGCGGACGGCGGCGGCGCCGAGCTGCGCCCGCTGCTGCTGCTCGTGTTCTACCTGCTCGAGAAGGTCAAGCGGACCAAGCTCAGCAAGGAGGTCAGTTCCACTACCAGGTTCAACAGAGGTTACTACCCACTGCTGCAACTGTACTTAGGCCGGCCTTACACTCCTAAGTTACATACATACATACATACATAATCTCACGCCTTTATTTCCAGAGTGGGGTAGGCAGAGCTACAGAATTACCAACAACTCTAAAAACTTGTTGATAATTCTGTAACCACATTTTGCACTTTTAGGCTAAGATGTTTACCAGTGTATTAGTGACAGGTTGCAAGCCCATCGCCTAACAATACTATACGCCTTTATTCCCTCAGCCGTCTCTTACGACATCCACGGGAAGATATGGAGTGGCACTATTCTAAACCGGCAACCTCTTTCACTTACGTAAGTAGGGACGCAGCTATTTGTTACAATTAGATAGAAATATTTTTTTCTCATTCTAACAGATAGCCGTGTCCCTACTTACGTAAGTAAAACTTGCCAAGTGTAAGGCCGGTCTAAGGCCAGCCTTATTTCTGCATTTTTTTTTTTTTTTTTTTTTTTTTTATGGCATAGAGATGACAAACGAGCACACAGGCCACCTGATGGTAAGTGGAAACTGTGACCCATAGACATTCGCATTCACAAGACTGCAGAGCAATCCTAAGACTGCAAATGCGTTGCCAACCGTGAGGACTAAGATGGAATGCCTCTATGCTAGTCATTTCACCGGCTGTCTTATCCCCAAACCGGAACACAACAATGCGAACACTGCTGTTTGGCGGTAGGTTAATGGATAAAAGATAAAAAAGATAAAAGATATTTATTCAGTAAGTAGGCCGCACGGGCACTTTTACACGTCAAGAATCTACCAGCGCTTCCCAAGAGGAGACACTGCTGAGAAGAAACGCCGCAAGAAACTCAGCAGTCAGTCATTTTTTAAACATATTACAATGGTACTACTTAATCTAGCATTATATAAAGCAATAAATATTAAATTAAATATAATCTTAAATAACATGAGTAGATCAGCAGGAAAACATGCCAAAAATGTTATGTGAGAGATAAAGGAAGAAATAGGAGAAAAAAAAAAAAAAAAAAAACACACATTTGTATATAACTTATAACACGGTGCAAGATGACCACATAAAAGTTTCGATACGGTTTCCTACATCAATGGTGTCCCCTAGACAAGATAAAGCTTTTGCAATTGATCAAATTATTATTGACTATGTTTCGGGTTTAGACCATGCATTTTTGTCTGTTAGATAGTCCTCGACCCTATAATACGCTTTTGACATTAACGACTTTTTCAAGTAATTTTTAAGTGCTGGAAATGGTAACTTTAAAACTATGTCAGGTAATTTATTATAGAAATGAATGCATTGACCAACAAATGATTTATGTACTTTACGGACGCGGAATTTTCGAATAGCGATTTTATTTTTATTTCTAGTATTTAAATTATGTATATCAGAATTCTTGGTGAAAGAATCTAAATTCTTAATAACATAAATAATATTTTCATAAATAAATTGAGACGCTACAGTTAAGATATTAATTTCTTTAAAAAGTTCTCTTAAGGAGTCACGGGAATTTAAGTTGTAAATAGAGCGAATGGCCCTTTTTTGTAAAACAAATATAGTTTGTATGTCAGCAGCCTTACCCCAAACCAGAATACCGTACGACATGACACTATGGAAATAACTATAATAAACTAAGCGAGCTGTCTCAACATTGGTTAATTGTCTAATTTTCCTAACGGCGTAAGCTGCCGAGCTTAGTTTACCTGCCAGTACAGATATATGGGGACTCCATTGCAAATTTTTATCTATTGTTATGCCTAGGAAAACTGCCTTATCTACCATTTGCAAACACTCGTCATTTAGAAAAAATGTAGAATCTACCGGTTTAACGTTAGGCAAAGCGAACCTAACACATTTAGTTTTCCTAGCATTGAGTAGCAAATTGTTACTAGTAAACCAATTAAGTACTTTACCTAGCGTGGCGTTTATCCTAGTGTAATTGACGGATTTACGGTCTACCTTGAAAATCAATGATGTATCATCAGCAAATAACACTATATCACAAAGATTCTCTACCATGGGTGGTAAGTCATTAATGTAAACCAAAAATAAGAAAGGACCTAATATAGAACCCTGAGGCACACCTAATTTAACAGCTGCTCCAGTGGACTGTGTTTGGTTTACAACAACCGTTTGTGTCCTATCACTAAGATAAGAGGACATGAGATTTAGAGAATTATTAGACAGACCATAATGTTCTAATTTTAATATAAGAGTCGCATGATCTACGCAATCGAAAGCTTTGGAAAGGTCACAAAAAATTCCTACTGCATCACAAGATTTCTCCCAAATATTGTATATATATTTAATGAGTACAGATGCTGCATCAGTTGTGGATCGTCCTCTGGTGAAGCCGAACTGATTACTGTTAAGCAGTTTATTTCTATTGAAGTGACCTAACATATCATATAACATTAACTTCTCAAAAACTTTACTTAAAACAGGTAGAATAGAAATGGGACGGAAATTCGTTAAATCACTCATCTCACCTGATTTAAAAAGTGGTATGACTTTACTATATTTCATAAGATTTGGAAAGACCCCTCTGAAATGCAATTATTGTAGATTAAAGCTAAGTGAGATGCAATTATATCTATGACATGATGGATGACTTTAACTGAAGTTCCCCATAAATCTTCAGTTTTTTTTAAACTGAGCGATTTAAATACCTTAACAATAGTAACTGAATCTACGAGGGCTGCCTTTTAAGTTGTGTCGTTTGGAAAAACTAAAGACAATTTAAGTGTTAAATGGTATTTATTGTTTTTCAAAGTAATCACCGTGATATGTAATACACTTTTTCATTCGATCGAACCAGTTTTCGAAACACTTATTCCAGTCCGAAGTCGGGGTCTCCAAAATGGCCGTTTTGTATGCCTCAACGGCTTCTTCAGGCGTCTGGTACCGTTGACCACGAAGTCGTTGCTTGATTTTTGGAAAAGTAAAAAAATCGTTAGGGCTTAAGTCTGGACTGTGCGGCGGGTGTTCCAGAATTTCGACGTTTTGCTCTTTTAAAAACGCAATTGTTTGCCGGGCGGTGTGCGAGCTCGCATTATCGTGATGCAGTCTTATACGACGTCTTGGGTTATTTTTTCGAAACTCGCCGATGACTTCTGGTAAACAGACAGTGGTATACCAGTCAGCATTAACCGTTTTACGATCCTCGAGCACGATGTTGGCCACGTGGCCACTTTTCGCCACAAACGTGGCGACTATTTTTTTCGAAATGCTCCGTGAGCGTATTACTTTGGTCGGTTTTGGCTCATCTTGGAACACCCAAACAGTCGACTGCTGTTTAGAATCGGGTTCGTAGGCATATATCCAAGATTCGTCACCACTGATAATGTCGTAAACATGTTTCGAGTTTCCTCGGTTGAATTGCCGCAGAGTTTTGCGACACCATCGAACGCGAGCCGTTTTTTGGTCTTCACTGAGTAAATGTGGTATCCAGCGAGAGATCAACTTTTTTACGCCTAAGTGATCATGCAAAATACTGTGAACACTGGTCCCTGAAATACTTAAGGAAGCTTCTATCTCACGGTATGTCGCATGGCGATCTTCGACGATCAGTTGCCGTACAGCATCAATGTTCTCCTGGGTTACGGCTGTTTTTGGTCGACCTTCACGATGTCTATCACCAAGACTAGAGCAACAACGTTGAAATTCTAAATACCAGCGTTCCACAGTCCGGAGGCATGGTGCTTTATCATTGAAAACCGTAGTCAACTCTTCGAAGCACTGAAGTCGCGTTAAGCCCCTTTTGAAGTTGTAAAAAAATATCGCACGTAAATTTTCCTTCGAAATTTCCATTTTCACAACTGACTTGTCAACTTTGAACGAGCGCTGTACTAAAACGGTTGGGCCGATTTCGAGTCATTCTTTTGTTTTCGAATTCTAATTTCAAATATTTTAAGATGACACTAGTTCTTTTTTATGCAATCACGGAAGGCTTGCAAACGACAGAACTTAAAAGGCAGCCCTCGTACATGGCTAAAATCAAAGCTTACATTACATTTAGTAACATTAGCACAAAGTGATTTTTGAGCTTCAATCGCAGATGATTGAAGACATTTCGTGGTATTAATGGCTATGGTGGAGAAATAATCTTCGAACGCTAAGGCCACGTCTTTGTTTGAGGTGATTTGTTTATCACCATTGTTTAGGGCGATTTTATTATCACGAGTTTTTGATTTACCCGTTTCTCTATTTATTATCTTCCACACAGTTTTTACCTTATTGTCTGAAGCTTTGAGTTTAAGACTTAAAAAGTTTGACTTAGCAGTCAAGCAAACTTGCTTGAAGGTCTTTGAATAATTCTTAACGTAAACTAAGAAGTCAGCGTTCTTGTTTTCCTCCCTCTCTCTGTAAAGTTCATAAAGCCTATTTCTACTTTTATGAATGCCTACAGTAGCCCATTCACTAAACTTTGTTTTTGACCTAGAAATAGTTTTCATCTTAAAATGATTATTAAATTGATGAAGAATTACACCAATCAAATCTTTATAATTACTATTAGAATCATTATGCGAAAAGGATAACCCACAGAGATTACTCTGAACTTTATTTTTAAATAATTCTAAACGATTGCATGTTATGTGTCTGTATGTTATTGTCTGTGGTTCCTGATTAAAATCATTTAGAAAAGAAGCCCTTTGACCACTATGATCTGAATTAAAGCAGTTAAATATTTCCTTATCCAAACATTCACAATTACAAAAAATATTGTCTAAGCAGGTAGCACTTGAAACACCTATCCGTGTAGGTTCAAAGAACAAATTACCCAAATTAAAAGATTTAAATAAACTTAAGATCTTAATAGTATTATTTGACGTTTCTAGTAAGTTAACATTAAAGTCTCCACAGACAACAACATGCTTTTGAGTTTTACATGCTAATTTTAACACATTTTCCATAGTAGATTCAAATGTGCTGAAATCAGCTGATGGTGGTCTATAAACACAAATAATTATGTAATTTTCTAGTTCTATGCAAGAGATTTCTATAAGCCTCTCTATGGATAGCCTAACAATATCTTTCCTTTCTTTGGACTTAACGGTACTTTTAACGATTATTAAAGAACCACCATGAATGGTGGATTTTCTAGCAAAAAAACTAACTAAATTGAAATTTATAAAATCAAAAATTAATTGATCCGGTCTAAGCCAATGTTCTGTAACACACAAAATTTGAACATTTTCAGTATCTAAAAATAATCCTACTTCTAATTCTTTGCTGGAAAACCCTTGAATATTTTGGTGAATTATATTTATACTCAAAGGTGTTTCCGCTGTCCTATACTTTAGTTTAAATGATTAGGAATGGCATTTGTGCCACTATTGTACTCATTTGGTTCTATATTAAAGGCCAATAGTTCTACCAAAGTCAAAATATATTTCTTTGACAAATGAATTTTTTCAGATGTTAGCGTGAGGCGCTTTATGAATTTATTTAAATCGAAGAAATTATATTTACTATTACAGCAAATAGCATTATACATTACAGAATTTAAGTGTGCGATTTTATAATTATAATTATATGGCATATTTTGTGAATATGGTAATGCACAAAGTATAATTTTACCAATCCCGGCCTCTTCAATAACGTTTAATATTGACATTAATCTATCTACACTAGCCTTATCTATACCTAGACTGTTTCCTACTAAAATCACTAGAGTAGTAGAACTGTCATAACTTCCCTTTGATATTAAGTCACATAATTGCATAAGACTTGCATTATGATAACAGTAATTTGTTACATTTACAAATACGACGATAAGACGGTGGTAGCGATCCGGACGGACCCTGCACAAGGTCCTACCACCCGCATTTACAGATGTAGTGGTAAATCCTTTCCCATTGTATTTTCTCGGAAATGTTGGTATTTGTCATGCTATTTCTGACTCAAAATCCATCAAGACAACGTGGAGGAAGGTCGCATTTCGAGATTAATAATCGATATACAGTGGTTGATACCAGAGTAATTTTTTGTTTGTTCATATTTAATTCAGTTCTTTCATTGTCATTCGGAAAGCATTGTTAAGACATGGGAAACGTTTAGATCGACAAGCCTGTGAAATTATTTTAAACTTTTATTTATGTTTCTTCTTGTTTACCTATTCTATATATAAATTCATCGTGACTTTAACATCTCAGTGTGATATACTTCAAACTCGTGTTTTGACATTTGACACTGATGACTAAAGCACTCTATTTATTTAATACAGACACGTCACTTAATAATAGTAGTTTGTTCCGAGTTTTCCAAATGGGAAAAGATTATTCACTACATCTGTACATCGTTATCTAGTACTCATAGTACAGGCCTAGAGCTTAGTTTGAGACTAAGTCAATTTGTGAGATGGTCCCCTTATATCTATTCTCCGATAATTTATGAAGACAGAGTCTAAACTAATCGAGTCGGTCTATTCCCACTAGTTCCATTGACAGATCCATTGATGGAACTAGTGGGAATTTTTGTTCCCATCTATATTTGTGTTTAGGCGCTGGCGAAGTGTGAGAAGCGTCGGCAGAAGGTGGCGGAGGCGTGGATGCGCGGGGCGCACGCGGCGCGCCAGGAGCAGGCGGCGCTGCGCCGCGAGGAGAAGCGCAAGCAGGAGAAGGAGCGGATACTCGCCGTCAGTACTCGCTCACTCACACCTGGGCCATTCTACTTTTCCTTGTACATCATTTTTAGCCACGTTCTCACTAAACTATTTTAATACAAAAACGGTAAAGTGCTGCGTTTTCTAACTTGAAACTCTAAAAGGGACATGAATAAGCTTATATTTAGAATTAACTTGATTCATAAAAAGTTATTTGAAATAACTATAAAGTGAATTTTCTATGGAAAAAGTGCAATTTACTATTTAGATACCAAGATTATTCAACAATAATTGATTAATTTAAGAGTTGATTTTTGATAACCGTTAAACTTAAACATTCTAAGTTCATAATTTGGTATACTTTTTATCGGACGATAGCAAAAGTGTACTCTGAAAAGTAGAATGGCCCACCTCACTAACGCACTCATCCGATCATTCGAATTCCTACAGCTGGATTCACTTAGTCTTTGTTGTGAATCTACCTTTACTTATTCACTCACGAACTCATTAGATTTAAATGTGGATTCACGTAAAGATGTTTTCATTGTCAATCCACCTTTACTCATTCACTTACGAACTCATTACAGGTAAATGTGGATTCACGTTAAGATATTTTCATTGTCACTCCACCTTAATCAGAATAATCAGTCACTTGCAGGCTGATTTAATTACAAACTCATTTGTCCATTACTACTATTACTATCTCACTTTCTTCATTCATTCTATGGTGCACTAATTATCGTCCTCGCACTAATTTAACACTATGAAAATAAGAAGTCTATCCTAACATGACACCTGTCATCGCAGCACAATTTATAACCTATTCTTTCACTTTATTTACTCATTTATTCTCCTACCAACGCACTCGTTCGTGTATTAACTCTAGCAGTTATTTGATCATTGGCTAACATAGTGTCAAAATGTCTACATTGTAAATACATCCTAACTCACTCACTTACTTATTCATTCGTTTTCTCACTAACCCGTCTAACTTTTTGCTCACACACTCTTTCACTCATTGGTTCTCTCTCGCTTACTTCCTTGCTTAACCAAATCACTCGCTCACCCACAGAACGAAGCTTTAACCAGCCAATTATAAACAAAGACAGTTTTCAACGCTTACGTTTTAAATTTCCTTAAAGTTCCTTTTCTCATATTTTGTCCAGTGGTCCGTAAATGTAATAATGTGTTTATTGTAATGTGTAAACAGGAGGACGACCCGGAGAAGCAACGGCGATGGGAGCTCAAAGAACAAAAACGCCAGCAGAAGCGTAAAAACCCTAAAATGAAACAACTCAAAGTAAAGGCGCTCTAAGCTCCGCGACCGCCTCCGCAACATCTTCATGCACCGTGTTTTGCCATTTGTGCAAACTTATGTTTATACTACGGGATATATCCAGACTAGTCGTGATATAATAAAAACATATCTAGGGGTATTGCAAATTGACCTAGTCTTAGTACTAAGCTTTCGATTTCAGTCATTTACAATTTATACGACTGTATATTACAAAAATGTAAACTTCTGTAAAGGTCGATTCACAAGAGCTGGCACGAATGGATTGAATGAGTGAACGAAAGTATACAAGTGTGTAAAATAATAAAAAAACCTTTATTGGCTCCCTCAGTGGTTTGTATATGATCTAGTTATTGCTATGAAATTAGAAGTTTGCTTAACCAGTGTGAGGGCCTGGTTTCCGTACTAGGAAGCAGAAAACAACAGATTCTCAGTTTGAAATTCGAACATCAGTTCAAAGGACGGCACTCGCACAGTAATAGGTGACATTATTTTCGTTCAATCCATTCGTGCCAGCTCTTGTGAATCGACTGTAGGTACGTTTTATTATAAATTAAAACCTCGAATATATAATCAGCATCACTTAAAACATTATACGTTTCTTTAGACCTTGGACAAAGAGGCAAAAATTTCCTAACTGTTAGTTTGTACCCAGTCAATCACATAGTCTTAGTAGTTTTTATTGTAGTGTTGTCAAGTCGTAGTCAATTTTGATACTATTTTTGTGACTGGTGTAAATTAAGATTATGTACGAGTTTATTTGTGTAAGAAACGTCTTTACAAGCTTTTTTTTATGTTTTTATTCACTTCTCAAGTTTGTTTGTCACGTATGTTTGTGTATTTCAAATCTTGCAAGTCAATTTTGTATCAGTTACTGAAATGTGCTAAAATTAGTTTTCATAATGTAAGCCTGATAATGCAATGTTGTCGTGTCTTACGGCCTTATAAACAGAACTTGAGTGAAATGCTCAAATCAAGACACGGCATAGTAAATGTCAAGTCATAGTAAGCTGTCATTTCAGATGTTTTGAGACGGTCAACCTTTCTCAGGTTTTGATTGAGAGCCGATCTAATAGTCTAGGGGCCTTATTCACAAAAATAGTTCCTGTAATTTCAACTTTTTGAATATAAAATAGCCAGAGGCAAATTTTCGGTGCACCCCGTGGGTCATGTATGTTAATATGTTTTATTGATAAGAAATATATTTAGCCTGGAAAAAGAGTGAGGGTCCAACATCAGGAACTCCTACTATTATAATGTAATAGAGTCAACGGTCAATGCTGGTAACAGGATCTCCGCTGTTACGATGACCCACCGAGTTTTAACAGTTCGAACTCTACAGATTTTATTCGATATCGGTACAGATCCCGTCACGTATAACGGTCGCTGAGCGGTAATGGAGGGGATGTGTTTGCGCATGAGTACAGCCGCCAACTAATAGCGTGCGTGCATGAGCCTAAGCAGTGTTCCCCCGTCCCGCCCCCTTCATACCACCAATTTCGTCGATAAATGCGTGCATCGCCAGCGGCCTTTTTACGTGACGGGCGCTATAGGCAGACGATGACTGCAAGAAACAGTACAGTCGGCTTTATCTCAAAGTATTTCCTAAGATAAACTAATTTCCTCTTTTCGATGAGCGATAAACTTAGAACACTAATGGCAAAACATGTGCATTGAGATATTGCGCGGTGTCTCGCGGCCGGCGGGACACGAGTATTACTGATGTGATGTGTCAAATGCAATATTATTTACAGTACAGTTTTGTTATTTATTTACCTCTAAGTGTTACATACTCAGTGAGCTCGATTAAATGAATTTAAGTTGCACTATTTGGTTTGTGTTTGTTTGACATCCTCTCATACCAACCTCTATTAACTTACTAAAACTTTTAATCTCAAGAACCTTGGTCGTGTTAAATCAACGTGTGCCGTACAAATTTAAGTAGATAAGGCACCCTTAATCATTTTAGTTAAAAGACGGCTTATTCCCAGTTGTGGCCACGGACGCTGCAGCTACTTCCGCCACAAGTGGGGCTGGCGTCACTGCTCTGCGCCTGGCGAGGAGGCACATTGTACAGCGCTGCCCTCCTACTCGGGCGCCCCGGAAGATCTGTACAAACCAACACCTGTCACTATCTCGTGGCTCGGGACTAGAGAATGCAATTTAACCGGTTATAAACCGTTTTTGTATGAAAATAACCGGTAAAACCGGTTATAACCAGTTATTTGCATTCTCTACTCTGGACCTTGAATGTGGATCTATAGTTATCTCTCTAGTTATGTTGGGTATTTTGTGGCAGGTTACTAATAAGTATTGGGAATTTATATTCCTCCTTTTATGTGGAAAATATTGCTCTTCTGCCTAATTAAGGGTTAACTATCTTTATTATACAGTGGAGGATAATGAAAATAAATACCAAATAAATCAATATTTAAAGCAATATTTATTTCAAATATGAAAAAATAACAAAATTTGTTAACAAAGTTAAGTATTTCTAAGTCACAAGAGCATACTGTGGTTAAGATCTAAATACAAATTAATATAAAGTAATATAATGAAATGATGTCTAGGTGCTACTTACCTAAATATTGTGTAACAAAATGAGATCTGCACAATCGTTTAACAACTTGAATAAATCTGTTTTAAAAATAGTAAAAAAATTAATATTATTAATGGTTTTTATCTACATCAAATTTTTAATGATGGAATCTTAAAAACCATTAAGTAATTAATACATTTCAAAAATATTTTTATTTCAGGGGGCAACTATCAAACAGTGCAACACTTATGAACACGGGTTAACTGTTCAATTATTTTTGCAGGAAACATCTTCAGAATGTATTTACAACAATTAAATCAAATAAAAATGGTTTTTCTCAGACTAATCTTCGTAGAACAATGACAACAATAAAAAAAATAACAAATCAACTTGCTTACAGTATTAAATACTTATTATAGACATACATATTTTAAAATTGTAATATAATTTATCGAGACACTTGATGGGG
Source organism: Acleris laterana (assembly GCA_963966035.1). Classification (NCBI taxonomy): domain Eukaryota; kingdom Metazoa; phylum Arthropoda; class Insecta; order Lepidoptera; family Tortricidae; genus Acleris; species Acleris laterana. The sequence goes on from OZ014451.1 coordinate 6,122,842, forward strand.
AAATGTCCCTAAAATGAATATTGTTTTCCTTGCAAATGTGTACTAAAAATAAAAGTTCATTCCAATAAAAAAAAAGTAATGAAGGTAGAAATCCGAGCGCTCGTCGCTATACTAGTACCTGTCCCCATACTTGGATTTGCGATAAATAAGATAAGCGCACAATTTCACACGCACAATTTATATTAACAAAAGGACTGCCAGTAGAAGCAACTGACATGTATAAACGAACATAATAATTATCACATGCTTGCTGCTTATAAAAGTTATAAATATTTTCGCTTGACATGTCGAGCACTCGGACGTTTACCTTATGAACCGGTGATTAGTGGCGCAGCTATGGCACCATTAAAAATAATATAATAATAAAAGCCGAGATGGAAGATAGATAACAGCCAATTGAAGTGTCGCCAGAGTGATAATGATAATGACGTATGGCTTGCGCAATACAGCATGTTCCATCTACTACCAGGCCATTCAACTAGTTGGTCAGCCACAAGTAGACTTGACAAGCACTTACGATGCTAGAAACAATTAACATGTGAATGTGACACCAGCCACCTTCTCTTATTGATAATTGTGCTCAACCAAATTGATGTCATTCCGGAGCTGCACAAAAATGATCAATTACAAACTTAGGTCACAGCTTCATACAAGTGTACAGATGTTTTAATTTAAAAACAGCTGGTCAATTGAACTGAAATTTTGCCAATATAATAAGGTTCGTCACTTTTCGACTCTATTTCAACACCGTTAAGGTCCAAAAGTGACGAACCTTTTTTTACCCTGACTGTACAAAATATAGCAATATAAGTATAAAACTAAGTAATCTCCTCTTTTTTACTACAATATAGCGAAGACATGACGGATGCCGTGGCATCTCTCAACCAAGAACTGGAGCCCCTGGGCAGGTCTTGGGATAAAGAGCTTTATTACAAGCCCTACAACCCAGCAAGGGTAAATGTTTACATAGTATAAAACGCTTTCCACCATCCGTCTCTCTGTATTTCATCAAAGGAAGGTTTTTATGTATAATCAATTCTGAATATGTACGGGCGTTACAGAAAACTCGCATAAATGTTTGTCGATGTGGACAAATATGGATAAAACATCTGTCACTTTCTGACCAGTGTGTGAGTGCGAGAGTAACAGATACTTTATCCAGAGCGATAAACGCGACCATGATGGGCCCCTGGGGATGGTTAAAAAATTTCATCTATACTAAGAAAATAGGTGAAGTTGTGTGATTCTGTGTATGTTAAGAGTAATCTCTGGAACACAGAATTAATTAAAAGCATATTTCTCTTATTTTTTCTTTTCAAAAAAAAGTTCTAATCTAGGTATAAATGTGTGTGACCGATTGGGCTCCATAAAAAAATAGATTTATAAATCAGGATGGTTCTTATTTAGCTAGGATCAAGCCATTTAAGAGATACTTCAAATCAGGGCTTTACATTTTTAGTAGTTGTTGACATTGTTAAAAACCGAGCGAAGCGAGGGCGGATCGCAGTGGTAATATAAATTGTTTTTTTTATTAATCCATCACAATGTCCTACATATAATTAATATAATTGTTATTTTGCTTCTAAATAACATTATCTAAATTTTACATGACCTTAGTCAATCATTGCAAAGGTTATTACAAGAAACCTTAAAATGACATGCTTAATGTATATAGTGCATGACGACACAAAGTGCATTTGTGACTTAGAAAAAAACAAAAATGTATTTGTTCTTAACAATTCTTATATGTGGTATTTTTTCTAAAGGTAACCATAATATTGTGTTAGATTAAAATGAACTTTCAAGGTTAACCAACTAAATAATTACCTAAAATAGGATACAAAATAAATTCTCTTTATCATAAAATTTGTACCCATTCCTATATTTTTGAGCAAATTTAGTTAAATGCTTAGGGAAAAGGACTCAAAACAGACTTCCTTAACAATACCAACTCACTGACGCAAATACCACACAAAATTTATAAATTACATCAAGGAATTACTAGGAACATCAACATACAATGCTCATCGTAGTCCAAGTTACCATCGGTACAAATACAATCCAACATCCATTACTTCCATCACATTATACTACACACTAGGCTACCAACGGTCACTCTATACTGTGTGCTAGATAAGGTGGAAATATATTACATTGACCCCATCTGTATCCTGATATCCTTATTCATTAGCATCTGTCGCTAAACTATTCATAAATGGCAAAAATCTCTTATTGCTTGGGTACCGGGGAAAAAACGTGGTAACAAAAAAAATAAGAAATTTTGTAACATTAGCCAGTGAAAGAGAGTTAAAATGCCATTATAAAAATATAAAACCAAGTTAAAGTCAATATATTAAAATTCAATAGTCTTTTTAAATAAAATGTTAAATTATAAATTACTTGTTTTCTACTTATTTTGCATTAAAATAATTGCTCAACCCAAAAATAATGATTTAGAAGGTGCATTTTTCACACTGTGAAGGACACGCGTCACCCGCAGTCCACCTTTTTGTTTAAGTTCATTCCATCTTGGAGTAAGCTTGCGTTTAATAAAGAGTTCTTAGTGGTTACTGTTTTTGGTTATTAGTTTGGTTTTTGATTTCTTTGTTCACATTATTTGTTGTTGTGGTGAAGTGGTAGAACGATGGAATGGGAGGCCACACCTTATACTGGTGGACTTAATAAATGCTCTCAACGTCGATCTATATTGCTGCTACAATATTGCTAGAACAAAACATCTGTTACCAAAAAATGCAACTAACATGCCAACTATTTTTTATATTTTTCTCTATTACTGCCCCAGTTTAATTTAAGAACCAATTTTAAGTATAACATGTTTTATAGGTAAGTATTAAAACTTAAAACTTAAATTCAAAACCACAGTTTATGAAATAAAAAGTAATTATTACTAATGTCGTTTTCTTGGTAGAGGGGTGTCAATGCCCTGTATTGCCATGCTATCTGGCACACAGTAAAGCTTAGTTTAAGTTATAATTAAGGGGTACCATCACACTACATTGAGGGTAGTATAATTGTCACTCATCAACTTGAAGTTTCTGAATGCGTGTTGAGACTCCGTCCATGTCAGGTGTGTCGTGGCCAGGCTGGGGCTCAGCAGGGAGGGACAGGTTTTCGAGTGACTGGCAGCGCTTGGCCGGGCAGCGCGCGCCGTCGCCTGCGTCTCGCGTGGAGACGCTGGTCGACGGCTCCAACAGGGCGTTCAAGTAGTGCCCGCTCTCCGTTAAGTCGCCAGCGATCGCGTCGGAATTCTCACTCTTGGTTCTATGCCTCATCGGCAGCACGTAAGGGCACAGTCTGTTCTTATTCGTCACTCGCTTCATGCAGTATCCCACCGTGACATTGGAGACGTAGCGCGTGTTCAACCGCATCATGCCGTAGTTAGACCTGGCTTCGTGCAGGTAATCCCGCCGAGCCTCTGTTATCGCGCTTAGCATGCCCAAATCGTGCAGCGCCTTGTCCAAGTTGTCCAGATTCATGTGGTGGCGAGGTATAGCAAGCAATGACGCAGGGATTGATTACCACCAAGGCTGTTTACCACAAGGTTATAACTTGAATCTTACTAAAGATTTTTGCATACACTTTTCTCAATCTCGTTGCATTTCATGCCTTTTTTAATAAGAATCAATAAGAGGAATAATGCATAAAAAATTTGTGAAAATAAACATCACAAAAAAGTCATAATAAATAACGAGCTTATTGACAATTATGACTTAATGTTACCAGTATTCCAAGTAAATCACTACAAAAAAAATGCCATTGCAAAAAATTTGTAATTCGATAAATCAATATCAGTTGTTTTTTTTATTGTATATAATATTTTAATAATTGTCCGAGTAAATAGACGAAAATAAACGAATGTACCTACCTATTATTTAAAAATATCCTTATGGTCATGACCACGTCATGACGTGCTCAACGGTGACATACCTAATTATAACGTTTCAACGATTAAATTATACCTACTTCCTAGATGTTTCATGTAAAATAAATCATTGACGATTGACGTTTATTTTTTCTACATATGATAACTTGCAAAGACATTAAAATTAATATCATTAATGGCTGAAATACTTAAGGAATGGTTGACTGAAAGACTACATAGGCCAATTTCATGGGAGGCCGAAGATTTTGGCAATATCATGCGAAACGGACATGTGGTAGCGTGTGTTCTCCTCAGCTACCATGTTATTAACGAGGAAAAACATTTCTTGATAAGATCCAGTGATGACACAGAAGACATAAAAAACAATTGGAAATATTTAAAGGAATGGCTTCGTGAACTAGATGTATATTTGACTGACAATGACTTAGAAAATGTGATGCAAGGCAAGGGGACATTCCTGCTGCGGCTTTTCTATCAATTATTTCTTACCTTGGATAAAATGGACTGCATTGACTTCATTAAGCGTGAAAAAAAAATGGTTTCCAATTTGGTAACAAAGATGGGACAAAGATTCAAGGTTAGTAAGATTAAAGAAGAAGTAGAGCCATCCGTTGAAAATCTATCGAAACCGTTGCTCAATGAAAGGCATTTTATTGAATGGCAGAGGAAGAAAGCGGATCAAGTAAAAGACACATATGATTACATTAGGTATAGGTACTCAAAACAGATTCAGAAGATTGAAGAAAAAAAATTGCAATCGCAGTATAAATCCCCAATATCAGAGAAACTTCCCGACAACGATAAAATAGACATAGAAAAGTTCGCGAAGAAATTCCCATTCAAATCCAAAGGCTATACTTACGAGGAACTTCTTAATATGGAAGCTGATGCAGTAGAAAGAAGAAAATCACTTATAGATTCTACATGGGCCCAGGATTACATGAAAAACCTTTACACAAAAATGAATAAGCAATCTGAGTCCGAAGAATTTCAAAAGCAAATGACAAATGTTCTTAGTGGCTCTCTGTGGGACATGTCTATAAATGAAGAAGAAACTAAACTTGATGATGAACTCGCAAAAAAAGTAATGAAACTGTCGCAGTTTGAAAAACAAATGTGTACGCAAATAATGGAAACCAAGCAGCAAGCACGCAACTTGTTTCAAAACCGACTTCAAGCTCAAAAAGAGTTTGCCGAGCAAAGAGAACGACAATTTACTCAATATCTTGATAATTTCAGGGACCAATTACATTTGGATAGCCTAGAAATAGATTTCGAAAAACAAAGACAAGATATGCTTCATAAGAAATTGTACGCTGAGAAAATGAAACGGAAGCGGCAACACAATTATGAACTTTGCTATGACACTTTATTATCAATCATAGATTTTGCAACTAGATGCGCCTATTTTCAAAGACTTTTCGGCGCTGATATCCCTGAACATTATGTACACGAGTGGAAACTGTTATATTTCAAAAAACAAGCCATTTTTGAAATTGTGGAGCCACCAGAAGAACTTCTTAAGGAAGTTGATCTTGAAGAAGAGGTCGAACCGGAGGAAGAAGGAATAATAAGGCTTGAATTAGAAAGACAGGAGGCTATGGATGATGGCGAATTCCTCGAATATCATACTTATTCTGGGCCTTGGGAGTTAGACACTTTAATTCCTAATTTTGACCCAGAATCTGAAGAACGAAAATATGAAAATCTTGGCATGAATGTGCTGGGGCATGTTGTCTACACGTTGCTGGGAATAAAGTATCCTTTTCCTATAACGCGGCCTCCAGCTGACTTGCCCGATTTTCGGTCCAAGGCTCTTTTGCGTAACCTTCCCGATAAGATTATTGCTGTCGCAATGCAGGAATTACTAAAGTATAGAAAAATTTTTGTTGTTAAATTAGAATCCGCCATAAATTTTTGTCTCAGAATTTTCAAGTCCGAAATGGTCGGATGTACTGATATCGAACTCTCATTTGATAAATTTGTAACAGCAGCTCAAGAAGAACCAGATAAAGAGCTAATTAAGATGATGAAATCCGAAGACGAGGCATTAAATAAAAATAATGAACCCCTACCCACTGCTACTGGCCCCGTTCCGGTAAACTGTAAACAAACACAAACTCCAAAGACAATACCTGAGGAAGATATAAAATTATCAGAGGCAGCGGACCTAGGAAGGTATGCTTACGAAGCTCTAAGCTCTGGTGACTCTCTTACTGATTATTTAGTGGCAGCTATGTTAGTAGAATACATAAAAGGTCAATATGATATACAAGGATTTGTAATAATAAACTACCCAAATTCTTATCGTGAAGCACAAATTCTTGAAGAAACATTTTCCGGCCTCGCGCCTCCCGATGAAGAAAATTTTGAAGATAGAGATGACATTTATCTGGAAGAAACCATAGCCAAGCACCGTAAAAAAGAAAAAGATCCTTATAAAGTAATAAGAGTTTCTGAGTTGCTTAAGGATCCGCACAAAAAAAGACTCGAAAAACCTTTTGAAAGTTATTTCACTTGTTATATCAATCTAAAGGAAACAGTTGATATTCTTCAAGAGCTTGTAATTTGGGAGTTGACTGAAGAAAATTCTGAGCTAATTGACAGATTTTACGCCATTCTTGGAATGAACTACAGTATGTACTATGAAGCCATAGAAAAAGAATTACTAGGACAGTTATGCAAATATATCATCGGCGATTGTGACATGCCACTTAAATCCTTAGATGAATTATTTGGTGAAAATGTTTACAGCGAACTTGATTTTATTTCTGGTGATGAAAGAAGAGCCAAAGCTAAATTAGTTAAGCCGGAAGTAGTTAATGGAAAATCAAAAGACGTATTAAGGCCAGGGTCAAAAAGTAAATTTTCATTTTCTTCGATGAACATTAAAGAGCCTTCCTCAATAGAAACTTTGCCAGAAGATCCTTCAATGGTTCGCGAAGAGATGCAGGGAGAAGATATAAAATCTATTGAAACTTATGAGGAGGTAAAAGTTTTACCAGGAGAGGAAGACTGGGAATATGGAGAAATGCCATTTGCACAGATGATCGGAGTTGCGCTAGCCACTTGTTGGGAGCAGGTCGAAAAAATGTACATTCACGATATGAAACAATTGTTCTTTGCAATACGCTTGCAAATGAACTGCTTGGTCCCATACTTCAGATTTATTAAAGATAAGATGGAACAAATCATAACGCTGCCCTCAAACAAACAGGACCTAGTAAGCACTTTTCAAAAGGAATATAACGACTTTGAAAATGACTGGAGGGACATTGATCTTACTAAAAATGAATGGCACTGTAGAGTCAAAAAATTACAGCAAAATCTATATCAAATTTGCGACCAAAGAAAGTTTCATTCGGAACAACAAAGGCAAGCGCTTATCACGGAAAATTGGGCAATGGCAGAGCTGACTACTATGGTTAATTCCTACATTTCGTGCATGCAAACTGAACTAAACAGGTGAGTTATTTACTTTTCTAGGTAAACGTTACAGTTCTGAAGTGATTAAGTGTTAAATTTCTCATTTTGATTTTTTTATCTCTAGGTCTATTTTAACCTTTCAAGCATTTCACGACTTTTATTACGCTCAGATTAAAAAAATGCCCCCGAATGATAGGCTTTCATGTAAAGATTTGGTCAAAGTATTTCATGAGTCTGAGGAAACTTCAGGAAGCAAAAAAGGTGGAGAAGATAAACTTTTCAAACACTTGCGATCAGCATTTCTAGAGCTTCAGTTGAAAAATATCCAAATAGATTACAGCAATAACCCTTTAAACATAGTCCTCGAAAACAATGTAAAACTTGCAACAAAAGTGATTAAAGATACAAATGATTCATATCGATCACTAATAAGTCGAGAATATACTGAATTGTCGAAATTAGTACCCGTACCCAAAAAAAAGGAGGATAGTACTTCTGAAGAATCCATCTGCTTAGAGGAGATTTTCAAGCAAAACGGTCTCAAATGCATTGAAGAATGGACAACGGGTATTCATGGAGAGATGTATAGGGCTACGATGCGTATTCAAGCTCTGCAGTATAAGAGCTATAGAGACATGAAATTATTTAATGACAATATTTATAGATTATTTATGGAAGTGCAACAAGATATCAACACATATTATTCAAACGAAATAAAGTCTGTTGACCGTCTGTGTAAATATCTTCAACTGGCTGTAGAGAGCGGCCGCCGCGTCACCGAGAGCCTTATCCTTGAACACGACACGTTCGTCATTGACCCCAACCTCCTGCAGTTCCCGCCGCCCCCGCCGCCCCCGGGCCCGCCCAAAGTCGACGACTACGTGACCGACATGGATTTCAAAATAAGCCAATTAGCACGTTTAAGGACTCAGTTCAAGATTGTAGCTCCAACTGGAATAGCACTGCAGCAGGCTTTTATTTACCTCATGCAAGATTTTCTTTTCTTTGGCAAAGAAACATGCGAGGGCTCTCTCGTACCAAACGCATGGATGAGGGTGAACCCTGAACAGATTTCTAAATTGGTTTTCCTTTTATTCGGCGAGTCTGCGTATATTGATTGGAGGGATTTTTTGATTTATTCTTTAAACATTAGATTCCCTACGGTCGAAGAACTACTCGAAGTACGTCACGCGTTCCGCTGCATCGATGTCGAGTCGACAGAGCTCATCTCTAGGGACGACTTTCTTGAAGTACAATTGTGGTATGAGGAGGACTTTGATCCACTTGACCAATGTGCGCAACTGAGAAAACACCTAATCAAGCACTTCTTGTTTGAGTTGTATGAAACATCACAGGATATGATGAATTATTCAGCATTCCTTTTAGCTTTCTGCAAAAGTCCTGACCCTATCGAAGGATTTGCTTCTGCGCTGTCTATTGCTATTGGAAAAAAGACATGTTTCTCTATGGATGAATGCGAAGAAGTAGTATGCAACTTGATTAAACAAAAAAAGTATCGAGACGCAAGCATGGCATGCGCACTTAAGTGCACTAATCAATTCCTTGACAAGGTCATTCATAGCGTTGTCAACACTTGCGAAGGAACGACTGTAGTAGAAATGGTATATACTCCCCCGGTCGAGGAAAAGGACAAAAAAGGTAAGAAAGCTAAAGGGCCTCCATCAGCAACGAAGGCTAAAAAACCCGCTGATTCTGTTCCACAAACCACACGAGTGGCTAAGCAAAAAAGCCTTCAAGGTACGGAAGATAAGGCTGCGCACTCAGCGATAGAGGTAACGAGTACATTCATTTGCCCGCCATGCTCGGAAGACTCGAAGGAGCCACCTGAGGACAGAACTCAGGAGAAAGAGGTTGTAGAGGAGGAGCAGAGGAGTCTCTCGCCACGGGAAGACTTAAGTCTAGCATACACCGTAAGCCAGGATGTTATCTGGAATATACTCAGGATCTGCTTACCTTGGCATTTTGAAGACTGTGGGTGCTGGCGCCAGCCACCTGAGAGGTTCACTCCCTATATTAGCCAACTAGAAGCAGTTCTGAAGCGGCTAGAGGTAGAAACGGATAACGGTGATGTATACGTGTGCCGGTTTGTCAGCGACACAAATATGTGTGCACTCCTGAACAAAGTCAAAAAGTTCACAGCTCTTAATCTAGCAGAAGAAGTGAGAAAAGTAATTTTGTAAAATAAGAACGTTACATTTTCAGCTCCTTTCAACTGTTTATGGCGGTTCAGCGATGATGTCATTTAACCTTGACTTGACTAAAGTGAATATGGATATACTTTGAGTAGTTAGATATTTTCATTGTTATTATAAAAGTTTACAAAATACTACTTAGCGCGTCGGTTTGCTTCCTTTATTTTACTACGGTATTCCCATGTTTCGGCCTTTGCCCAGCAGTGGGACACCCAAATAGGCTAATAAAAAAAAAAAAAAAAAAAAAAATTCCCATGTTTAGTTACAACGGTATTCCCATGTATTGTGGAGGCACTTTTTTTTTTTTTTTTTTTTTTATGGCATAGAGAAGACAAACGGGCACACAGGCCACCTGATGGTAAGTGGAAACTGTGACCCATAGACATTTGCATTCACAAGACTGCCATGCAATCCTAAGACTGCAAATGCGTTGCCAACCCTGAGGACTAAGAAGGAATGCCTCTATGCTAGTCATTTCACCGGCTGTCTTATCCCCAAACCGGAACACAACAATGCGAACACTGCTGTTTAACCTACTATTAACCTACCGCTTAATGGATAAGATGGTGGTAGCGATCCGGACGGACCCTGCATAAGGTCCTACCACCCGCAAACTTGCTACTGTTCGTATTTTGGCCGTGTAAGGCGGTATTCAGTATGACGTCACACTTATGTACAAGTTGTTTGCATTGGGTACATGTTTTCTAGAGCAAGTACGTGCGTGCAATGTTCACATATAAATTTCATGCATTTTTATAGAAGTGACGTCATACTTCATGCAACTTGCACTCGGCACTTACCTAATCGAAAACCTACCGCCTGTAATGCTCATCTAGTTTAGTCGGGTATATCCAGTAAATTATTGATTATTAATTATGAACTTGGCCAAATTATGAAGAGTAGCAAGTGACTTAACATTTCTGTGTCGAAGTTTAAGTGGTCCCAAGCTTTAAAAGGACAAGAAAATCGGATTCATACTTGATGGGAGCGCCTACGGCCTAACTGAGGTACAGGGCGGAAAGACCTAAGAATCGATCGAGATGTCTGCTCTGGCCGAGCGTCCCACCCAACATCATTATCACAAGATTTTGTACCTATTGGTTTAAAATTAATTTGGAAGGTTAAATTGAAATGAATAAATTTCGTACGAAATAAAACACGTAAAAAAACGCCAATTTCATAGGTAAGGACCCAATATTTTGGGAGTAGAATTTGACTGTTTGAAAAATAAATTTGAAAGCGTAAAGTTGCACATATCCGACTTTCGATCACAAACATAATATACTTAAAGCAACACATTCGCGCATGCGGGTAAAAAGTATGGCGATCGCTAATAGAACTTAGTAGGTCATAGTCATAGTAATCAAGCGTTTAAGAAAACTGTTTAGTCGCACATTTAAGTTGGTACCTATGGTAAGATTTTATTCGGGCCCATATATAAATCCAATCCCGGACAAACCAATTTAAATTTCCGCAATTCATTCCTCGGTTGCAAATCCTTAATCCTTAAGACTCTGTAACAAATTACAGTGATTAACCGAATCATTCAAAATGTCTAAATAGGTAGGATAATTAGTCATTTCTCCGTTGATAAACATTCTTACCTTGGTAATGCTACTCGTATCCTTTGTGTTTCTTAGTATTTAAGATGAGAGCGATAGAGGCGCAGTGGATTTCATTATGTCTGTATTGTCGACGGAGTACTCTCCTCACTGTTATTGAATAGAGTAAGTAACCAGATTATCTTGATATCTTTTAGAAATCAGTAATAAAGAAATGAAGGCCATGATGAAATGGCCCTACAATGCACGATCATCAATTATTGTATCTTGAGAAATAATTTGCCCATTACGTCTTTTCGAGAATAAATATCAGTACTTACTCTCAAATATGTAGTATAGTATCAACTCAAAATCATGGCTAGTTTTTTTCAAATTCAAAATTATATTAAAGCTGATTTTAAAATACAGTTGTATTTTGAGTTACTACTGTTTTAATCTAGCAGTGCGATATTTGCTTATTTATTTGTGGTACCTTACCTTCGCCTCCCGAGTCTCCAGGTTCTCGCTTGAGGACATAATAACAAATTTAAAAGGCACCCTATACTTAATTTCACACGGTTGCAATTACCATATTACGGTAACCTATCGATGTTTCGAAAAACGTTTGTCCTCTGTTTCGTTCGATCGACATTTTTTTTCTCTAAAAACAGTGCTTTTAAATTTTATTAAGGATAAATGTTTGAAGAAGACCTACAGAACCTGTAGGTAAGGTTAGATTAGTTTAATAACAATCCAGGAAAGTAAAACGGCTTCAGAGAAAAATGATGTTTGGACAAATGAAAATTCGGACGAACGAAACAGCGGACAAAAGTTTTTCGAACTTAACCTATATAACCCATACTTTTAGAGGTTTTGCTTTGTAAGAGGCATTTAGGAATCTCTGTCTCAATCTTAATGACATTTAGATTATGAATATCTTACATGGCTTTGTAGAAAATCATGGAAACCTGTAGGTATTGTTTAGGCCCCCGTGGAAAGCCAGCTAAATGATTTAACACCATTGACGGACATAAGTAGGTATCTGTCCGTTGTTTTTGAGAGAATAACACCCCAGGTGGGCCATCGCTTGCTTGATGACGGCAATAAAAAATAATCTCATACTAATTGAACAGGCAAACTTAGCTCTAGGCTTGTACAGTCGACTACAAAAAAAAAACAATTTTAAACTAGTACAATAAAAAAATAACAAATTTTAAGTGGATACATCTCTTTATAGTCGACTGTACAATGGGTACAGTCAAAATTAAAAGAAGCTAAGCAGAATAACATGCTCATAAATTCATAATGATGTAGACACGACGTATTCTCTTGACAATAGAGTCGAGTGCCGGTCATTTTGACCTCTTCGGTTGCGTAGCAATGCTGTGGCTGCTGTGGCTGTACTGGATAGATCGTTCATTGAATACAAAACGGACACAATCCAAAATGAGTCAGTGTTGCATTTTAAAATTAGAAGCTGTTGGAATACGATTTTTAATTGAAGAGCAAATTAGTTTGAAATGTGTCCGTCTTGTATTCAATGAGCGAGATAACATGTGTAGAGAAACATCTAAGACTCAACAAATGCTCTTACTCATTCACAAATACCACAATAATATACTATCCAACATTGCACTCAAAAATATCGGTCACGCTCTTATGGCTCTAATCAAAGAGACGTGTCAGATAATTCTGAGCCCAATGTTGGATAACATATTATTGTTCTTGACTAGTGCTGACTGTTCCTCTACTTAACAGCGTCGTCAAGTTCGCGCAATGTTGAAATTGATATTGGCGTTACTTTTCAACTGCCATTAGCAGCATGGCGATAAAACGGATATTTTATTACGCTCGCATCCACCTTAACACGTTCACTGCCTGTGACACGTATGTGTGTTCAAATTACATACTATTACCAGTTGGTGGCAGCGAATGGGTTAATGACTGTAGCACACTGGCGCGATAGCGAAACTGAAGCGAACCGCCAACAAAAAAGACCAGGGTAGTGATTCTGTAAACAACGCCGATCGTGCGGACTGTCGGGTGATATCCAAGCGGCGAGATTAAGTAGCCCCGTCAGTGCGAACAAAACACATTGTAGCGCGTGCATTTTCAATTTAGCAGCACGATGGGTCGAACGTATAAGGCTGCTTAGGTAATTGAAAATGCACGCGCTATACAATGTGTTTTGTTCGCACTGACGGGACTACTTAATCTCGCCGCTTGGATATCACTCGACAGTCCGCACAACCGGCGTTGTTTACAGAATCACTACCCGGCTGGCTTACTGCCTAACAGTGGATTGAGTAGGTTACTTCGCGTTGGAATGCATCAAAATTGAAGAAACGTAATGTATCCGCAGTATTGAACTGACATTTCGCACATTACATTCTTACTAAAAGTAAAAGGTCTGGCGCTTTGGCCCCCGTTTCCGCTTGCTCCTACTCTGTTCTCCTACTGGTAGGAGCACGAGGACCAATATGTCCTTATGCTCCTACCAGTAGGACCATAAGGATAAGTATATCCTCGTGCTCCTACTAATGGACGGTCAAGTACAACGATGTCACTTAATTACTAATATCATTACGAGGAAAGGGGCATATAAACATGGCTATTGTAGTAATCGTATATATAGGTTGAAGTAGAAATGCATCTTGTTATCGGCCTCTTTCGAGAGATACCTATTATAACTGCATTACATTTTATCATTGACAAGGAAACAAGTGAATACTTTTCATGTCACTCATATGTCTGTGATATTTCAAGAGTTTGTGAATGTGAGTTGAATTTTACGCAAAATAATGTGTGATAATAATGAGGAAAAACTTATATTTATAAAAAGAAAAGGTGGTACAGTTCTGTTACATTCAGGTTATCAGTTCTACAAACAAAAATCATATTCCAATGGCAGTGAAATTTGGCAATGTAGCCAGTCTAAAGTAAAATCCTGTAAAAAGTGTCCAGGATCGGTTACTATGCAGGTAAGTGATACAACATCATAGTTCGTTACGTTCGTTAGCACCAATGCGACTCTACTTTTACTTTACAATGTAGCTCTTATTTATTTTCCAGAATGATCAAATACTCAAAACTGTAAACCATGTATGTGAAGCAAATCATTTGAAGAATGAAATTGATGCTGGCATATACGCAGCAAAAGTAGAGGCTGAACAGTCAGATATGCCAATACCAAAAATATATAAAAACATGATTGCTCCTTTTCGAGACCGCGGAGTCAATTTCGTCGAAAAATTACCGGAACTCAAAAGCATCAAAACTGCTTTATATAATAGTAGGTATAATGTTATTGGAGCGGAAAAGATAATGTTTAAGGAATTAGAAGAAGTGTCTGTCCCAGGAAAATTCAACGATTTTCTTTTAGGTGATTACATAACAAATGATTCAAGAATTATTGGTTTCTGTACAGAGCAAGGAAGGAAACTTCTTGAAAGCTTATCAGAATTTTTCATCGACGCCACTTTTAAAAGTTGCCCTAAACCTTTTAGCCAATTACTTATCATTCACGGAGATCTTTGTGGTTCCCCACAGGAAACTAATACAGTGCCTTTAATATTTGCATTCATGCCAGATAAAAAGCAACAGAGTTATGTCACTGTTTTACAAATGATTAAGTCACAGATTCCCAAATGGAAACCGCAAAAAATTCATTCGGATTATGAGAGTGCCATTATAAATGCACTGTTAGAGGAGTTCCCTGAAAGCGTGGTTAAGGGCTGTTATTACCACATGACAAAAGCTTTGTGGAAGAAAAGTAAGGAAATTGGACTTAAACGAAAGATTCAACGCAGATTCGTCGGACTTTGTACTGCCCTTCCTCTATTGCCTGTTAATCTTATCGACGAGGGTTGGTCTTACATTCAACAACAATTTATGTTGCTTGGTCAAGATGAAAAACTGAAAACTTTTTTCCAATATTTCCAAAAGACATGGATGAAAGGCGAGTTTCGAAGTAAATGGTGTGTATATGCAGAAAGGCATAGAACCAACAACGTTGCCGAAAGCTGGAACTCAGCCCTGAACAAAGAAGTCCAAAGAAATGTTACTTTGCTGCGTGTGCTGAACGTTCTTCGAAATGCTACAGCCGACAAAGGTGTTCCGATAAAACGACGTCGAGAGGATCTCGTAACTGATACTTTAATAATGAATACCCAAATGTCGCTTATACATGGTGAAATTACTGTAGGTAATTGTTTGGAAATCCTAAGGTAATTATATAAAATTTTGATTGTACAACATTTTTTATTATGTGCTTAAGTGTACTATTGCATATAAGGTTCCGATAGGAGCATAAGGACATATTGGTCCTCGTGCTCCTACCAGTAGGAGAACAGAGTAGGAGCAAGCGGAAACGGGGCTTTGGCAAACCTGACGCAGCCTGTTGCAGTGGACGCCTTTCGGTTAGTTTTGAAAATGTTCATAAGTAGTTAAAAAGTCTCTCGGATTCGATTAAAGTCGGTAAGACTTGCATAAGAGTGAATGAGAGCGAAGGTTCTTCTAAGCATTGGGCCTCTATTCTGGTTACTGGGCAGCTGGGTAAACCCATATGGCCTTAGACGTGATCGTGTTGTCAACTTGTCAACATTACCGTTTGTTTTCATTTACTTAACTAACAGTAATGACGACCGAGTTAAGAACATGACCATAACACGTTCCCTTTATAGGGCAATTGTAAAACCTGGTACTAAAAATGACCACTTACAACTGATATTTTTTGTATTTTTTATTGAAAGAATTTCTTCCGAATAGGGGAAATCTAATGAGGCTCGAATTCAAGTCTATTTTTAGTTTTGGCCTATAAAGGGTAAAGGCTATATGGCTTTACCCAGTGGAGTAGAGGTCCGGTACAAGTAACATGCATATTTAGGTACTGACGAAGAAAATATTTCAGTATCAACTCTACGTAGCGTTCCTAATTTAAAAACTCGTATCTGATATTTCGAGATGTATGAGTTTCAATTTAATTCCCTTCATGTTTAAGTTCAAAATCGCGCATCAGTAAATATGAGATAAATAAATAAATAAATAAATAAATAAATATTAGGGGACAATCTCACACCAATTGACCTAGTCCCAAACTAAGCTCTAGGCTTGTACTATGGGTACTAGACAACGATATAAATACTTATATAGAGAAATATATACTTAAATACATTAGAAAACATCCATGACTCAGGAACAAATATTCGCGCTCATCACACAAATATCTGCCCTTACCGGGATTCGAACCCAGGACCGCTAGCTTCGTAGGCAGGGCCACTACCCACTAGGCCAGCGCGTCGTCAAAATGAGAGAGATATGAGGTTTTTTCAAAGTTATGACGATAGATTGCGTGTCAAGTTTACACTATAATAAGTCAAGTACGTTCGGCCTTATAGGTTTTTTTTTAAATGACTTTCACATCAGCCAATTATTGCAGTACTCAGCCGTGGTACGGTTGGCGATGTCCGGTTGACCAAAGTGTATATTTCAAAATCAAATTTAACAATGTCGACGGAGCTCCTATTTCTGAGTGTTATGGCCCTTCGGGCCGGCTGAAGAACTAACACAACCTAAACCTACCTCATATTTTTCGTACTTATTACTGACTGTTTTGGTCAACCGGACATAGCCAACCGTACCACGGGTGATGACCTCAATTATTGTCTCAATGTATTTTGCCAACGTCAGAGTAGACATCGGTCACATCCAGTACAGATAATGCTGGGTGTAAGTATAGAATTTTGGATGCTTATGGGAGAATTTTGGAAGGGGAACCCCCGTTATAAGTGGCTGCACACTTTAGTGGTCTGTCACTTTAACGTCATGCCAATGTTTAAATTGCTCTACACTAACCACGATACGTATACATTCTTGAACCTTATTTCAATGGAATATGGTGAAAAAGTGTATACATTTCTTTGTACTAGACTGTGTACATTAAATTACCATGGGGTTACTTTTTAGGGATCCTTACCCAAAGGGTGAAAACGGGACCCTATTACTAAGACTCCGCTGTTTGGCCGTCTGTCTGTCTGTCACCATTTCAGGCTGTAATCTCACGAACCGTAATAGCTAGATAGTTGAAATCTTCACAGAAGATGTGTATCTGTTGCCGCTTTAACAACAAATACTGAATAAAATGATGTGTGATTTGTTTTGCCGTTTTTTACTAATGTTGTATAGATAATGGTACGGAACCCTTCGTGCGCGTGTCCAACTCGCACTTGGCCGGTTTTTAATTTTGTTTTGTGTGTTTTATGTGTCATGTGTAGTCCCAGAGAGGAGTAGGCTGAGCTACGGAATTACCTACAAGTCAAAAAACTAAAATTAATAATTTAATATATGTATAATATTTTATTTTTTATAATTTTAAGAATTTATATTTTTATTCAATAATACCTCAAATTTTCTGACGCGGCTTTAAGCTCGATGATGAAAAAAATTTGACATATCTGAAAGTTTAATCCGTTTAAATTGCTTTATTGGAATCTAATAATCATTAGATAATGGTTGAAGACAATAGTTAAATAACAAATAGTTAAATAATAAGTTAGATAACAATAAGTTTTACAAAAATGTTATCAAGAGTCCCTGTAATACAGAGAAACGACAACGCACATTTGTAATTTTTCACCAAAATATAGCTGGAATCTTAAACAAAATTGATGATTTAGAATTGGTTATATCTGAGCTTGACGGAAATGTAGATGTAATTTGCCTTAGTGAAACTTTTATACAACAGGGCGAAGAAAATTACCTTCAAATGCAAAATTTTAGGTTGGCAACATGCTTCTCGAGACAAGGTAAAAAACCGGGCAAGAGCATGTCGGACCATGCTCAGTGTAGGGTTCCGAAGCCGTAACGACAAACACAAAAAACTATCTCAAAAATCAACATGTATGAACCAATTTTCTATTTAGTTATTTGGCGCTAAGGTAAGTATAAACCCGTTAGTCGCCTGTATCTCAGGAACTAATTAAGTCTACTTATTGTTAGTAATGATTCTTTTTCTTATAAATTCGTATATAATATCTCAAACAAGAGCCAAGCTTTTAAGTGTGAGATCAGTATACCTATGTAGGTAGTTAGGTATCTAAACTGCTTCAAACCGACTTTAAATTACAATAAAAGTTTAATCTTTTATAAAGTAATTAATAGAAATTGAAAAAAAAACAAGGGCCAGTAAATAGAATTTTAAGTTTTCCAAACGATACTCGACTCAAATCAATAATCTAATCGATTATTTGTAAACTTTCAGATCGCAAATCGCTAACTTGTAGGTAGCATTCCGGGGCACGTCCGAACAGCATCTAGGCGCTCGCGCTTATGATCGCGGCTGTCGCTCGATTTGTTACTTGGACAGGCTCCCCCCGCGCGTCCTGCACGCCCCGCCCCGTTAACAAATTTTTCTATCAAAGTTATCATAGGTATAAACACGTTAGTCGCCTGTATAGCTCAGGAACTAATCTTGTCTACTTAGCCGTGATAGTTTTCCTTTAAAATTCGTTATATGCGCTTTCTTTGAAGATTTTTTTCAGATTTTTAGTTTTTGTAGTTTTGGCTGTAGGGGGGGGGGGGACACTTGACTCTAACAAAAAATAGCGCTTTAAAGCTTAATATTTCATAAACGGATCCCTTAATCGAAAAATTGTGTCCATAAACCCGCAATATTTTTGAAAGACCTATCCAACGACACCCCACACTATGGTGTAGGCAAGAAAAAAAAAGGCATCCCCACGTTACGTGTAGGGGAGGTGCATTAAAAAAAAATATTTTTCAAAATTTTATTTTACCACTTTGTTGGCGTGACTAATATGTATATTCATGCCAAATTACAGCTTTCTAGTACTATGAGTCTCTGAGCTAGACTGGGGACGGACGGACGGACGGACATGGCGAAACTATAAGGGTTCCTAGTTTGACTACGGAACCCTAAAAAGGGGTGGGACTTGTATACTATTGCGTCATTCATTGAGATTTGAAGAGCTGTGCTCTATAAATCACTTAGCAGCTGAAAAACAGTTTGAAGTGTGTGGTGTAAACATAAAGTCACATAACTTAATTATAGTATGTCTGTATAGAACTCCAGACTCAGATGTACACATTTTTTTCCAAATTTTTAATGATCTTTGTATGATTTTGAGTCATCATAGGGAGAAAATTGTGTTAGCTGGTGACTTTAATATAGACTTTCTCAGTAATAGTAAAGAAAAAATCCAAATGGCAGATTTGCTTTTAAACTATAACTTTAAATATCATATAGTTCAACCAACACGGCAAAAGACATGTATCGATAATATTATAAGTAATGTAGAAGAGGTTACGGCAAAAACACATAATTTCGGACTATCCGATCACAATACTGCTCAGACGATTGAATTCTTTGTGTGTCCGAAGGTTCAAGCAATGACTATTAGATATAAAACAGACTATAGCAAAGATAATTTAGAAAAATTCAAACAATGTATTGCTAGCTTAAGTTTTACTGATGTGTTGGAATCAACTGATGCAGCTGTAGCATTTCACAGGTTTTATGATATAGTTTTGTTATTTCATAAGTTGTGTTTCCCATTAATAAGAGTACGAACATTCTCAAATTACAAGAAACTTCCTTGGGCTACACGCGGCTTAAGAAAAAGCTGTAAAACTAAAGGATTGTTACGGTATCAGTATTATAGAAACAAATGTAATCAACACAAGGTTCAATTTCGAACCTATTCAAAACTCTTGAAAAAATGTCTTTGTGAGGCACAAAAAAGATACCACGTGACTCGAGTAACTTCAGCTGACAACAAAGGCTGGGCTACGTGGAATATCATTAAAACCAATATTGGAAAGGGTAGATGTTCCCGGGAAATCGACAGTATCGTTCATAACAATAAAATTGTCACTAACCCTGAGGAAATCGCTACCCTATTTAATGATTATTTTATCAATATTTCTGTAGGTCAAAACAATACGTTTGGAGGTGCGAAATCTGTTGAAAATTTCCACAAGACTATATTTCTCGAACCCGTGGATCCTCAAGAAACGAACAGAATTATATTATCATTGAAAAATACTGATTCGGTGGGGATTGATGGTATAAAAGTAAATACAATAAAATCAGTGTCTGAAATATTATCGAAACCTCTTTCTCATATTATTAACTTATCATTAGTTCAAGGTTACTTCCCGGAAATACTTAAGTATACCATTATTAAACCTCTCTATAAAAAAGGAAAAAAGAATGAAATAAGTAACTACAGGCCGATCGCATTACTGCCAATAATTTCAAAGATATTCGAAAAGGTTATGTATATAAGAGTCATAAATTTTCTCAACAAAAATAAGATCTTGCGAACAGAGCAATATGGATTCCGGAATAAAAAGTCTACTACACATGCAGCTTTTGACCTAATCAGTAATGTATTAAGTGCTTTAGACGATAATGAAAAAGTAATTGCTCTATTTCTCGATCTAAGCAAAGCCTTCGACTCTGTCAATCATTCCATTCTCTTAGATAAACTTAGTAAATATGGGATAAGGGGACCTGCGCTCGATTGGTTAAAGTCCTATTTATCTGATCGCAAACAAATAACACGTATTACTAAGAATTTGGCAGGCAATGGCATGGCTAGGGATTTTGATTCAATTTCACGCGTTAATGGTACTGGTGTTCCGCAGGGAAGCATATTAGGACCTCTGCTTTTTTTAATTTACGTTAATGATTTACCTACTTTTATTAATCAGAGATGTGTGCTCTTTGCCGACGATACAACTGTAATCATTAAAGGGAAAACTATGGATGATGTACAAATTAAAATTCAAGATACACTTGATATTCTTAGAGATTGGCTTGTCAATAATGGTTTACATATGAATGTATCAAAAAGTAAAATAATTAATTTCATAACTCGGAATAGCAAAGAGACTACCGACGAGCTTACAATTAAATTTGCAAATAATATTATTGAGAATGTTCCTTCAACAAAATTTCTTGGAATTCATGTCGATAAACATCTTAATTGGAAAAAGCACATTGATGAAGTTTGTACGAAAGTGAACAGATTTATGTTTGCATTGAGAAAACTCAAGTCAATTACTTGTAAAGAAACTGCTCTGCTGGTTTACCATAGTTACATCTGTTCGACCTTCCGTTATGGGATAACCTTATGGGGCAACTCAACGGACTTGCAGAGGGTATTTGTGACTCAGAAAAAGTGTATAAGGATAACATGGGGATTGAAGTCGAGAGAATCATGTAAGCCATTGTTTATAAAATTTCAACTCCTGACAATTCCGAGTCTCTACATATTTGAGATTTGTAAGTTCGTTAGAATGAATACTGAACTTTTTACAAAAAAGTGTAATGTGGGTAAGCGTACCACTACCCACAGGGCTCTATTAGCTCCCAAATGTAAATTAAAACTCTGTTGTAAAAACTGTTATCAAATGGCAATCAAAATATATAATTATCTTCCTATCGTATGGACATATTTGACAAACAATGCATTCTTGACTAAACTTAGTAAATTATTAATTGAGGGAGCATTTTACTCACTTGACGATTATTTCATGAAATGTAAATCGATGTGTTAGATTTTTTTAACTTTAATAATGATTTAATGTACCTTATGTTTTTTTTTTAAATATTATTTATACCTATGACTACAAATTGCATGCCTTAAAGGTGAAATAATGAACTGTATTAACTAATTTTTAAGATCCATGTAACATTATTTCGAGCAATAAATTGATTTGATTTGATTTGATTTGATTTGAAGAAATTTTGAAATCGGTCCAGTAGTTTTTCAGTTTAGTCGTTACAAACATTGAAAAATACAAATCTTTCCTCTTTGTAATATTAGTGTAGACGTAGATTTACGAACGCCATTACATGAAAATGTTGCCAGTTAAACGATTTTTTTTCCGCTTAATCGTCATGGTGAATACTTGTATATTCTGTTATATGGGTTCAATTCTGTTTATTATTACGTGTTTTTCTCCTTTACGATTACCTTATAATCCGATTATTGCATGCTAGAAGAAAGGAACCACGCGTTACTACGTCGATAAAATTCGCGGCGTGTTCCACTCCACCAAAAAATCGACGGCCAAAAAACGTTACTGTGCACAGGCTTTAAGTCGCGTGCTGTTACCATTTACCTAAATAAATAATACAGTTAATTAACTAGTAGGTACGGTTACAAACCACTTAAACTAATTAATAAACCTTTTTAAAGGTAAAACTAATATCATTAGTCACATTTAAACTACCTACTAAAGACATGATAATGAATGCGAATTAGAAAGAAACTAAAAGTTATCTAATCACATTAATGTTAATAAGCGATTGTGTTAATAAGTAACTGCGAAGAAAATTAAAAGATCAAATTTAACAAACATTATCATATGAAATGATCCCTTAGTTTCGGGGGAAATTGGTTACGCTAGCAACATTATTTCGATACCTTAGTGCACAATCGTACTTTCTAAATGTTTTTATTTTGCCAGTCAAGTAACGAACTTATTATTTGTGCACAAACATACCAATTACAATAACTTTTCAAATGTAATTAGTACAAGTGTGAACTAAGGTATCGAATTTTGTTTACTTGCGTGCGTAATATATTATAGTGCTTAACGCGTAACGTTGATTAGGTAGGTACACCCATGAATACATTTTGTAATTCTCTGTTGACGGGTTATTTATTATTTAATAAATAAATAATAAATAAATAAATACAAAAAGATAAAATGTACCAAATATTATTATATGAAAAAATCCCGTAGTCTCGGGGGAATTTTGTTACGCTAGCAACATTATTTGTTTACCTGTGTGCGTAATATATTATGGTCAAACCTCGAAGTCGCGGTGGCATTAACGTCAATTAACTAGGGACTTCCTTCCGATATAAAATTTATCGATAACTGAATGCTTATTTGGAAGTGACACTTCATATTAGCTGTAAAGTTTACCTACAGAATAATTGAAAATTAACTAAAATTTATGATGATTACTACCCGTCAATGTTACCTATATAGGAGTTTTTAGGACATTTTTAGGAATTTTAAAATTCAAATAAAAATCAACCTTTATAACAAAAATTTTATTTCATCAATTTCCATGCAAAGTAAACTAAAACCTAGAAGTACATTAACATCATTACATTGTTTTCATTTAATCAATTATGCACCTTATATTAGTAATAAGTAACAAAGTATTTTATCTTGTGTTTAGTACTTCAAATATCATACAAATTGTTACGCATTGTTTCCAAATAGATGGGAGAACGAGATCTATTATTTATAATTTATTAAAGTCCAATTTATCGATGAAATAATATCGCGTGGAAGTCTCTAGCAAAATTTTATTCGTGCCACCGCGACTTCGAGGTTTGATTATGGTGCTTAACGCATTGATTAGGTAGTACTTTTGAATACATTTTGTAATTCACTGTTGACGGAATGGATGTAGGGAACTATCATTCTATGTGTTATTAATTATTATTCTAAGTAATTACACGTCGACGCTTAGCATCGCTACAGTGGCAGTACACCCTAAGAGTAACGAGTGTATCGTAATTTGGTCTAAGTAATACCTTCTACGCTCCGCATCGCTGTAGTGGTAGTACACCCTAAGAGTAACGAGTGTATCGTAATTTGACTTGCAATGCATGAAGACAACACAAACAACAATAACAATATATTGTTTGTAAATGAACGCAGCGACATCCACCGTACATTCCGGCATCGTTAGTTTTGAGGCGAAGTTTGAAGAAATAAGTGGTTTTGGCACGATGACGTGTGTTTTACCAGTGAGGAAAATAATGTCGGTAATATGGAAACCTGCACTAAAAAGTAAGTAAAGGACGCTACTTGCTGTTGAAAAAACTGGCCAAGTGCAACCGGGAAACACGCGCTGAGAGTTCCGTTTCCGAAGAAATGGTTATGTTTAAGGATTTTATGTTGTGTGCACGTAAGGATAAGGTCTATATTGACTTGCCAAAATTTTAATAATGTAAATTTTTCAACTTAACTTTTTTCTAATATATATACACTGCAGGGCTCAGAAATCTAGTAATTTTTTTATCCAGCTCGTCAGAAACGCCATACAAATAAAGCATTTTCATTTCAATGCAATAGCCGCTCAAACTGAATCGTTTTTATTTTCGGTTTTAATGAAAGTGTAAAATAAAACTGTCCTTGCTCGAAATTACCGTTAATTTCGCTCGATATTTTTAGTACCGTTCCGAAGCCCGGCTCGGCTGGGAGAGGACTTTGCCCAGTAGAACACTAAGTAATTCAGGAAATTACGAAAAAGTGGGTATCCTGGCATGGTCACGAATATAAGGGTGAATATTTGGCGTTTCAACCGCCGTCATTATTGTTTTCGCATATTATTCAATATAAACTCAATAACTTTCTTGTTTTTTTAAATGGAATGGATACTACCCCCGGGTCCGCTGATTTTGACATCAACAATTGCTGGTAGTTATCATTATTTTCGTCAATGTATTAAAGAGAATAATGACGGCGGTTGGAACGCCCGAATATTCACCCGATTTGCTAGCTAGGTACTATCAGCGAGCGGCCCGCTATCCCATTCAAGGGGTTTCGAATTTTATAAGGATTTATTTAAAAAAGCCGTATCGCTTGAAAGCCGTTCGATTTGCTTGCCAAGGGTTTAGAATGGTTATTTCGAAAAGATTAACTACTTACCCAAATCCGTTTCCCAAATCACTGAAAAAAAATAATTGAATCAATCAAGATACTGTTTAACATGATCATGCAACTTGTTTCCAGCTGAGCCTATCAAGTACAATTATTGCAGCGACGATTATAATTTGTTTACTGCATCGTTATCAAAGTAATCAAATACATGCTGAAATAAAGTTTTCAGTTGATTATTTCAAAGAACATTTTTGTATGCGATATATCTACACGCACACATGCATAACGATTAGACTAGCCTAGTAGTCGAGACGTATTTGATAGAAGTGATAAAGATGCGATGTACTTTTAATGCAGGGATCGGAAATTCGGATCGATATTTACCTAATCTTTGGCGGCGGTGTTGTTGTTCATCTGTATGGAGGCGGACTCAATATTCATTTATTAATAAAATTCCCGGGATTTCGGAATCAATAAATTACGCGTTCATAAATCGATTCACAATTTGAAGTTATTTTTCAAGTAAAGATTTACCAAAAATGTTATTTAATTTACAGGTACCTCAGCTGACCTAACTTAACGAAGTTTGAGGAGCAAATTGACGGGACTTTTTATCCTAAATGTAAAATAATAAAAATAGACGTTTTGTAGAATCCCAGAATCCCGGAAATTATATTATTAAAATACCTAATAATTTCAAGAAGCCGACGCCATATTCGCTTATCTTTTTCCGGGATTTTACCAACTTTAGGTAAATATCGATCCGAATTTCCGATCCCTGCTCTTTACTGCTGACGATCTGAGCTTAAGCTCTTTAGGGTTCCCTGATGTGAATGGTTTGTTAAATACATAACTAAGTCATATATTTCTTCCAAAGGGGTTATTCTTTTAGTGGGTTGTACTTCGGGAAGTAAAGGCTTTTATCAGGGAATGGTCGGGTCCCTGAGCACTAGATACTAAGGAAGCTTGTGTGTGATTAAAATAATACTAAATAATTTCAGAGAAAAAACGAATGCCTAGCACAATGGTAGATTGTTTAGAGGTCTCCAGAATGAAGCACGTGACCTCTCGCTGTCGAATCTGGCTGAGAGTTATGCTAGGCCTCGCTTTGATCTACGGCCTATACGTCTTGATGTATAAGATCCCGCCCCAGACCAGAGAAGAGGGAGGGAACGAGGATATTCAAGTCACCCGATATATGAGTGAGTAAAGTTAGTTACGTTGACGTTTTTTTTTTAATTAATTGCTTGAAGACAACAAAAAAGAAAACAAAGCCACCAGGAACCCTGATATGCCTACGTTTATCGCGTGCCAAAGTTTGGATAAGGCATCCGTCACCTTCTGACACGTAAATAAGTACGAGAGTGACAAAAAGATAAAAAATATAAAAGATGTTTATTCAGTTAGTAGGCCGCACGGGCACTTTTACACGTCAAAAATCTACCAGCGCTTCGCAAGAGACCACTGCTGAGAAGCAACGCTGCAAGAAACTCAACAGTTTGTCGATTTTTAAATATACAATTATAAAACTTAACCTAGCATGATATAAAACAATGAATCTAACATACGATAAGAAATTAATGTATTCACGCGTAGTTAAGCAGTAATATGTGTCAAAACTCTGAATTTTCTCCAGAACTAAGTAATTAGTAGTAATAGAAAAATAATTATAAACATTATACTTAATTAAGATGGTGTAAGACAACTACATAAAAAGTTTCGATACATTCTCCAACAGAAACCGTGTGCTCTAGACAATGTTTACATATTTCTTATGACTAAGTTATTATTAAGTTATTTGGGTGTTTAGTTTAGGCCAAGCAGATTTATCTGATAGATATTCCTCGACCCTATAGATTGAAGACATTTCGTGGTATTAATGGCTATGGTGGAGAAATAATCATCGAACGCTAAGGCCACGTCTTTGTTTGAGGTGATTTGTTTGTCACCGATGCTTAGGGTGATTTTATTATCACGAGTTTTTGATTTACCCGTTTCTCTATTTATTATCTTCCACACAGTTTTTACCCTATTGTCAGAAGCTTTGAGTTTAAGACTTAAAAAGTTTGACTTAGCAGTCAAGCAAACTAGTAAACTAAGAAGTCGGTGTTTTTGTTCTCCTCCCTCTCTCTGTAAACGGACATACGGACGGATACTTTATGCACTTATGACACGCGATATAAACGCACCCACACTAGGCCCGCTGATGGTAGGTTTGTCCCGAAGCTAGAGACATTTGAAATATCAAGATTGCTTAGAAAGTTTTTCCATTGTTGCAAGGCAAGGGCATATGGGTTAGCACTCAGGTAACGCAACTTACGAAAAATTTATTGGTACACCTTCAATGATATATTATCCTACATTGGACTCAAAAATACCTGACACGTCTCTATTACTACACACGTAAAGATATTTTTGTCCGCCATGTTGGTTCGAGTACCTTACGCATACGAGTCGACACTCAAGTTTCAAAATAAGAGCAGAAGCAGAAGGATTAACAATGAAACGTTAATTATTTCAGGCTCGGAAACACCCTGCGGGTTAGGCTGCAATGTGGCAGCAGTTTCCAGGAAGACGCATACCAGTACTGCAGGTGGTATTTTTTATATATATGTATATGATTCACATTAGTCAGTCGGACGTTCGCGTCCAGCGCTTATTTACGTCAATTCCATATATTTGGTCAGTTTTCGAAAATCGTTTACGTTAGCGTAAACTAGGCCATATCATTGGACTTATGCTGAACTCCTAAATAAAAAGGACGCAAGCGAAATTTTATGGTCCAAGCAAATTAAACCCTGTGTGTTAAGAATTAAGGTCACTAATAAATTCGCGATTGTATGAGACATACGCTCTTTTTTCTAATGAGGGTAGTATGGTGGGATATACCTGTTTTTAACAATGTGTGCAAATTTGGAAATATTTCGAGGATAGACTTCTCGAAACAATCTCAGCTGCAGTTAGATTAAAAAAATATGTTACAAGTAGTCAACTATTATATGTATTGTTGAAGTCGGTTGACAATTAAGTAATTACCTTCATTTGACCGATAAATGCGCGAATGGTGCTATCAACCTTTTTTGTGGTTTTCGTGATTAAATACACAACGTGTCCTCAGGCTACGGACAGAGTTGAACACTAAACGTTTGTTAAGGTCTTTGACCAATTTCTAAGTATTAAAACAATCGGTCTAGTATTTGCCGACAAAACAATGGTTATAAAATTATAGCCTTTGGAGCACCCTCTATTTACTCTATCAGACTTTCACCTATTCCGATCGTTTGTGTTGCCTGTAGACACGCACACATATCCCTGCCTTTGACTTAAAATGGGCGTCACACTCATGCCTGTGTCTTATTCGTGTCAATAATGATACAGTAGGTATGCTACTTTTTCTGTCGTTTATCTGGAATGAAATTTGTTAGATTTTATTTTTATTTTACTTCTTATTAAAACAAGAATGGTTTCACAGCATGTGTGAAAAGTAGTATTACGAGGGTGTTTATTCTGTGTCCATAGGCTGGGGACACATGTATAAAACTTCTACAATATTTTACCTTATCAGTATTATATTTAGACAGCTAGCTGACATCTACGTGCAAATACAGCTATTGTTACGTACATATTTATTTATTTGTTTATGAATAGATTACAATTACTGGTAGTTGCATACATATTTTGAATATCCTGCGTATTCAGCCTGCATTCAAGCGTGTTTTTTAAAATTAATTAACCGGTTAAGGGCTTAATTAAAAATTACACACATTGTCAAATTAAACTGAAATTATACTGAAAAAATAAATAAAAAATAAATGAATGTCAACAACAGTTTTATTAAATGAAATTACACATAATAACTATTCCACTCGAGAATGTCCCTTACACTATAGAAGCACTTATCTAAAGGCCAGATTATCAAAATATTCCCCGACACACGGGATTGTCCTCAGGTATGACATTATAAATGCTAATGCACATGTTATACACATTCTCCGAGTAAATGACTTTGTAGGTGCGAGGTTTATAGAGACGGTTTATGACTATCACTCTTTTCTAACTTCACCTCACTGTTTAAAAAAAAATGCGTTTTAACATATATATGTAGGTATAGGTACATATATCCCGTATACATATACAAACATGGCAATGGCAGTATATCTAATTATTTAAATAATGGAAAACAGCTTTTGTCAATCCTGGCCCTGCAGACGACTCTGACACACTTCTCTTGTACCTTAAAGACTCTGTCTACATCCACAGAATTATCCCACATGATGAGTCCATTGCGAAGGACAGATGACTCATAGCCTAAGTAAGCCGTCAGCGCAGCCATAATCGAGACTGTGTCCTCAATCTCCTTAGTGCAAAACGAAATCTATTAAGGTTCTTGCTGATTTTATCAACGTGATCCTTCCAGTTCAGGTGCCTATCAATCGTTATCGTTACCCCAAGGAATCTGAATGCACTTACCTTATTGTTTAATATACCTACGCAGTTAACTTTATAAATTTTGTCTTACTAATATTAATACATAAAAACGTAACGGACCTAAGATGCTGCCCTGTGGAGCCCCTATATTAATTTTCCCAAATTGTGATCTGTATGCTGGTTTATGGATAACAGTATTTGTTTTAGTGATTTTATCTATCTCTGTGCACTGAATTCGATTTGATTTAACCGCCTGTCAATGTTTTTTCTTTGAGAATTAAAAAAAGTATTCGTTTGAACTTGCACGATATTTTCAAACCCTCGGTCATTTTGTTAATTTCCGCGGTCTATTATTGATCTTTACTTTGAGTATCGGAAAGTACAAATTATAAAATGGGCATTAAAGTCAGAAAAAATTTAATCTACTCTTATCTATCAGAAAAAAAAATTAATCTACTCTCTACTTAGACTTTGTGAAAGTAGCAAGTATGAAAAGGAAAGAGCTTTGTCAGCATTGTCAGAATAATAATCGCGTTTATATTCAAACCAAATAAGGAATGCCTTTTTTTTACCGTTTCTTGTGTTACAGATTGAGTCGGGCCGTCTCATGGTTGGAGAGCCCAATATAATAAATGATCAATACAAGAACCGACTCTAGTTAAAATATGCATATTAAAATTGTGGTATCTTTAACTACCGAAGTCTCTGGATACTCTACTTTTCTCTGAAATATTAATATTCCAATCACCACATATAACTACTTTCTTGCTTTTAAAATTTCATAATAAATGCGAGGGTTTTTATTTTGTCACGACAGTAGGCTGCGGCTAATTTAAAACTAATGTAACTTTATATTGGCCTCACGAATAAAAGCTTCGCTTAGACACACTTTGTCAAACTCTGCACACATCAGATAACCCTTTAATGATGCATTCAGGAAATCAAGCTTGCTATAAAGTCCCCTATGTTTTGATAAGCGATCGACACACTATCATAGGCGTCTATCATGCATGTCATTGCCTTTTTCGTCCTTTGGTGATTAATATAATACGTCCTTAGGTATGGTCGGTTTCAATTGTAATGGGCAAAGATGTAAACAAACCAATTATTTCTCTATAATCTAATCACGTACTGTTAAAGATCATGTGTAGTTTTACTAATGATTTATAAATGTCATCACTTTCGTTTTATGTTTGAAATTGAAAAACTATTAATTACTACGTTTTTGTCGTTTTTAGGGTTCCGTAGTCAAACTAGGAACCCTTATAGTTTCGCCATGTCCGTCCGTCCGTCCGTCCCCAGTCTAGCTCAGAGACTTATAGTACGAGAAAGCCGTAATTTGGCATGAATATACATATTAGTCACGCCAACAAAGTGGTAAAATAAAATTTTGAATAATATTTTTTTTTAATGCACCTCTCCTACACGTAACGTGGGGATGCCTTTTTTTTTTCTTGCCAACCCCATAGTGTGGGGTGTCGTTGGATAGGTCTTTCAAAAATATTGCGGGCTTATGCAAACAATTTTTCAATTAAGGGATCCGTTTATGAAATATTAAGCTTTAAAGCGCTATTTTTTGTTAAAGTCAAGTGTCCCCCCCCCCCCTACAGCCAAAACTACAAATACTAAAAATCTGAAAAAAATCTTCATCGAAAGCGCATAATATAACGAATTTTAAAGGAAAACTACCACGGCTAAGTAGACAAGATTAGTTCCTGAGATACAGCCGACTAAAGTGTTTATACCTATCAAAATCGCCTATGATAACTTTGATAGAAAAATTTGTTAACGGGGCGTGCAGGACGCGCGGGGGGGAGTCTGTCCAAGTAACAAATTGAGCGACAGCCGCGCTCATAACTCTCATAAGCGCGAGCGCCTAGATGCTGTTCGGACGTGCCCCGGAATGCTACCTACAAGTTTGCGATTTGCGACCTGAAAGTTTACAAATAATCGATTAGATTATTGATTTGAGTCGAGTATCGTTTGGAAAACTTAAAATTCTATTTATTGGCCCTTGTTTTTTTTTCAATTTCTATTAATTACTTTATAAAAGATTAAACTTTTATTGTAATTTAAAGTCGGTTTGAAGCAGTTTAGATACCTAACTACCTACATAGGTATACTGATCTCACACTTAAAAGATTGGCTCTTGTTTGAGATACGAATTTATAAGAAAAAGAATCATTACTTCAGTAACAATAAGTAGACTTAATTAGTTCCTGAGATACCTACAGGCGACTACCTACTAAAAATCATCTAAGACAGCGCCAAATAACTAAATAGAAAATTGGTTCATACATGTTGATTTTTGAGATAGTTTTTTGTGTTTGTCGTTACGGCTTCGGAACCCTACACTGAGCATGGTCCGACATGCTCTTGCCCGGTTTTTATAAATTAAAATACGCATGATGAAAATTTAAGGATGTGTATATGTTACGTGTGTTTACATCTTTGGAGATTTCAACTGACACCAACTGTACGAAAAAACGCGTTACATTCGTTCTCTATTATTGGTTTTAAATGTTAATAATTTGTGTGGTGAGGTTTTTTAAGGGCGAGTTGTTTGATCAGTAGCTACTTAACTGAGGTGTGATTCTCTCAAAAACGCGGGCGGACGAACGAACGAGTCAATGTCGCAGCGGCGAGAGATAGTATAGTATAGTAGATACGTTAATAATATAACGCACAGTGAAGTGTCGACAAGCTGTTTTTTTTTAAATTGTAAACCGTGACTTTTTGTGTCAATTTTTTTCTTTCTTCCTGTCTTAATACATAGGTACATAAGACGTTTGATTATTAAATACTTTATACCTTGATTAGATCCTTGTAAAAGGCTTTTTTATTTTTAAAAGCTGTTTCTTAGCTGTCCTAATTCAGTTGCATGCACACTAAACTCTGCCCGATCCACTGGAGATATTGACTAACATTTTTGACTAACGTTTTGCAGGTCTCGTCGCTCTTGCCAATCGTGCTCCCCGTACAACTCGGTGGACTCCGCAGCCTTCGCTGTGCAGAAAAGAAGTAAATGCGGGTCAGTCTTCTTATTCTGCCATCCTACCAAAGAAAACGGCTTAATGCATAGTAATAGTATCAGCATTTTAAATTTAATGTGGTTACTAATAGAGTATACAGTGGTTCGACTAAGGTGACTGCACCAAGGATGTACGCTTTTAGCTGGAGGCACCAATAATGGACACTTAACATGTAATCCAAAGATCGTGTGTGTGATCGATGTGCAAACAAATGAATACCCCTTTTCTTCTGTAACATAAGAACCAAGTGTCCATCATTGGTCCTTGTTCATTACCGGTTCCATCACACTACTACATTGCAGTAAGCCGCTTCCTTTGGTAGTACGGCAGTATTGATCATATTAAGTACATTCAATTGTAATATAATGTGGTTCGTTGGTGTAACTTAACGTACGAGATATTGGCGATCAAATGTTTTCAAAAAATAACGATGGTTAAAGACTAAAGGATTTGTTTTATTGGTTGATAGTCCGCATGCTTTCTTGATACTTAGATTCCATCGCTGCAATAGCTCCCGGTGTAAAAAAGTAGAAACTGAGCCTACTAATGCGGGATATAAGGAATAAGTTGTGTCATAACAATGTGTACAGTATTCTCAGCTTCTTAGTAGCTTTCAACTGGCTTTCACTCGCAACAATTATTTGTCTCTCGTGTCGTGTGTTACAGAAAAACGAAGATTCCCGATCGCTATGCGTATGAGAAATAGCGTTTAAATGGTTCAGTAGCTATTTGACAAATTGCCATCAGATGACTATAAATTGTCAGTCACCTAAGCACCAAGACGCCGAATTCCTTTTGTTATAGAATTCGGGGTCCCTCAAGGCAGTATTATCGGCCCAACGCTAAATGACAATAATAAGCTCGATATCCCCAACTGCAATGCGACATAATCTGTTACGCAGACGATACGGCTATTCTCTTTTACGGTGAAAGCTGGGATGTCGCCCATTAGCTCGACCATAATCTTCTCACTTTAAATTTCAATAAGACAAATTACATCGCTTTCACCAAAACTCTTGTAACGTCTCCTCCGACTAATCGGAAGCTGCAAATCCATTCATGTGTAAGGATACCAGCCTCCAGGTGTAGAAATTAAAAGATGCGAATCGACAAAATATGTGGGGCTCACCATTGACCAGTATATCTGTAAAAAAACTAATTTTCATTTTTAAAAGACTGCGCGATGGTTCTCTCTTTCATTCATTTTATTTTTACAACTATTTTGATCAATATATAATGTTTAACGCCTACAACCGTCTGTGTCCAGGAGAGGACGCTTTCAATATAATGAGTTAATTATTATGAACATTCACGATTCCAGACAATGATGATAAGATACGCTTCAAGGTCTCCAACCTCGACTTCAGGAATCGCGACAACATCAAGGCGGGTGGGTATTACAAACCCCAGGGCTGCCAGCCACGGAGCAAGGTCGCCATCATCGTACCCTATAGGTATTATTACGCAGATATTTATTCTTTGTCATTAATCATTAATGTCAAGGGGTCAAAAATATCGCCCTACATTATTGTTCATTAGGGTTGACTCTAACAAAAGTTAACGCTTTAAAGCTTAATATTTCGGTTCGTAGTTTGACTACGGAACACTAAAAAGCGATACCTTCCGGACTAATAAACCAAATTATTTCGGTAATATAGTTAAACGTATTTGTAATTTGGATGTTACATTAATTTCCAGAAACCGTGAGACGAATTTGCTAGTGTTCCTGTACAATATCCACCCTTTTCTGGTTAAACAGATGTTGCAATACAGGATATTTGTGATTGAACAAAGTGGTAAGTTACTGGTCTATGTGGTGAATACTGTGGCAAAAAAAAACATTTACAAAAAAACGGCGGCATCGTTGATCGAACCCATGGTTAAGGGAGGCGATGACTGAGATGAACGGGTGCTGTTTGTGGGGTCCGGTCTGTTCACATCTGCAAGGACTTGTTGTTCAATAATTATTCTAGTCATGGCCTACTAAAAATAATGACTAGGAAAACCACATGCCATATTTATATGTTTAGTGTATTTGACCTTACATTTGTAATGTTTCTATTTGTGCTAGTTATAATAAGTAAGTAATATTTGTTACTTTATTACCTTCTAATGTAACTTAGGTAGGTACTTTTAGGTATATTGTATTTTATTTTTGAAAAAATAACCTTTTGCTGAAGTTTCTTGTGGCGCTTCTTCTCCGCAAAGATGGTCTTGTCCGAAGCGCTAGTAGATTCACTCTGTCGTTATTACCCACGTGGAAAAGAGCCCGTATGTGGCCAATTTACTGAAAAAATAGTTCGATTTGATCTGAAACAAAATTTCCGTGAAGAAGTTCAAATTAAAATAAAACTTAGGTTTCTCATGAGAAACTGGTGCAATGTTTTGTAGTAGGTACCTTACCATGCTTAAAGGTTTAAATACAAAAAAAATGGTTTTATACAAATTTGGAGTATACATAATTAATTAAAATTAATGAAGAAAAATATATGAGGCAAGATTAAATGGCAATGTTGGAAGAGGGCAGCCAAGTGTGGAGGAAGCGAGGGAAGTTTGTCTGGATCGTAAAAAGTGGAACGGAGTGGTCACTACCACTACCAAACCCTCCGGGAAAGATTGTATGTATGTATGTATTAATTAAATTTTATTTTAATGAAAAATATATTTTATTTACTACGGGGCGGAGTTACATCTTTGCCGTTACCATCTCCATTTCGCTCCTTTAGAATTATAGTGACCTAATTCAAAATTTTCGACGTTCGACTTCGAGTCATAAATTTATTACTGTAGATACCTAACTCGAAATCCCAAATTTGCTAATTAGGTCACTATAATTCTAAAGATGCGATTTGTTCATCACAAATGATACACTACTAAGTATAGTGTTCAAAATGCAGGCTGTAGCACGCGGCGCACTTGTAGCGCTACGCCACTACGCCTGTGCAATTTATTTGTGCTACGCAACTGCACCCAGCTACGTGGCGCGGAAACGAATTAAAATTTTCCGTACGCTCGATATAACAAAGAGCATTTACGAAATTACCTTCAATATTTTTTCCGCGATAAAGTATATATTTACTTGCTACATTCTATTATACATGGTCATTGTTCACATGTGTAGTTTAGGTAGAGAGTACTAAGTATTGACCATACTGAAGCATAAAATACGCTAAAGCTGCGTAAATTGAGTTGCGTCAAAATGTAAATAGTACACTAGTACAATTATTATTTTTTGTACTCGTCGATTAAAATCTGTGTATTAAGATTTCATAGAGAATACTGCAACGTCACTCTTTTCAACGTTGACAGTCTTATGTTACTTCCGAAACAACCGAAATAACCATTTCGATACGCTCTAGACAACTGAAAAAAATTTGAAACTAGAACTTCGTATTTCAAACATAGGTATGTGTCCTTATTTAAGGAGACTCGATCCGATACAAAATGGCCAATCTATGGCGTTTCGGAACGTAGCAGCGTTGCGTCATCTGTCGAAAATGTACTTAACCTTTTCGCCGCCATTGACGTGATATAAAGTCAGTACATTTAGTGCCCCACACGCCAATATGACGAGTCGTGTTAACAGCTCAAAATAGACCCAAGTATTTGTTCCATAAGGTTGAAATTAGCTGAGGCTTTGAGCTGTTATTGGCGTGCGAGGACGACTTTTGTATCAAGTCAATGGCGGCGAAAAGGTTAAACCTGCTTCTATATCCAGGGCATAAAAAAACTACGCATTGTGATTGGCTAGTATTTAGCCAGTACTGCAACATTGTGGACGCCGGTGGTGTGATACGTAACAAATGTCGATGTGGTGGTGATTGTATTAATGACTTAAATTATTAATTTGAATGAACTCGTAAAAAAAGTATTGTTCACAATTGTGTCATAATCAAGCTTTTTAATCTCGTACCTTACTTAGGCCACTCAGCAAGCTTCGTGGCCTAAACACGGTACTCGACTAAAAAAGCTCTCTATTATAACACGATTGTGAAAATAACTATACAAATACAAATATTTTGTTATTTTACAGTAGGTACCTATTTAAAAATCTTGCGATATGGTTTTGTTTTTGATTTGTGTACTTACATGAGGTTGTTGTTGTTGTTGTTGTTATGCGTTAAAAACATGATGTAGAAGACGCGGCAATGCGTAAACACTGCGTCAGTCTATTTGGCTTCGGTCGATTTCGTGTGTGTTTGTTGTTTCTCCATATATTCAGTACATCATTTATTTAAATAGTACCTACCTACGTCATAAATTTAGCCAGTAATGAATTAGAGATTAAAATTTATCACAAGTATACAATTTTGAACGCGTCTGGGATTCTAAATATTAAAAAAAATGTACAGCCATCCAGATTCCAGAACTATATTAGGTATATATTGTAATATGTATTTGCACAGCGAGAATGGTATGGTTGCGTTTATCGCGTGACAAAATACGTGTGAGAAAGTGATGGATGTTTTATCCACATTTGGTCACGTGATAAACACAGCCATATTGGGCCCCCAGGGCTCGAGGAGTTCAACAAGGGCCGGCTGTTCAACGCCGGCTTCGACCAGGTGGCAAGGTTCGGCAGCTGGCACTGCTTGGTGTTTCACGATGTGAACCTGCTGCCCATGTACGCGAGGACCTCCTACTCTTGCCCGGTTTCCCCGACGAAAATGAGCACCAGAGTCATCAGGCTCAACCAAACGTAAGCACGTAAAACAATAGATTAAACAAAAAGCATGCCCTAAAAATCCCGACCATTGCTGACTGACTTTAAATCGTTATAAATCCTTAATGATCATTCAACATTAAAAAGATTAAAGAAACCTAAAGATGATTTTTAAATACCTATTCAATTGTATCCCACTTGTCATAATTCGTTGATTTTCCATATTTTCTTTTTTACAATACGCCGTCTGGTGGCCGCCATATTGTTTTTTAATTACTGTCATATCTTTAGTGACACTCGCCCAATTAATACAAACCGATTGACACATGAATAATAAAAATTGACGCGTTTAGTTTCTGGAGCGCCACAAGGGAACAACCATACATACAAACATAATTCGCTCAATGAATACAAAACGGACACATGCCAAAATAATTTGCTCTTCCATTAAAAATCGTATTTTAACACCTTTTAATTTTAAAATGCAACACTGACTCATTTTGGATTGTGTCCATTTTGTATTCAATGTACGATATATAAAACAACTTCGGCGGTCGGGTAATGAAAGCAAGCGTTCAAAACCGAATGCAAGTTATGATGTTTAATTACGACTGAATTTGATACCGATGTACTCAAAGACATTCTAGAGACAACTCATCCTTCAATAGTCCGTCCGTCCATACAAAGTTTTACAACTTTGTACAAAAACATAAAGTTTTCAAACCCTTATAAAATAAAAAAAATCGTTTTCAACAGAGATAACTTGTACATATATTTAAACCTTAGTTTACTAGTTCACTAAAATGTTACTAAAATTAAAATTAGTTAAGAACTTTTTGATTGGTTGTCGAATTTGAAAGGTCATATTTGTAGGCAAGTATGGGAAAAACGGAAGCGTGGCCGCAATTATGTGGCCACCACTGTATGATGTATGGTTCTCTGTTGATCTGTTCCCTTATAAAAGTTGAACGGACAGCCTGATTGCAACAAGCGAGGTGTCGTTAGATTTGTCTTAGCGTCGCGGATATCACTAGGTACTTCATTTTATTTTTTCAAATGAAATTGACAGAATATAACATATCTACAAGATAACATTACATTGACGACAATATCGACACAGGAGTTCCGTTTTCAAAGCTTGCTTTTGCTTAGACTTGTTTTTAAAAATCATCACTTAGAGCCTGTTGTTTGATCAGTAGTTACCTAAACTAACTAATCGTTAAAAATCGTAACTAATGGTTAAATCTCAAAGAAATGTGTAAAGTTTTCTATTCCTTTTTTGAATTTCAACGATTAGTTGAGTAACTACTGAGCAAACAACGGGCCTTAAGGAACGACGTAATTCTCATTAACTGAATCTGAGTACGGTTAGTAGTCCCTAACGCCCAAATGTCAAATGGTCTCATTACCACAGAGCCCACATACATCGCACTTTAAATCCAACAGTGACACTAAATTACGAAAAAACTGTTTCATATTTTGTTATTTCATATTTTACAGGTATCCTGACGGAGAGAGACACTTCGGAGGGGTGACGTCCATGACCGACAAACAGTTCAGGGAAGTGAACGGCTACTCCAACGAGTACTGGGGGTCGGTGGGCGCAGACGATAGTGATATGTATTGGAGGTACCGTCTCAACTGGTTCTACCTATATTGTCTGCCATTAATTAAAGTTCCGTTTTTTACAGTCCATAATGATTTTCATCATAATTAGTGTTAGCCTTAAATAAGAAAGTATAATTTGCAATACCGATTGACCCGGGTCATATCTGTGGAAAGTTATAAATAATATATTCATAACTTTTAAACTGGTCGTTCCTGTTGTTTTTTGTGAGGTAGTTTTTGTGTGTTTGTAGTGACGGCGTCGGAACACTACACTATAGTCTATACACTTAGGTATTTAAAAAAATGTAAACAAAACTACCACGTGATATAGTTCGTCAGCCAATAGAAGCAGAAAACTGATACGTCAAAGTGCAATAAAACAGTTTTGATTGGCTGTTTAACAATATCACGTGGTTTGGATTGTTAACATTTTTTTAAATTTCTAAATGTATAGACTGTAAGCATGTCCATGCTCCGGTTTCTATTTTTAATTTTATCTATGTTTAGAATAACATATATTTTTAACCGACTTCATTAATAAATCCATTCATTTTACACAGACTGCGTGCAGCCCACCTCCCTATAAACAAATATAGGAATTTAATGGGCGTATACACCAGGTTACCGCATCCAACTGAAAAGATGAACACAACAAGGTACACAAACATTTCTCATTGCCATTTATAGGTCGTCGTTTTGTGTGAATGGATCGAACGAACGAAAGTAATGTCATCTATGATTATGACTCGCTCATTGAATACAAACGGGCACATTCCAAAATAATTTGCTCTTCCATTAAAAATCTTATTCCAACCGAATTAATTTTAAAATGCAACACTGACTCATTTCGGATTGTGTCCGTTTTGTATTCAATGAACGAAGTGAGTGCCGCTGTGTTTCAAAACTGGCCCAGTGCGGGTCGGACTCGCGTACCGAGGGTTCCCCTCTGCCGCACAGTAGGTATTAGATTTTGAATCAAATCGGGGCGAGCCCAACTCACACTTTATCGTTTTTTAGTATTAGTGGTTTTTCTTCAGAGTTTGTAATAGTTATAGACCAAAATAGTAGATTGTATAACTAGGGTCAAAAATAAGCCATAGTACCCCGAGATGGTTATTTTCCCGAGCAAAGCGAGGGAAAATTGTGCGAGGGGTACCTAATATGGCTTTTAGACCCGAGTTATACACTCTACTTTTCACTTCGATTGTGAGAAAATAAAAGAATTATATAAAAGTAAACACACCTTCACCGTTAGAATCAACTTGCTTTTAATCTTGCCATTGTGTAAAATTATTGTATGCCCTTAAATAGTTTTCACGATATTTCACGGGCAAATTATTTTCACTCAGTTTTTTGGCCTTTTTCTCCATTTTTGTATTCGGCGTAAGTTGCAACTCATTTTCATTTGACGACATCTTAAAATTAACAATGATTATCCACCCATAATGTATTCCACGGCAAAATATTGTTTTAATTTGGCGGCGTGTTTTTTTTTAAACTACTTTGACACAGATACAAAACATAGACTAAACGGCGCTGACCGAGTGAGTATTTAGCGCTTTAAAGCGTAGCTCAAACAATTTATGATATTTTAGCAATTGTAAAATAGGTACTAAAAAACACCTAATGTTTTGACAAATGAATTCTGTTACCTGATTGGTCGATTTTAATATAGCTTTATTATGGTTGGTTGATATCAAATACATTTTTTTTAAAGATTTGAATTAGTTAACGAGTGTACGTACCAAAAAGAACCTAACGTTCCGACTGACAGTCGATGTGTATTGTGATTGGTGGATTTAATTTGGTGAAGTATTTTGATTGGTCAAATTAAGATGTTTTGTAAATGTAAATCATTCTATTTTCAATTTCATATTTTCCCTAGTGAAAATATATAATATTATATTTTCCTTCGGTTGTACATGTATCACTTGAGTCTCGCTTGATGAGTCTATTTTGACAAACTTTTTGAGCATGAAAAGTGAAAAATATTTTTCTTGTCTCTTTATTACTTCACTTTCTTTAAGAAATGTTAGTAAATCCGTTGTAATAACTAATAAGTAATAAGTGTAATAACACATGTTCAAAAAACAGTCCCAAACACTCTTTAAAGTTAGGACAGCCCGACGGGTATTAATTATGGTCCCGTTGGGCTCTTTACACAGAATTCCTGTACACGGCCGTGTGTCCGGATCCGGAAAAGTTCGTAGAAAAAGCCGAATGACACTGCAGTGTGTACGAGTATATTTAATATACTTACACGAACCCATTCAGGCCCTATTTCTCACCTTCATTTATTTTAGACTACCAAAATCCATGTATATTCCCTATTGTACTAGGAAATTAACATATTGACCATCTGGTTATCCTATCAAAGTAAATTAACCCAAAGGTACATCTATAATATACCTGTATAACGTAAAGTAACTAGCGAATGCCT
This sequence comes from Acleris laterana, assembly GCA_963966035.1. Lineage (NCBI taxonomy): Eukaryota > Metazoa > Arthropoda > Insecta > Lepidoptera > Tortricidae > Acleris > Acleris laterana. Next base: position 6,163,753 of record OZ014451.1, read on the forward strand.
GCGACTTCGTCCGCATAGATTTCGATTATCCTTATTCCCTTTAAAATTTTCCGTGATTAAAAGTAGCCTATATGTCTGCATCCAGGTGTAAGTTAATCCAAATCCGCCCAGCCGTCGCATCGTGAAGTAGTAACAAACTGACACACATACGTGTGTATACAATATTAGTCGGATAATTAAGTATGCGAGTTAAAATAAAATGTATTTTTTAGCTTGATTATATTTATTTTGTTTCAGACACAAGCGGATCTCTACAGGAAACAAGCGAAAAACTTACAAGGTTGACGGTTTATCCAATTCTCACTATAAAACTATTTCAATAAAGTTACGGTCTCTGTACACGCATATTGTCGTGGACATCAACCCTAATAAAGACCCGATCGAGTAAATGTAGCTTGTTTTATTTTTAAACAGATCCCACCGAAATCTTCAGAACCTTTTAAAGAGTACCGAAGTCATTAAGAAATCCTTATAGTTTCACCATGTCCGTCTGTCCGTCGGTCCTCGGTCTATCTCACAATCTCTTGGCACAACAAGAGCTCACTTAAAACAAAATCTATTTTCATTGGTTCCTGAGATACAAGCGGCTAAAGTGTAGATAAATACCAAAAATCACTTTAAATAGGAAATTTGTTCCTACGTGCGGTTTTTGACATAGTTTTTTGTGCTTGTAGTAACGGATACGGAACCCTACACTGAGCATGGTCCGGTCCGACATACTCTTGCCCGGCTTTTCTTGTCATGCCGATGCAACAAATGGCTGACTGGCATTCTTAAAATCTACCATGCATAAAGGCATTTGATAAGGCGTATTTTTTCGAATCGAATCGGAGAAATACTGAAATTAGCCGGGCCTTTGGAAACCCTAATAACCTAACGCATCGCTTGTCCGAATTATTATTTGGCAGAAACTGGTTTTCAGCTGGACAGATAATTTTTCCAAAAATAGGAAAATACGATTAGATATTAGGTTAGGATTGTATTGTAATACACACAATAAATCAAAACTCAGGTGGAAATGGCACAAAGATAAACGAAAATTCGGCTAAACAAATGCATTAGTACAAATGAAGATTAACGCTCGAATAGACAGCACTGTCGCGGGCGCGCAGCCTGGGTAGTGTGTTCTGTAAACAACGCCGGTCGTGCGGACTGCCGAGTGATATCCAAGCGGCGAGATTAAGTAGTCCCGTCAGTGCGAACAAAACACATTGTAGCGCGTGCATTTGCAATTGCAATTTGTTATTATAGTATTATCAACAGTACTTGGAAGACTTGACCTGAATAGGACTTTTCAGGAAGATGACAACTTGACTGGTCATCCCTTTTCGCCCCTGTAAACTCCTATAAGTATTGCAAATTTCATCAACATGGTTGGAGCCGTATTCGAGAACGTGATTACAAATGTTACTTATTTAATAGTACAGGATTAATAGTATAGTATAGTATTACTATCTTGTCAATAAAATGGCAAGAAAGCAGCAGTAAAGGTACAGCGATCGCTATTGATTCTCAAACACTAACTGCCGCACTCAAAGACGCCAATTAAATTTAATGCTTGTTTAGTGACATGTTGTCTTATTCTATCGCTATAGCAAAGAATGTGACAGCAGCACCTTTAATCAAGCATTACATTTAATTGACATCTCTGAGTGCGGCAGTAAGAGCATGTATGGGATTATGACCATTCGGCAGCTTACGTCAATCCATAATAGAAATAGAAATAGAAACATTTATTCGACGAACACAGGAAAAAAAACAGAACAGAGAAAAACATCATTAAAATAAGCATGGCAACACAGTAATAATAAAAAAAAACAATAAAAAAGGAAAGAAAAAAAACAATTGTAGGATAGTGTTGCCATGGGTGATTATCATACATTAATTTTCTCTGAATTCATAGACGTTTACAGCTGAATACATCCTGTCGGGCCGACATTTCTATATTTCCGATATTTTATATTTCCCGACAGTTTAGTACAATAAATATGATTTAAATTGATTTACATTTCAATTACGAGTAGGTATCAGTTTCAGTGATTAAATTCCGATTGGAATCGGTTTATATGGCTGACCAGATTCACGGCGTTCCAATCTGCATTTCAATGTAGCGTGGTGTAATAATAATACCATGTACAGTCACCAGCAATAATGTATTATCCAACACTAGCCCAAAATATCTCACAAATCTTTATTCCTAGAGGTATAAGAGCGTGTCAGATATAGAACGCAATGTTGAATAATGTATTATCGCTGGTGACTGTATGAGTGTTAGCTGTATGAGTGTTAGCTGTATGAGTGTTAGCTGTGTAAGTTATGATGATATTAAGGAGGGTTAGATTTTTATTTAAGGCAGGTCAAGTTAGTTAGATGTTTGCTGGTGATGGATGAGGGGTCTGTCTCCTTCGTTGGTCCACTGGTCGAATGCGCATTGTAGGAAATGCAAATTACCGGTAATTTTCATACAAAAACGGTTCATAACCGATTAAATTGCATTCCCTTGCGCAAGCAGAACCTGCGGTCCTCGTCAACAACGGCGTGGAGGGAGAATAGCGGAGTTTTTATTAAATATTCTTGCCGCTCTCAGTTGGTGAGTCCCATATGACCACTTTAAAAGCTCTAAAAGCAATTTCTTATCCAGCGATTTTTTTATTGATGTTAAAATTTTCTGCTTGAAGGTCAAACAGCCTAGGATCAGGGTCCCGCCTAGCCCGTCGACTCAGGCAAAGTCAAAAGAGTCTTAGTATACTTGGAATAGACAAATGTTTTGTTTACCTAACCATTCATATTTTTTCCTTTTTTACAATTCATATTGAAACACAGACATACACAGACTCAAGCCTTTATTCCCAGAGCGGGGTAGGCAGAGCTACAGACGGGTATATTGAAACACAATAGTTAGGTACATTTTACTGTTTATAATGTTATTTCTTACCCAACCAATTCCGATTTGTTAACAGCCCACACGCAACCACCCAATTCAGTCACTTCACCGCCCAATTATTTATACAACTACAAAAAGTACACTATACAATTGAAAAAATGCCTGTGGGATTCATTACGGAAACGCAGGACGTGGCGCGTGGCGTGCGGCTGGCGTCGCGCGGCGCGTCGGGCGTTCTTTCCGTTTATAGATAGACGGCGCGTGCAGCGGCCCACATCATCACACGCGCAAACAAACATATGGCAATGTATGATGTAGGTAAATGATGTTTTTTTTTTTATGGCATGGAGAAGACAAACGAGCACACAGGCCACCTGATGGAAAGTAGAAACTGTGACCCATAGACATTCGCATTCATAAGACTGCAATGCAATCCTAAGACTGCAAATGCGTTGCCATCCCTGAGGACTAAGATGGAATGCCTCTATGCTAGTCATTTCACCGGCTGTCTTATCCCCAAACCGGAACACAATGCGAACACTGCTGTTTGGCGGTAGATTAATGGATAAGATGGTGGTAGCGATCCGGACGGACCCTGCACGCACAAGGCCCTACCACCCGCAAAAATGCAAATGAAGATGCGGACCAGACGTGGCGCGTGATGCGGGGCGTAGAGAGTAGCGGTGTCCGTTGCTACTTCAATGGCGGGCCCTCGAGCAAGTGTAGCCCTTTCCAAATAAATATTTAGAATTCTTTTTTTTGAACGCGACGCGCGATGCCGTCCGCGGGCTCCGCCGCAAGTTACGCTGTATTTGCAGCAATCGTGCGTAATATCGCTTCTCCGTAAATACTTTCGTACAATGCCATATTATGTTTGAATTTAGTCCTGACCGCGCCGCCAAACGCTACGAGCGACGCCCCGCGTCTTTGTATACAGGCCTTGAAACAATTTTGCTGATGTTGGTATGAATACTATGAATTAGTTACGTTGAGTTTGTTGAAAATTGGTGGTATTGGCATACAACTTTAACGCCCAGCCCATCGGAAGTCAATCCTGTTACACCATGGAGGTTCTGAATATTGATAATTTTTACAACAGAAAAACAATGCTAAACTTATTTGCCGCGTGTGACAGAACAGTAATATCAGCATCGTTTTTCTGCTTTCAACATCGTCAATATTCAGAAACTTCATGGTTGTGCAATGTGTGATTGACTTCTCATCGGCCGGGCATTGTAACTGACTATTTTTTTTGTTTAATTCATTCTAATTTTCGTTCTTGACCGAAATTTGAAGATCGCATCTAAACTTGGCGACATGGAGGTCATCATTTAGAAAATAAAATAAATAGTAACAGTGGTATAAGTATACGATGCGTTATGCTAGTTGGTAGTGACCCTGCCTACGAAGCTAGCGGTCCCGGGGTCGATTCCCGGTATGGGCAAATATTTATGTGATGAGTATCTATGAGTATTTTGTTTCTGTGTCTTGGATGTTTTCTGTTTTTTATTTAATTATTAATTGCTCTATGTAAGTATTATTTATATCGTTGTCTATTTGGTACAGTCACTAATAACTTAATAACTTTAAAAAATATGTAAACGCGAGTCTATTGCAAGGAATAAGGTTAGGTATATCTGTAACGTAACTATGACATTAATTTAATTAAAAAACAACTTTTTAGGCTTTGTTAACTTTCTAACAAAATGTTAATTGCCAGCAATGTAAAATTGTAAAGCACAGCAATTTGACAAGAATAAATGACAGTCGACGGCTACTTTGATTATTAAGATTTTCCCCCGTACCACGACATGCCTTGTACCAAGCAACAGCGATACTGATAACGATGAACAGGCAGCGTATGCACTACATTAAAAATGGACAGTATGTAAGAAAATTAATTGTGACGTTATTTTAATTCGTTTTTAATTGATAATCCTTGCAAACAATTGCTAAAGCCAAATATTATCGGCAGTTTTAATAAATGCCCGTACGCCGGTAACACACTGTATACATTTCGGAAACCTTGTTAATGTATACATATTTATGATGCTGACTGTACCCATAGTACAACCTTAGAGCTTAGTTTAGGAATAAGTCAATTTGTGTGAGATTGTTCCATAATATTTATATTATTTATTTATTTAATATCCACTCCAACTTATTATCTATGAATGTTAATATTAAACGCACGTAAACTGACTGGTTATTCGATGTCCTTCATGACCTCTTTTGCTGCACAGGTGTTCTATTATGCCCCCTTAAAAGGTTCGTATCGAATAATCAATCAGCCGATATTAATCGATAAGACATTACCTGTTGAAAATTAAACCTTCGGTCTTCGCTATAGGTTTTTCAGTTGAACAAGCCCAATGCACTTGTGAGAATGCGATAAAGAATTAATACATTATGGCTTACTTGAGAATGTGGCCGCCTGTCTCATTCTTCGTTTAAACCGTTTAGTGTTGCCAGTTGCGGAGATTTCCTTGGATTTAAAGGATATTTTTAGTAAGCGTTTCTTTATCTTTAGTAAGCTTGTGTTCTTTATTTTGCGTACTCTGTTTTAATTGTAAGAATACGGGGTATTGTTCAACTCAATCGAAAATTGAGCCGCTGGGACGACGGGCGGGCGTACGGTACCGACAAGTTGATGTACCTATCCTATATACATATACAAAATTCGTTTCTAAGGCGCTCGTGTGTAAGGTGTACAATGATTTGTTTAATGATGTTGACGTCTTTGCAAATAGTCTATCAGTGTTTAAAATTAAGATTCGGCAATCACTTTTTTAGATTATTAGTACCTACCGTTTGTGAATTCCTGTTTTCTAATTAGATTTGGTTGTTTTGTTTGCATGTTAAGAAGACTCGTTAACAACTTAAATTGTAACCTAGCAATATATGGAACTTTAGGCCTTATTCATATTCATATTTGTACCTATGTATTACTTTGTACACGGCTGTTTGTTTTCCTAAATAAATTAAAAAAAAAAAACCTAATCATTAATTTCTGGACAGGACCGCTATGGCGTCAAAACATAGACCCCCAATAGCGCAGTTACCCTATACCTATTTATGCAGAAAACATCGCATCGCATGGCTTTATCAGTTGTGGATTTCTTATCTTTTCGTTGACCACCCTGTATTGTTACGGATTGGAATTCAATAGCACGCTTGATTGTAGTCGATTCTTAGTAATGTAACAACATCCTTTCACACACGAATGTCTTCAGTAGTACCTAAGGCAGCACCAGATCAGAAATGATACGTAAAAAGTGCGGCGCGCGTGGCTCGTCGGGGGTGCTCTTGCCACTCCGGAAAATACAAGCACTGTTATGGAGGACGAATACGAGTAAGTACTTAAGTTATAAAATAATAATAGCTGCATTTAAGTGGTATAGTCGCCGTTAGAAAAGGTTAGTTACTTGACTTTCAAAGTGACGAACCTTTTCATTGCGCGATTGAGTTAGAAGTTTAAAAGTATGCAAATGAAAGTTTAAACAATCCACACTTGATCAAGCTACGTGATGCGATGTTTTTTTATTATTTTTTTGTATGTTGTTCGTGTCTTCACTACATACTCGTAGTATAAAACAAAGTCGCTTCCCGCTGTCTGTCTGTCCCTATGTATGCTTAAAATCCGTAAACTACGCAACGGATTTTGATGCGGTTTTTTTAATAAATAGAGTAATTCAAGAGGAAGGTTTTTATGTATAATATTATATATGTACGTGTGTTACAGAAAATTCACATAAACTGAAGCGAAGCGAGGGCGGGTCGCTAGAGATTTTTAGGTATACAACATATGTCAAAGCCGTTCATTTTCCTCCTTTTGCAAGCCTCTGTGGGGTTATTATGACATAGCTTTGCAGTTCAGTTTACGCTGAGAGAAAAGGACAGAGCTTTATAACTATCTAGCTTTATAGCTCTGTCCTTTACGCTCGCCGTAAAATGAATTGCAAAACCATGTCATAATAACCCCTCTGTACATAGCCTACAGATTTGACTACTATTACTGTGTGTCGCGTTTATGTAGATGATGGGGCTGCTCTTGGGCATTAGGGCGTTAGGTCTGGAGATCTTGCGGGCCAAGGTATCGGGCAGCTTCTGCCTATCCACGAGTTAGAAAACGAGTTATCCAGGTGGTCTCGAACTTTTCTTTAAAAATGTGGATAGCCCCGTTTATTTTTTAAAAGTGTGTAGCACATCGTTAGAAAGGTCATTAGCTAGAGAAGTTTTTAAAATAAAATGAACCCCAAAACTGTATTTAGTTTTTTAATAATTGAATTTCGAAGTTGGATATTTTTAACACCACCAGTAATTTTGTAAAATTAAAAACCTCGAACGTCCCTTTGAGACTATCAATTAGAATAAAGACTATTATTATAAGAACTAGCATGTATTAACAAGTTTTAAATACAACAATTTATTTTACATGCTTTAATAAAAAAAAATACGAACGTTTAAAGGAGGAATTTCGGAAAATTTGAAAAACAACATTTAAAAATCATATCTCCAAAACCGTGACCCTTATGACCCTAAGTCCAAGGGCGAAACGGTAAAAAAAAACCCCAACAATATCCAAAAAAAAATTGACGGTCCATGTGCCGATCACCCTGTATGTATAAATCAGTTGAAATTAATTTTAATACAGAGGATATCTCCGCTACGAAAGCGTTACAAACAAACAAATATTAGTAGGTAAACCGGACAAACCAAACTAAAAATGTATTTAGTTTATTTTGAAATTTGACAATACTGAGGGCCAAAATCGGTGGTATGTGTTCAAATTATTAGGAAATAGGGAATCCATGGATTCTAGAACCACGGTATGCCACGAATAGTCCTAACCCTAGTACCTAATTAGTGCTCTAATAGTAATGTTCCATATTAGAGCATCGCCGTACCTCGAGCACCGCGCTCGACTGCATCGACTCCCCCCCACCGCGGCGGGACAACTGCCCCTCCTTCCGCTTCTGGTTCGCCCTCGTCATACTACTCGCGCTGGTGGTCTACCTGTACCTCCTGCTGCAGGTGCCGAAGAACTATGAGGTCTTCATGGGCGGGATACAGATTGGGAACTCGAACGTGATGCATGATATTGAGATAAGAATGGCGCATTGTAAGTATCATTGCGAACAACGTTTTAGGGTAGCGGTATAGCGGTCACACAAGGCTGTCACTTAACATGTAAGTTTTTGTATTTAATTAGCGAGTGAGACATCTGCTGAGTGATGACCTTTGTCTCGGGCTTCGGGCTCTTGTCGTGGTTTTCAGGGTCCCACGGAATCCCTAATAACGTTTGTCCTAACGTATTGTTTGTCCGATTTATTGTTTGATATAAACTGGTTTTCAGCTGAGTCAGATATTTTTTCAAGTTTTCTTAAAATACCTGCGGTTAAGTAAGGAAAATTAGGACGAACAATGAATTAGAACAAATGACGATTTGGAATTCTATATAGACCAGTCTAATATATCGCTGAATAAACATCAATAAGTAGATGTAATTTTTTACGACGAATACGTATTTTTGTAGCTATTGTTTTAAATTTTTCTGTGTCAATAGGATCCTTATACTAAACCTCCGCTGTTCGTCCGTCCATCTGTTTATCACTTTTCTATTGCCGACCCCTGTCTCACCTGCGGGCCTAGTATGCCTGCGTCTATATCGAGTGTCAACTGTGGATAAAGCATCCGTCACTTTTTACTCGTGTACTTATTTACCTGTCAGAAGGTGACGGATGCCTTATCCAAAATTTATCACACGATAAACGCAGCCATATTAGGCCCCCTGATCTTAAGTGTACTGAATAAACGTGTACTATAATCATACCAAATTTGACTCTTGTATGTTTTATCGTTTTTAAAATGAAAATAATTAAAATACGTTGATAAGAAAATGGGGATACCTTTTATTAATTCAATTTATTTAAAAAAAATGGCATTAAGTCCGCCGTAATAATACAAGTTATAAAAAAAAACCAGTTATCTGTTACGGTTCAAAAGATACAGCTATATTAAGTAAGGACGGACAGACGGACTGCATTGGCATTTGAATAGGGTACTGTTAAGCTACCCTTCGGTTACGGAACCCTATAAATGACTAAAATTCTGCTTCTTTACGAAATACTTGAATGGTGCCAGGATCAACTTGTGTACGGTTGTTTATTTGGGATCCCTTAAAACGTAAAAGTATTTTAGGCTTAAATTGCAGAATTTGATAAACGTCTGTAGACTAGGTAAGTTAGCATAGGTTAGTTTTTTATTTTATTTTATTAAAATATAATTGTTTTTTATTGTAAAAACCGTTTTCGGCCGAATGATTTTAAGCGTAAAGGTACATTATGCGTAAAAAAACAAGCCATCTAACAGTGACCCGTTTATTTATTGTAGCAGATAAAGCATTGTGCGGGATCGGCTGCGACTTCGAAGGATTATCCAAGGCGATGAAGAAACGAATGAACAGTAAGTTCTACTAACTACTCGTAGAAACGCATTCTTATACAACGTGTCCCCAGCCTATGGCCACAGAATGAACACCCTCGTAATACTACTTCTCACAAAAGCAGTGAAACAGTTTTTATTTTAATAAGAATTAACATCAAAAAGTTTTTTTTTAACAAATTTAATATCAGATAAAGTATAGAAAAAAGTAGCATGCTGTATTATTATTTACACGGATTTAAAAGAGATGCCTGTGTGTGTGTCTAGAGGCAAAACATACGATATCGGAATAGGTGAATAACTGATGCAGTAAATAGAGGGTGCTCTAAAGGCATTTTTTTAAAACCATAGTTTTCTCGGTAACTGGACCGATTATTTTAATACCTACTTTGCATATTCGTCACAAATACCCCGATAAACGTGTAGTGTTCGTCTATGTCCATAGACACGTTGTATACCTTTTAACTGGTATTGATACTGATTTGTATGTTTTCAGGAATATATAAGGACTTCTCAGGTGGTCTTCCCCCATGTGAGATAAATATGTATGGACGTGGTAAGTAGGTAGTCGATATTAAAATTGGTTTATTAAGATTCTACACCGACAAGTTACCAACAGGACTTACGACGTCCGTCTGTATGTCTACCCGTTAAAAGATTAGTTACCAATCGATATCATTTCAAAATCAAGAAAAAGGAAGACTCGCCGTGTTGTCTGCTTTTCATCATCACCATCCTTCTCTTGCCCTTATCCCAACTTAATTGGGGTCGGCGCATCATATTTTTTCCATCCATACTTCTCTATCAGTCGTCATCACGGTAGTAATTCCCTTTCTAGCCAGATCACGTCATCTATGGATGAATTAGAGAGAGCGTGGAATTGCATACGTAGTGGTATTTTGTATGTATAGGCAAGAGAAAGAGACAGAGAAACACTTAAGTCATCTATACCAGTGATACGAAAAGTCACGTGATATGGTAGTGACGCGATTGGTTTAAAAACGAACCGAATAGAAACGATTATTATTTATTTATTTATTATATTATTAGGCACGGTACAAAAGTAAATATACAGGGTGTTAACGGGGTCGTGATACAAGTGATCACCTCTGTGTTCTGCCAGCGAATATGAGCAACTTTCCCTATGGAACCAGCTTGGAAATCGGGAAAAAAAATCAGCTGTTTCATAGAACAAGAACAGGGGTAGGTACTCGACCAAAATGTATGAAGCAGCTGATTTTTTTTTCCCGATTTCCAAGCTGGTTCCATAGGGAAAGTTGCTCATATTCGCGGGCAGAACACAGAGGTGATCACTTGTATCACGACCCCGTTAACACCCTGTATAACAATATTCCCGCAAAACTGTTTTTACAGTTTGTCTGCAGGCAGGAGTCTTTATTTATCTAAATAAGTAATAAATAAGGTAAGTGACTACAGGTACATATGGATATAAATACGATACACACCTGAGTGACAATTGCTTATGAAAGCAGTTGTCATTCAGCAGCAGTTAGTAGTTAGCGTAATGCATCTTAGCAATGGCCTTATGCTCGTTTGCCTTCTAAGCCATGTCACCAGGTGCGGTGATGGTGAACAAGACGATGGTCACGGCGAGCCTGAGGCGGTGGGACTTCCCCACGATCCGCGTGGGCGGGTACCACACGCCGGTCGACTGCCAGTCGCGACACAAAGTCGCCATCATTGTGCCGTACAGGTTGGTACGCAAGAATGTAATAGTATTTTAGGTCATAATGTCACTGTTGACATCATTAGTGATAAGTAGTCATATTTTTTATACCGCTGAAAGCAAACTTTTTTTAGGTTTAGCTTCATGGACAACTCTTGTGGCGCCCAAAGGCCAATCTCACTCTCACTTTCCCGTCTCATAAATCCAAATCCTATTACAATTCCTTTTCGGTGCTTTCTACTACTTTAAATTAAACTCTCACCGCTGAACTCAAAGACAGGTACTTAATCAGTGACGATGATGAAGTGGTTCCTTAGTGTCGATTTTTGATAAACCAGTTTGAAAAAGGAACTAAAATTCCTAAAATGTCTAAAATTTCACTGATTGCGGGCGGTAAAGTTTAATTTACTAAAGGCTAAACAGACCTAATACGAAGTAAGACCAATTTTGACTGTGTTATAAAAAATCAAAATGTACGTATCTTCGGCGTTTGTCCAGTTTATTTTTATTTTACAGGGACAATGAACCAAATCTAAAAGTCTTCCTGTTTAACATGCATCCATTTTTGATACGACAGAGGATCGAATATAGAATATTCGTAGTTGAACAAAATGGTAAGTCTAAATATTTTTTTAACTATAGTCCGACAAGTTAATGTTATTATTATTAATTACAATGATAAAATGAACTATGTTCATAGGAATAAGGTGACTAATGCTATTTGTCACCAGGGCACGAGAAGTTCAACAAAGGTCAACTTCTAAACGCAGGCTTCGAGCAGTCGCACCGGTTCGGTCACTGGCCTTGCCTGGTGTTCCAGGAAGTGAACCTGCTGCCCTTGGACGAGAGGATCCTATATACCTGCCCCACCTACCCGCGGCACATGAGCTCCACTATACTAGGGCACAAGGAAGGGTAGATAGATGTCCCACCCGTATTTTTTATTTAAATGAACCCCGGCACCAGTGTTTTAATGGCGTACTTACGTGTATGCAGGGTAGAAAAAATGAACGCCTCATGGACGGCAACTACCTTAAACATCGGAAATAGCAAAGTCTACGCAAAGGAGAATTGCTTTTATTTTTGAAAAAATAAATCCTGTATTTATAGATTTTGGAATTGTTTTCTACCTTAACCGGGAGTCGAACCGCGGTCGAGTATGACAAAACAATAGAGTCGTGTTTTATGATACTGATTGAAAGGTTCATTAATACTGATATTTATATCTATTACACATACACCTTAAAACTAAAAAAAGAAAGTAAAAAGAACACGACTTTAAGTAAGCGTAGCATTTGTTATTTCCAATAATTAAGGTGGTCGCCGCCGTGCATGTGGCGATAGTTTTTTTCACCCTGTATACCTATAATGGTATGTGGACCCTGACCCTGACGATGACATTTGCAATCGCAAGATTGTAATTGTATCGCCGACTCTGGCTAAGATGGAATGTCCCTATGTCAGGCTTTCTTACCCCCAAATCGAAATACGTATAATAAAAATAATCAATACGTACGGCCATTAAGACGAGATAAAGAATGTAAACAAGCTGGCCATTCCTGAGTTATATTGCGAAGGAAAGCGATTATTATATATCTGTCCTTATATCTCGTACGCAATTATATCTTCAGTTGACGGCTGTCATTTTGTCAAGTTAATTCCTGTTTGGATTGCGTTTTAAGTGACACGATTTTTGAAAGCTTGTTTACATTATTTACACGTCTTGTTGTCCCTTCTTTAGTGCTGTTTGGCTGCTGGCAGGTTAGAGAGGTAGGTGGTAGTGGTGCGGTCCGGCCTGTATTAGGTCCTACCACGCATAGTTTAAGGTCGCTCACACAGAGATATTCAGACACAGCAGACAGTTAAAGTTAAGGTTAATATTTTACGTAATATCATACCTAATACTTACAATGGTGTTTTTCAGTTCAAAATTGAGTTCAGAATTCGGGGGAGTCGTGTCATTCAAAGCTGACCACTTCTTAAGAGTTAACGGTTACTCCAACAGCTTCTGGGGATGTTGCGGCGCCGATTCTGACATGTTTTGGAGGTATTTTTCTCCCTCTTCGTTAGGAATTTGGTTTTTGAGTTTACACTCATATTGTATGTCTGTTTCATTGGCTCGCTCTGCAGCCTAAACGGATTTTAGATTAGTCTTGGTTGTGGGAGTTTAATATTTTCACTGTACCATATCAATTATTTATTCTGTTTTTTTTCAAGTTATAAAGTTGTTTGCACCTGTATACAACTTTGTTTTTTTTCAGAATTCGGTTAACGGGTCTTAAGTTAGCTAGGTACGATACCAATATCGCCAAATACTTGTGGTTGCCGCCATATTCTTCGGATGTAAATAGCTCGAAGCCAATAGACACAGCCAGGTAAGAAGAAGTTGGAGTAAACATGACTTATACCTAAGAAGAAGCCCCTATCATAGATGGGCAGGGCTAGTCATGAACAATCTAAAAAAAAACCCATTAGATGGTTATCCATGCTACGGCGTTACAAATGCACAAGATTTAAATAGTTCGGGATTACCCCTTTTTGTGAGTTAAATTCTCATGGTGCATTTAGGTATAGTAGAAATTTTATAAGGTGTCCGTTTCCTTATCTTATACACAATGGCATTGTTCTCTTTTGTTGAAGGCTACCGTTAATAACAAATCATAGCAAGTAACAAAAAATGCATACAAATAGCTACCGTCTTGAACAAGTCACAAGGTTGAAATTGCAAAAGCTTAACTCACGCTGACAATATTAAGTGGTCGTGGACGCACTAAACAGCGAAGATCTACCTGAGTACGGCTTTCAACGTCCGAGTGTAATTATCAAACGTGCTATTATTTTGCAATTTCAACCTTGTGACTTGTACAAGACGGTAGCTATTTGTTTGCATTTTTTGTTACTTGCTATGATTTGTTATTAGCGGTAGCCTTCAACAAAAGAGAACAATGCCATTGTGTATAAGATAAGGAAACGGACAGCTTATAAAATTTCTACTATACCTTACAGCAAAAGGATCGCCATTTAACTTTAAATCCAGTCGCCTAGTAATACGACTTTCAATACGTTTATTCACAATCGACGTTCACAATCCAAACTTATTAATAAAATGATTATTGTAATTTTTCGATGACAAGTTGCTTCACGCTAGCGGAAACGAAATTCGAAAAATGACAAAATGCATGGGATTTCCGCAGTGTATCGATCGGTGTTGGGTGTGTAATGATCGTTATAAAAATAATTAATATAATTTCATTTAATATAATAACATTTGATATAATTTTAAAGGATATAATCACTCATTTTATATAATAAACGATTGGTATATTATCAAAATATCTATTTTTATTTACTATAATTATCATTTGGTATATCGTTTATTTATTATAAACATCATTTGGTATAATCATCATTTTGTATAAAAATCATATTGTATAACTATCAAGTGGTATATTATTTTTTATTGCCCCATACATGTCGCATGTTTTTTTGGTACAACGCTGACAGTGAGGCAAAGTCGACGGTGCTCCGCTTTGCGGAGCTCCTATTCCGCGTAGTTATGGCGCTTCGCGCCTTGACACAATTCTAACCTAACCTAACCTATACAGGGTGTTTTTTTGGTCAACAACTTCGACAATAGGGGTTACTATATTTTTTTATACCAACTGTACTTTATATGAAATTAGCTTTATATCATAAGTTGATTATAGTAAATATGCATTATACTTAATGCATGTTATATAAAATATTTTTAGAACAAGTGATCGTTATATAAAATGATAATTATATCATATTTAAATATATTAAATGTTGTTATATGATTTAATTATTATATCAAATGAGCGTTATATCGACTGATATTGTAGAAAATATTTTTATATCGATCGTTACGCACCCATCGGTGTTACATACAACATGCTCCCGGGATTGCATGCCCTAGCTGCAAGCCTCCGTTCTCAATGCGCTTGCGACTTTATTCGAAAAATAAACGTCCCAGTGAGTGTACTTATTATAAGTAATATGTGAACGTCGGTTACGGTGGTCATCTGTTTGTAAATGAATTCTCACACAGATACAAAGCCTGGGCCTCTATTCTGAACGGTAAAAACCATGACGTCTTTGTTATGGTATTGTTTTTAACTCGGCCAATACTATAACTATAGTCAAAGACGATAATTATGTTTTTAGCGAGTCAAATTTAGCTTCTTTATTTCAGTGATCGCCTTGGGGGAGACCCCGTTTATAATGCAAATCAGCAACGACCGTACCAGCACGACGGGGTCTCCACTACGCAGTACAAAGTCATGTCCATCCGGCTGCGGACTCTCTACACACACATTATAGTCGATTTAAAAACACACAATAAAACAAAACAGGAGATGGAAACGCGATATAAGTTTTGGTTGATTTAAATAAAACACATATTTGAAACGCATTTATTTTTTCCTCGACGAGAAAAAACTACAGAGTTGAGTTTGGGAGCCCAGTCAAGGTTTCGCTTCTTAGGGTTCCGTACCCAAAGAGTAAAAACGGAACCCTATTACTAAGGCCCGTATTAATAAACTCATCTTGGCTGAGATACCCGTCACAAGATACGTCAAAGTAAACGTCAAACCATAGAACACTGTCATTTTTGACGCATCTCAAGACGAGGATTAAAGCTGAGATTAGTTTATTAATACGGGCCTAAGACTCCACAGTCCGTGCGTCCTTCCGTCCATCAGTCTGTCTGTCTGTCACGAGACTGTATCTCATGGACCGTGATAGCTAGACAGTTTCTCTGTTGCCGCTACAACTTCAAATACTAAAAACAGGATAAAATAAACATTTAAGGAGGACTCCCATACAACAAACGTGATTTTTTTATAGATAATGGTACAAAATCCTTCGTGGGCGAGTCCGATTCGGACTTAGCCGGTTTTTCAAAAATCGACAAGATACCTGGCGTCGGGGCAATAACGGTCGCATGGCAGTCAGAGCAATTCCGGCTGTTCTCTACACTCAAGCCTACCGTTCAGTGTATAAGTGAACATCCAAGAAAATAGCTCGAGTGTTGAGTGGACTCTTTCTGTGGTGCAACCGAAAAAAAAAGATGTTCTTACTGGATGAACATTGTGTAAGAATTGGGAGTAGATGATCTTAACGCTTTCTGCGAATGATTATGTTATATACAGCGGGTTAATGATATTAGGATCAGTGATGGACGACAGCCCATAGTCTGGATAACTTTTCTCAAAACGTGTCATTTTAACCGACAAAGCGGCATATTTAATCGTGCAAACTTGTCAGTGCCAGTGACATCGAAATTCGTGTTCAGCAGGTCCGAATTGGTAAAGGAAACACGTTTGGTCAAATGCTAACCAAAACGTCGCTATGACTGCAATTTGTCGAAAATTGAAGCAGACGAACACAACAACATAATAAATCTGTAAGCTTGATGGCGCATGTCGGCGCTGCTGCTGTGTCGTGGTTGCAGCCGCTGATGCAGTTCGCGCAGTCATGGCTGCGGCGGAGCAGCGACGCGCATCGCTTCCTCATGATGGGCACGGAAGTACCCCGCTAAGGTTGCGGCAAATCGATGTATGCAAGCGGCGCATGTCTGGTCCCGAAGGCCTCGTGGCAAACCTTGGGGGAGGTCTATGTCCAGCAGTGGACATCTTTTGAGTGAAAATATGATGATGATGGTGAGCCCGTTCGTGCCAATTTACCTAATTGAAGCACAATCGCGACAGCTAGAACAGGATGACAAGGACGATTTAGTCAACGATGACGTGGACGACTGCTTCAAAGAGTTTATACAATTTATGCACAGTCGACCAAGAATGTCCAACGGCCAAATACAGTCCAAAAGTGGTACAGGATACTTTTGGTCGACTGTACATCATCATCATGTACCTTCACGCCTCCATTCCCAGAGTGGGGTAGGTAGAGCTACAGAATTACCAACAACTCTAAAAACCTGTTGTTAATTCTATAACTACATTTTGTACAAACAGGCTAAGATATTTACCAGCGTATTATTGACAGGTTGTAAGTACATCGTCTAACAATACTACAAGCCTTTAATCCCTTAGTCGTCTCTTACGACTTCCACGGGAAGACATGGAGTGATACTATTTTAGGCCGGCCACCACACGGCAAACATCGACTATACATTTCCCAAATACAAGTACCTACTCTGACTTAACTCTACTCGGTAACGCAACATAGCTTCTGACATCACTACATAGTATAAAACAAAGTCGCTTCCCGCTGTCTGTCCCTATGTATGCTTAGATCTTTAAAACTACGCAACGGATTTTAATGCGGTTTTTTTTAATAGATAGGATAATTCAAGAGAAAGGTTTTCATGTTTAATAAACTTTGTTTTACGTACGGGTATTACAGAAAACTCACATAAACCGAAGCGAAGCGAGGGCGGGTCGCTAGTTTTATCATATTTTTTTAACTCGGCCAGCATTTCTGTCAATTAAATTATTAGAGCTGTTTTAAAGTTTACGATATGATGACATGTCAAAAGCAGAACGGTTTTACCGAGTAACTGCCGCACTCAGAGACGTCAATTAAATTTAATGTTTTTTTAGTGACTTGTTGTCTTATTTTAATTTCATAGCAAAGAATGTGACAGCAGCAGATTTAATCAAGCATTAAATTTAATTGACGTCTCTGATTGCGGCAGTTAAATTGAGTCCTAGTAGGTACTTGTATTTGGGAAATGTAGGTAAAGTCGACCAAATAATCTCTGGTTACCTAATGATTCGCTGACAATTATTACCTAGATTGTATCACTTGGCAGAATTTTAATTTCTTAGAAAGCTAATTTCTGCTGAAACCTTATTACATACATACACATACATAAACTCACGCCTCTATTCCCAGAGTGGGGTAGGCAGAGCTAAAGAATTACCAACAACTCTAAAAACTTTGATTGTAAATATAAATAATATATTACAAAATGCCTTTACACATACATACACACACATAAACTCACGCCTTTATTCCCCGAGTGGGGTAGGCAGAGCTGCAAAATTTCCAACAACTATAAAAACTTTTTGATAATTCTGTAACCACATTTTGCCCACTTAGGCGAAGATGTAAACCTTATTGTTTTGAGATAATGTTTTGGTGGTCACAGATCTAACCTAACGTAACCTAAGTAAAAGCTAAAGATAATCCTGGAAACAATAAGGTTTCTTAAGCTAATTTAGCTTTATATGCAATGAAAATTCTGGAGGTACCGGGAAGGTACGGCTACAATCTGCGTGACAATTTTAATGTCGTGAATCATTAGGTCACGTGTTTACCGTTATTTTGTTGTACAGCTATGCTCTTTTATAAGTTTTTTGTTATTATTTTCAAAACATTAAAAGTAGTACCACTTCACTTTGTTTTTCGCGTAAAATAGGTATAAGTAAATACTTACTCATTTTCATCATCTTTCAGTCAGGAATTTTCGAAACAGTGATTTGATTTTCTTTTGGCTATAAATAAAAAAATACGTCGAAAATTATAAAATATGAAATGTGCAGATCGAGTCCTTTCATACGACTTCCCGTTTGCTAAGTAGGTATAATGAGATCATTTTCATTTTTCAACTCCCCATTCTAGACCCCTTTTCAAATGATTGTTCACGAAAGTTCATAAATAATACAGAATGTCCAGCTCGGTAAATAAAAAAAAATGAGTTATGGAAAAATCACATGGTACCGAAGCCAAATCTATACCTACTAATATTACAAAGCTGAAGAGTTTGTTTCTTTGATTGAACGCGCTAATCTCAGGAACTACTGGTCAGATTTGAAAAATTATTTCAGTGTTAGATAGCCCATTTGTCGAGGAAGGCTTGAGCAACATGCATCATTGGACTTTACGTACCTAATATTGTTCCCAAAATTAAGACTTTCGAAATATTCTGGATTCGCATCGTAATCTAGGCGAATCAATCGAAATTTTCAAAAATCGGGTTTACTTCTTGTCAGGGATTACGGAGATATGATAAATCGGATAGTATTTTTAAGGATTTTAATAAGACCAGTGTGATAAGTAGGTACATATAAAATAGTTCGGGGATTTTGATGCTTCGTAAAACTTAAATTTAAAATAGCAATAATTCGGAATTTAGAACACGGGGATTTGGAATGCATGTTTATAAAATTTGGAGCAATATTTTTGTAGTTATTGTAGGTACGAGTATGTACCTACTGAGCTAGTTTTTTAATATACCTACCTACTTACCTAAAGTAATTTATTAAAAAAACCTGTGATACGAATGGACGGAATGACGATCAGACAGACAAACAGCCGGACATGGTAAAACTAAAACAGTTTCTTTGATGCTTCCATGCAAAATACTGAATCACAAACAAACCCATTGCCGGACGTACCTAGTTTTGCAAACGGGAACCAACCCACAAAAGTTGAGGTTTGATATTTTATTGCCAAATTATTGTGGGTTGGTTCCCGTTTGCAAACCTACGTATTATTCTGTTGTTTTTACACTTTAAATAAATCCAAAAACTCCAAGCCTAACATTGCATTCCGCGCAGCAAACTTATGATAAACACACGATCGAAATTCTTCGTGAAACGGAGCGCATTTGTTGCCAACCTTGAGCCCAGTGCTTTAATAAGGAGAAATAAGCAACAAAACATTAAATTTATAACCTAGTAAAATATAACCTTTTCTTGCTTAAAATCAAGATTTCATAGTGAGACAGTACCTATGAATGAAAAAAAACGAATGAGAAGTGCTGCTCAAACCTACAAACATTGTTTTCTAGTAAAGGCTTAAACAATTTGTTCGATCATCAAATATTGATAAAGGGGAAAAAGTTTCTTCACTTTTCTAACAAGTTTTAATTTTTACACTGAAGATCAAAATAGGGTAAAGTTAAACTTAGGCTGGTAACATTGGAACCTTTTGATTTTTGCCGTCTGACACAATACGTCACGTCAGTTGAATGGATATTGCGGTTTGCGGCAAACGACTGATGCAGTGTGGATTTTACGGATTTGTAATTCCAATGCAATCGTAATTCTTCATCGTTTCTCACTTTTTAGTGTGCGGATTGTGTAATTTCTGTAAAAAGTGGTTATATTTGTGCTACATTGTCGAATATTGTCACTAAAGAACTCTTGAAATTACGCTAGTGCAGTTTTTTGGTCAGACTTGTTTTTTGTGTACAAAATTAATCCCCGTTTTGGCGCAACTTGTGAGGAAAATCACATCGGATTTATAGAAAGGTGAGTGTCGAACAATTAAGCGTTTTATGATGATAAGGAAATTTAAAATGAGTTTTCCTGCAGGCGTCAATCTAATTTTAGAATGCGTTTAAATTTATTTAGGTCCTATAAGAGAGAGTGGTTTAGCATAAACAATATCTCAGAAGCATGGTTCAAACTCAGGGTCAAACAGCTTGCGAACATTACAAGATAAACACAGCTCCAAGACACATATTATGTTAATTATGAAGTAAACAAGTGTCAACACAATAAAATATAACTATTGATAATGTTTCTCAAGGCTACAAAACTTGACTAAAAAGCGCGACAATAATTTAAGTATTCTGAATCGTTAAATATAGTTTCCCCCTCGTGCATAATGTTTACCTAGTTACTTTAACAAGACCCAAATAGCAGGAAAGTTTTCTTTTGATTAAATTAACTCAGAGATCTTACGGATGACCTCCAGCTTCAATAGACACTAGTAAGGATGCATTCCATTACAGTTGTCAGCTGAAACACTCAATTATGCACTTAAAAAGTCTCCTTCAGTTTTGTTACATCATAGACAAACTTATGCAATTACAACGGTTTCAATCTTGCCCCAATTGTTTAACCGCTCTTTGTTGTTAATAGTTGGCATTTAGTTAAAAAGGATAATACTGATTTAACTTGATTTACGTTTCATGTTTTTTCAAATAGGCATGTAATGTAACTGATAAAAGATTGCAACGCTTGTATACTAACAACATGACTGTTGACAAATGGATATCAGAGTGTAAATACCAGTTATCAAGGTTAATAGGGAGTTATCTTATCAATCTCATGTTAATGGCTTTCTGTCTAACGCTACTCAATCAGTGCTCCTAGCTGATAGTTGCATGTAACTGCTTAATAGCTGATTGAGAATTTTTAATGTTTCTAAATGAGAACTTAAATCGAATTATTTTCATAGTAAAATAAGCACTTGCTTGTGAAATGAATTAATTATTCACCTCATTTTATTTTTTAGGTTTATTGTTGTATACCTACGTGGATAGAACATTATATTTGTTATTAAAAAAATTCATTGTCTATTTAATTTTATTAAATTCATATATCTAGAACCAATTTATGTGCATATATGTATGTGTAAAGTATGTCTAGAGTAAATACAGGTCTATAACTTTTTTGTACTTATGAAGTGTATTTTCTACACTGGTAAACATCTAAGCTTGTTTGTGCAAAATGTGGTTACAGAATTAACAACAAGTTTTTAGTATTGTTTGGAATTCTGTAGCTCTGCCTACCCCACTCTGGGAATGAAGGTGTGAGTGTGTATGTACTATGTATGTATGTTTTTTCTGATTTCATTCTACTAACTTTTTTTTTTAAATTACATATATTTAAAGAAATATGGCATTTTAAATTATGCTGATTAAACAGTTAAGTAAATATTAATATGTTACAGGCAATTATTTTTAGTTTTTAGACTAAATCAATAAATCCGTTAACCTGGTTGTGAAACTGCTGTAAAATGCTTAAGTATCTTTAATTTTTTTAAAAGGTGACTTTAGTGGGTTTGTTTGTTTTTGTATATTATATACTGTAAAACCACACAACCTATTATTGTAAAATTCAGTATATGGATTGTTTATAGCTCGATAGCAGACAGGCTGTTTTTTCAACTGAGAACATTCCTGAAAGAATAGTGATAAAAAACTTCTGCACCAACAGCGTTACATGTTGAAGCTAGTTCTATAAAAAAACGCTTTATTGAATATTATATTTAATAATCATAGATGTTATTGTGATAATATTGATAATGTTAGTTGTTTAACACAGTGCAGATGATGAATACACAAGTGTTATTGCTTTGTTTGCAACTATGCAAGACAATGAGACTGCATCTTACAGATATTGAATCATTATTATGTATTGACTATGAATAGTAGCCTCACTGATGCTAATTATCTTTAGTCTGAAAGGACATAGGCTAGAAATAATTACCATTGAAGTAATACATACATGCAATGCTTAATAGTAGTGTTATATTGTGACTATCCAAATAGGATAGACATTTTATGATGTAAAATTATTATTGCTGATTCTATTTAATAGGTAAAAATTATAAAAGTAGTGTAAACATTCTTGAAAAGTCGCCCTTGATTACATTTCCTGTGCTAATAATAAAAATCTATTATAGGTAGGTATAAATATATCTTCAAAGTTAAAGCCAAAATATAAATTTCACTCAATTGTAAATACATTAAGATTGTGTCGTATAAAATAATTATTGTTTAATTGTCATTATTGTATCGTAGTAAGTAGCATCAATCCTTTTAATTGCCTTGATAAGGTACGTATTTTATTTTTTATCTACACCGTTGAATCTATTTGATGCTCCACGCCTGGAATGATAGTATATAGGTATTTAAAGATGGCACCTTGCTCGAGGTTATCACAATGCCCGTGATTAATTGGCAATTGCACACTCGACTACAATGCAATAGCTTGCAAGGCCCCACGGTCCGTCGACCGATGTTGCCCAGTCAGTTTATCTAAATATTATAAAAGGGGAAACTGACTGACTGACTGACATATCAACGCACAGCCTAAACGGCTAAACGTAGGCACTTGAAATTTGGAAGGGACGTAGCTTACGTACCGTAAAGGTGCACTAAGAAAGGAATTCCCGAAATTCCCACGAGAACGGGAATTAGCGGGAAAATTATT
Organism: Acleris laterana; assembly: GCA_963966035.1. Taxonomy (NCBI): domain Eukaryota; kingdom Metazoa; phylum Arthropoda; class Insecta; order Lepidoptera; family Tortricidae; genus Acleris; species Acleris laterana. The sequence goes on from OZ014451.1 coordinate 6,186,701, forward strand.
AACTCAAAAAAAATATTTTGGCCAACGAAGTGGACACGGGAACAGCTAGTCGTATTATATAATAACACAGACTGAGGTTTTTATACAATAAAGTCCCGTATTCCCTTTTGACAAGTTGTAGAGACAGAACACCACTGTTTATCGATTTTATTAATACCTCGATATATTTTTTTATTTGTCAATAGCCGCACGAAAATATCTGGGCTCAGATTTTGGACGGTCCGGCGGGTTTACGTCTTAAGGCCGCAGGTTAGACCGTTAGTCTGTGGAAGCCTTTAAAACGACCTTCGGGATTGTACTTCTGTCTCATTCACTCTCATACGCTCTTAATCCAATCTAACCGACTTTACCCGAACCCGAAAGACTAGGCGCTTAATAGAACGAACCTACTGAAATGCTATGTTTACACGAGCGTCTGGCCATTGAAACGTGATACTGAAAATGACGGCGAAATTTAAAGTATTAAGTTAAAAGTTAATGGATGACAAAAGCATTCAAATTGTTTAATTGTAGCTCATTCAGGCATACTATAGCTACATTTTTATAATTCGCGGTAATTTTCAATATCAGGTTTCCATGGCCAGACCTAATTGTTGTTGGTAGCTTATTTTATTTTATATGAATAGCAAAATTAACAGGATCGTGAGGCTACGCTTAAATCGCGTGGCTGACAAAAAACTTCCACAGAAATTGAATTCCGGCTTTGGCTATTATAAAAAACTAGATTTGTAGTTTGTGAAATATTTTCTAGGAAAAGGAGAACGTACAGACCTAGTTTTTAGTTGTTAATATGGGAACCCTGTAAATCTCGTTTGACTTACTTACTGAATTCATGAAACCCCATTGCATGACTGTTTTTATTTTGAATTTCAATAACGCCCACCCTGAGTCCAACACATTTTGTGCTTTGAATAATGAAATTGTTATTATTGGTTAATCTGAAAATCCTGCGAAGCGACATACAAGTAGTGTTTTACAATTTGGCAGCAGAAAAGAGGGTACTACATCCGTCGAAATCTAACACCGCCCCGCTGCCTTGTTTTTACTTTACCTTCCTTCGCAGTCACTAATCACTAGTGGTTGTTCACACGACTCGACAATTGCTTGCTAAAATTACGGTGCGGATGTTGCTGGTCCTTTACTTAACAGGATCCGCTTCTATTCACCAGCCAGTCTAGCCGTATGTTAACGTATGTACAATCAGCGTCACATATGTATAAGGTAACATTCCAAGTGCTCAAATAGTTCGGTGCACCATACACACTTTGAATGTTACCTTGACGCTGACCGTACTTACATTTTAGTTCAGTTAGCAAACTAAGCTCTTGTAAAACCTGGCGAGTGTGCAGGCCACGCAGCCCGGTTTATGTTTGAATTAGACTACTGAATTTGCTAAACACTAGAATATAGTCCAAATGTGGGTATGGGTAGTGCTAATCACTAAATAACAGGCCTAGTGTAGGTTTCTTCACTAAATATGATATTTATCCATCACTACTCCGGGTAAATAATGATTATCTTATAGTTAATCTTTGCTGTTTCTATAACAATAGTTTAGCGGAAGGCAAACTTTGACTTGTCAGATATGTTTATCCGATGATTGCATAATTATGGCTGCATACAAACATACTACAATTGTAGACAAACTACTTCTCTTTCTTTTCAATAGTTGTGTATGTTTTATGTTTGTTGTAATATGTATACCTTTTGGGTAGTTCATTATGGTCGCTCTTAAACGTATAGCAAGAATGACAGAAGGACAACTGGTTTCCATTCTCAACTATGAATATGTATTTCTCTAAGCCTCCGTTTCAGTTGTGAACATATAAACCTATATTCGCTCAGGTATACGTATATTACATTCGGGGTCAAAAAAAACCACGCACTGGTTAGGTTAAAACTAGACGCTTAAAAAAGTTTATTTTACATGATTACATCTATCCCCTACACTATCCTTGCCGGCAATTTAAGGTGGGCAAAGAAAAGGGTTACCAGAACAAATAAAGATCTAAAAAATCTCCCACAAAGAATTCCTAACATTTCATGTCAAAGGTATTTCGTTTACGTACGTTTTATTATTTGTGCTCAATACATGTTTATGTTTTTCTTTGGCAAAAGAAAACAGCGAAAAATTGTTTCCTGAAGGACAAATTCCTGCCTATCAGTAAAATTCCTGCCGTCCGGTAACCCTAGCCCTTAGCCACCCTAAACCCGGCACAGACGCGCTCAGCTCTGAGAGATAACTCGCGTCCATGTGTCCACTCCACGTGTCATTCCTCCTAGATTCCTGTTTGATAAAATTCCTGCTAACCTTGTTGTCCTGTTTCCAGAGTCCTGACCCTTTCCCCGAGCCCCAGCCTGTTTGAAGATACATTAATTTCCCACCCCAAGGAAATCATGGCCAGTTATAAATGGAACTTTGTTTTGTTATTTACGATTTTTTTAGCATGTCTAATAACTTTTAATATGTATTTACACGTTTTTGAAAGGTTTGATAGTACGAAGAAGTTATTCATTTTAGGTGTATTTACCTAATTACTCTTACTTGTAAAGGGTAATATATTTTTATTAAAATGACAACTGGTTTTAATATAAACAGGTAATGTATAATTTCTATATTTAACCGTGCACGACCCGTTAAACTTCTAATGTAACAACGTCTTTCAGCGTTATTAAAAAAGTCAATGGACAGTGTTACTTACGACATTGTCTGGTTTGCTTAACTGTCTATTGTACTTAAAGACTGTATCGTTTAGTATAAATACCTACATACAAAACCTAGTCTAACTTTTGACATATATAATAGTTTTGGCATCCGCCGCATAGCCAGTCAATTGGGACCAGTCCAGTCACTAAGCCTGGAATGTCAGTTAATACTAAATTGATTAATCAAAGTCTTTCGTCAAAAATGTCTTAACATCAAAAGTAACCTTACTTTATTTTAATATTTTGCATTGTACTGCGAGACACTGGAAAATATCCAAATACTTAATACAGAAATAGTTTTGATCCGTAGACATGATTGATTGATTGATTTTCTTGACAAAATTAATAGCTTTTTACGTCGCTGCCTTCTAAAATTATTTCGCTGCTTGCTTTTCGCTTAATCGTATCAAGGTCAAATATTAATTATGACAATGTTAATTACTTAAGTATAGGTACGTATATAACTGTGTACTGATTATGACATTACATTTATCAGCTTACGCGACTGGGGCATGTTGTCAACATGATAGCGGTCTGGCAGTTCAAATATACGTATAAAAGAGCAAGATTTGATAATTTAACGCATTCACTGCTGGCAATGCATGTACAGTCGGCCTTATCAGTACCATAAAGTTTGTTTCTCCATACTAGGAGTCCCAGTGTTTGCTTTTCACTTTGTATGAAAAAAACAACTATGTGATGATTTAAAAAATGCGGGTAAATAGGTTTAAAACTTGACGCTGTTTCGGCATGATTCTAATTCTGAAAAATTTATGAAATTAACGTTTTTTCATGATATATAAAGATTATAAATTGAAATATTATAATAAAGACATTAAAATTATCAATATTTTCAAATCAAATCAAATCAAATCAATCTTTATTTGCGTAGAAAAAGGGTTATTACAGGAGGTAGTTACAAAATATTGTTACAATTGAGCCGCCTTCTTCAGCTGTCAATGCACAGCATGCAAATTTATAGTGCTAACAGCTAGCAATGCTTAGGGACTAGGTAGGGACACATGCACACACCGCACCACCCTAGTAACTTATAATTAGGGTTTTTTGTTTTTTATAAAAATATTTCGCTAATTGAATAAAATCTATTATTTAGTAACCATTTAAATAATGTTACGTTAAACTTATTACCAGGCAATTCTTTAATATGCTGAGGTATTTTGTTATAAATAAGAACACACATTGAGGAACTGTTTTTCCTAAACATTGCAGTCCTTTGCTGCTTTCCTACAACAAGTCTGTCCAAATTCCTTGTACTTCTGGGGAACACGTCGCGAGTCATTTTAAACAATTTTATATTTTGCCGAACAAATTTGGCGATCTCAAAAATGTACAAGCACGGTAGCGGAAGTAAGTTTAATTTAAGAAAAAGAGGTTTGCACGAAGTTTGTGGAGTTACACCGCAGATGGATCGAATACACTTTTTTTGAGTAACAAATGCTCTTTTTACATTAATTCCATTTCCCCATAAAATAAGCCCGTATCTTAGTACAGACTCTACATAGCCGTGATAAGCTGCCATTACAGTTTTATGATTGGTCGTTCTACGCAATCTATTAATAACAAATACAAATCGATTAATCCTATTACATACATATTCTATGTGTCCATTCCAGTTTAATTCTTTGTCAACAATTATGCCCAAAAATTTAATCAAAACATTATTCGTAAAATTATGTTCATTATAATTAATATTCAATATTTGACTAGATTTCGAAATTAGTAAAAATCGCTGAACATAAATAGGGGTTAAATCGACAGATTTTTAGCTGCTCTATCAGCCCTTGGCGGGTTGACGTCGGTTTCTGGAACACCCTGTGTTAGGTATATCTTCTTATATATAAAATTCTCGTGTCACAGTGTTTGTAACAAAACTTCCAAAACGACTTGACCGATTCTTATGAAATTTTGTGTGGATATTCAGTAAGTCTGAGAAAAGGTCGTAAAATATATTTCATAAGGTTAGTATAAAAAAAAATACACCTGGGTGGCACTGGGCGCGGACAGCTAGTTTCTCTATATTGATTGGTAGGTTATACAATGATACTGCCTTAATACCATTATACCAAAGAAGGCGTTTAACTGCAATGTAGTAGTCGAAGCATTCTATACTCTATTGGTAACCACATTATATTTAAAATGCTTATACTATTACTATGTACTAAGCCGCCTTTGTTATTACGGCGGGATTGCGGTCTAGAACTTAAATCTATGTTTTATAGAAATTGACGGGAAAAAGCCGGTGATTAATTATTTCTCGTGTCTAGCAGTTCTGTGGTTTATACCGTCGTAATAACACGCTTCTAGTGGCAACCTCTGTCCGAGGTGGTACCAGCTACATGGTTTTTCGCAAGAAAATCATAAATCTATTTTCGTTGAAGATGTACGTACAAGTCTTTTTAGATCAACATTAAACCGCGATAAAAACTGTGAATGCACTTTATAGCTTTGACGCACCAAAAATCTAAACAAATGACGGCCACTGTTCTCTGAATATTTTTTAATAGAATGTATACATAATATTCGACATCGCTGCAAAATAACCTATCAGAAAAGTTCACCTCCCCTTTAAAATCGTTAGATAGTTGTGAACATCTAGTACGTAAAGCGCTGCCGTCACCGAGCGAACTCCTCGTATAAATCCACTTGAGACTGGTCGATCAACGTGTCGCTCAACAAAGCCTTTAGGTACGACCTGTCGTCTTAACGATTCCAATTTTCTCTTCACTGAACGCTAGTCTTTTCACGTTTAGTTTGTCGTAGCGAGCTGGAATAGACTGAGTCATTCTGTAGACGCTGAGCCTGGGTCTCGATCAATCTATGCTTAATGCACTTGGGCGTTACGGTCTTTGTGCTGTGGTAAAGCTCACATTGATGATTCGGAACAAGATTGATGCACTCTCTACTCTATACAGTGCAAGATTCAAGATTGTAAGAGCTAACAGAGATTTTCTCTTCATTGGAATCAATAAAATAAAATAGGTATGATATTTGACTTTCACCAGAGGCTCTAACCAAGACGTAAAGGCTACTGTTTTTATTTTCTATCACTCAAAATGTCTGGAATGGCATTCTTGTGTGTTACGATAAACCACGCGATCAACTGTCATCTCATACATTTTGAGTGTTCGAAAAGAAAAAAGTTAGTAGTTTTATGTATTTGTCCGTCATGCTCGAATGGAAAGACGCTTATTTACAAGAATCAAAACCTTGTTTATAAAAAAAATGGTTTGTATTTATTATCTTCAAATAATATCATCAAAAACCGGTTGGTGCCTCTTTTTACATACACTGAAAAACCGAATGGGTTGATTTTACTAAATTTTAGGACCTACCTATGAGTTTGGTTGAGTGAACACCTGACCTTAGTAAAAACAACACATTGAAAAGGTTGCTTCAACCTTTTTAGTGGTTAACTCAACCAAACTCACGTGTAGGTCCTATTTTAACCATAAAACTTAGTAAAATCAACACATTTGTTTTTTCAGTGTAGGTACACATTATACCTTGGTACTTGTGATAAGAATTGTGTGATAAAGTGATAAAAATGATTGATTATTTTCTTCCTCACAGGCACGGTTGAGGTCTCATTTTAAGTATAAGAATACCTGTGTCAGACGACCTTTTTCTTCTATGGTTAATGCGAACATATTAAAAACGCAATAGGAATAAAAAATACCTAGTAAAAAAAAAACAGCAAAATTGGAGCATAGGAAGTAAACCTTGCCGTATTAACTAGTCGTAAATACCACAGAGAATCAGTTGGCGTCAGCTTGTTACTTACGAGTAATAGTAACTTTCCGCTCGTAAACCGCTCGTGCAAATGAGGTCGGTCAAGGAAATGTATTCGCGTACCGGTGTGCAACCCTGTCGCAAGGACGAGTAAAGTGCCACGTCACTGACTGGGTTCAACAGGGTTTTACGGTGTAGGTACGTGATTACATTTCCATGAAGGTACCTATTCCTTTACTGAGGTATACTGTGTTCAATCTAAGATGATGCCTGTGACAATTCATTTAAATACGAATCTATGACATTTCTTTCTTTACGTAAATACTACGGTTGTATAAACCTAGGTGGGAGCCAGCAAGAGATTTGAGTGTAAAGATCAATCCAATATTTAATTTTAAGACACATCAGCCAGCATCACATAATTGGATAAGTTAGAAATTTGTGACTTTAACTGTAGTAAAAGCGTTTTGTGAAACAAGTAAAGCCCTGATATTTTTCCTTTTTCATTCCCTGTAGCGATACTTTTCAGAGTTGAAATAAAATTTCGGTGTAGTGGTTGCAACGTTCTAAAAATAACGTAAGTACCATTTAAGGGTAAATGGTAGTGTTGGTAGAGTTGCCTTAGGTTAGGAATTATGCTGATCATTAAACTAGTTATGCATTATAGTTGAACTTTTTAACTTCCTTTAAACATTAAACAGTGCATATTTATGTTAAATGTGTGTAAACCATAGTGTTTGAGGAGGAAATTATGTGTCGGAAGGTCGATAAAGCCGACGGGTAAAGCAGTCAAGCTGAGAATGCACGCCCTTTAATGTTGTTTTTATTACGTTTTACGCTCTGTCAGGACAACTTTAACTCGCCGGTTGATACGAGGGCTGCTACTTAGGTAACCGGAATCCAGGATTCCAACATTTTTAAACGCTATATCTGACCTCCATGGTAAAATTTGAACTTTTTTTAATACTGGCCGCTATATATTTTTTTTCTTATGTACGCTAGTCTTTTGTTTTTGGCGGGTTTAAATTTTAATCTCGCTGCAAGAATGGAACTCACTCGTGAAAATATTCGTGCTATGATTTATTACGATTTTCGGCGTGGTTTAACGCAACAACAGTGCATAGATCAACTAACTTCGACTTTTGGTGATGAAGCTCCATCCAAAACTACTGTGTATCACTGGTTTAGTGAGTTCAATCGTGGACGTAGTATGCTCAGGGACGAAGTTAAGGATGGTCGCCCGAAATCGGTCGTTGTACCACAAAATATTGAAGCTGTGCGAAAACTTATAATGCATGACCGTCATGTTACGTATCGCGAGATAGAGGCGACTATAGGCATATGTATGACGAGCATTAATAAGATATTACATGAACACTTAGCTGTGAAAAAAATTTTTTCGCGTTGGATCCCGCACAACTTAACTAAGGATCAAAAAGAGGCTCGCGTCGAATGGTGCAAGGAAATGTTGAAAAAATATAACCGTGGTGACTCAAAAGCTGTTTATAATATCTACACAGGTGACGAATCCTGGATCTATGCGTATGATCCCGAAACTAAACAACAATCAACGGTGTGGGTGTTTCAAAATGAGCCGAACCCTACGAAAGTAACTCGTGCAAAAAGCACCTTGAAGCAAATGGTGGCCTGCTTTTTTGGTATTAATGGCCATGTGGCTACAGTGCCCCTAGAGAATCGTAAAACGGTTAATTCGGAGTGGTACACGACCATTTGTTTGCCGGAAGTATTTGAAAAAATACGGAAAAACAACCAGCGACGGAGAATCATTCTGCACCATGATAACGCCAGCTGTCATACATCACGTGAAACGACTCGATTTTTGGAAGGTCAAAATATAGAATTAACGGGTCATCCACCTTACAGCCCTGATTTGGCACCCAATGATTTCTATTTATTTCCAAATGTAAAGAATAAATTACGTGGTCAACGATTTTCGACCCGTGAAGATGCCGTCGACGCGTTCAGACAGCACGTTTTGGAGATACCTCAGTCAGAGTGGAAAAAGTGCTTTATAAATTGGTTTCAACGTATGCAAAAGTGCATCGATTATCACGGAGAATACTTCGAAAAACAATAAAACCATATTTAGCCATGTACGTTTGTTTATTTTTTCTATTCCGGTTACATAAGTAGCAGCCCTCGTAATTGGTGCGTCGAGTCATAATATAAATATCTATTTATACTATGGTCGAGTTCAGGAATTAATGGTAAAGAGAACCACCTACCTGTTCATGCGCAAGTTGTAACTCCATTTAATGCGTGTGCACACGTCAAGTTAACGTTGACCGGAAACATCTTTGCGCCAGATTCCGGCAAACATTACTTTAACTAATCGCTAACCCTGCACGCGAATGCCCCACTAATGGAAATCATTTACGAACTCTTTTGAAGCGTTGCGTCTATGTTTTTTGTAATATACTTACTTATCTATACTTTTATTATGTTTTTGTATCTGATTTTCGTGATGCATTCGTATCCTACTAATGTTATAAATGCGAAAGTTTGTGTGTGTGTGTGTGTGTGTTAGTTTGTTACTTCTTCACACTGCAAGGGCTGAACGTAATTGAATGAAATTTGGAATGGAGATAGCTTATACCCTGGAGTAGCACATAGGCTACTTTTCATCCCGGAAAAATTAAAAGTTCCCGAGGGAATATGGGCAGTAAAAATATACGCGAACGAAGTTGCGGGCAGAAGCTAGTTTGTTTAGAATAAAGAAAAGGGAAAAGTTGTGAATTAAGACCCTTTTTGATTTTGAATCATAAAATCTGTAACAAAATAACAAGAAAAGTGAACATTATCATAATATGTTTAGGTACTATGACGAACACTGTCATATTATGGGTGGGTCTTTGAGGATTCGACACGTAATGTTTTGGTTCTTTTACTTCATTTCCTTCATTGTTTCGTACTCCTATCCAGGGCTCGGGAAGAGTTATAAAAATACAGGGTAATTGTGGACCTTAACCAGGTTCTTCGTAAACTCCTGGCTCCGAGCGGAATCGATTCGCGAGCATTATGATCGAAGGAATCCTGATTTTGGTTTGGTTTTTGATTTTTCCTACTATAATGTTTAAAAATGGTAAGGTTTGCTTGATTTCAAGCTAAGCAAGTGAAAATGCAACTAAAGAGCCAGGTTAGGAAACACGAGAAAAGGGTGGTGGTCTGGTGGTGGGCGACGATGCGAACAAATTAGCGAGCGAAATTAACCGTTATTTCGAGGAGGAACAGATTTATTTTGCTCTTTGATCAAACCCGGCATAATATCTATGAAATGAGAATGCTCTTTTTGAAATTTATGGGGTTTCCTAAACCTGCTCTTAGCATAAAATGAGGCATATTTTGTTTCGTATTAGTTATCTTATTAGTTAGTGTTTTTCCGCTTACTTAATGCAGGCAACGCAGACCGGTTGGCTAAAGGGAAAATTATTCCTCGTAATGCGAGATGAGACGCTCTTAACTTGTTTTTAATAACTAATATGGTTATTGTGGCGATGTACTTACAAACCGAAAATTAACTGACGATTGAAAATTAGTTTTTCCTAAATAAAATAAGGTACTAAACGAACATTATTATTGTTTATTTGCGGCGCGAAATCGACCGGTAACTGGTCGATTTCCAAATTTCAATTAGTAGATGAGAGTTTTCGTACACTCCGTACACTCCACTTATATTCCTACTACGTCTCAGGTAGGTAACTAAAGAAATTATTTAGAACGTAGTAACTAAACTTACATTAACCATAAATCCACGACAATAATTAATAATAACTGCAACCTATTCAATTCATTTTATCTAATCAAACTATCGTAGGGTACCGGATGGCGTCATCTATATAAATACCTACCGACTGACGCATCACTTCAAACTTCCTAACGATGCGACGAGCCATCTCCGTCTAGTGCCTGAATGGGCACAAGAACTCTTTTGTCTACGAGAGACTATGGCTTTACAAATGAATAAAAACTATTTAGCACAATTCCAAGGCCGAAGCTAAAACTGAAGCAAAATACGGTTCTCTATGGTATTATGACGTTAGTGACCTCTAAATATGAATGTCAAACACTTACAATGGCGTCCGCATTGTTTATCAGCAACAAAAATTTGCTGCTCAGTTACACTAGTTTAAATTATCATTAAAATGTACTCGGTCCTTGTTTCACATGCGCTGATTGCATTAGAATGAAAACGACAATAACGTATTTCGACTCAAATTGGTTGAGCCACTGAACTAGTAGTGTTATTATGAGAACTGGTGTAGATTTTTAATGAGATAAGTCGGCCTCGTGTTAGTTGACATGTTGACATGAAACATAATTGTATAATAGGCATTGTTTGCCGCCCTTACTTGTCATAATGTAGTAAAAAAGGCCTGAACAATTACTTTCCCTGACTTCTTTTGGTTTTAATACTTAATTCAACTTTACAGTGTGTCCTTTAGATTTGTTTTCACGATATCAGACAAGTTAAATACTTAGAACATGTTAGATGTCCCTCTGTGATATACGGACCGCAATCATTCAATGAAGTATTTAGCGTGCTTTGTCGATTTTCCTAAGCCTTGTTTTATCAGGGGGCTTAATATGGCTGCGTTTATCGCGTGACAATGTTTGGAAAAGGCATCCGTCACCTTCTGACACGTAAATAAGTACACGTGTCAAAAAGTGACGAATTTTTTATCCACATATTTGACACGCGATATAGAGACAGCCTTACAAGGCCCGCAGAACATGTAGAACTTTTACCACGCACGCATATCTATTTTTATCTTTTTTGGCATATACCTAGATACGACATTTTCGTGTAACTGGCTTATTACGGAGGTATTTCCATACATTGCATAAATTGTTTATAGTGAAGGTATTTTTATATCACTACGACTCAGTAAGTCAATGAGTGTCGGGATATTCACACATAAGTAAATATAATACTTTGTCTTAAGAAGACCCTGAACATTTGATGAAACAAGTAATTATTTAAATACTCACGTTACAGTGTGTTAGATCTTTCAATATTTATAAATAATGCCATAGAATAATGTATTTAATTGATATCGTTGTGTTGGTTGGCCTGACGCCCACCTATCACTCCACGCCCACTGGAGAGATATCTGCAAGATAACGGAGTAATCAACGTGGGGTTTACAGTGTCCAGACCTAATTTGTAATAGATTAGATAAATACCATTAGTAAGTAGGTACGATAATATGATTCACACTAGCCAGCTAGTTGTGTCGACATTTGTTCAAGGGTCGTGTCACAATAAATCATTAAAGACTGCGCCGAGCGTCCAGTGGCGCCCTCATTACTATTATTGTATTTTCTAATTAACTTAATTATTGTCTTGAAATTGTAAGATGGTTTTTGTCTATACTTAATTAAAGCGGAGATCCCTACGACATACTAGTAATATTTTATGTGGGTCACTACATAATTCCAAAGAGTCATAATTCCGAATTGATCAAAATACCGAATACAATGTTTTGATACAAGACTTTATTTTTTGATATTGATTATAAATCAAACCTAACCTAACCTACAGCAACCGCAATTTTATTATGTATTTAATCATTATTAGCTCCAGCATAACATAGCTTTCGGAAGAAGGAAAATTCGAACAAAATAATATTCGAAAAAAAACCTGTATTTTAAAGTGTTCAGATTTCATGTCCGTCAGGTTTGCTCATGCATTCTAAATTTTATACCATTGCGATAACGGGGGTGGTCTAAAATTGACATGCAATGCAAAATTCGAACTAAAATGATGATATACGCACGAATCGAATGAAATGAAAGCTTTTAAAATCCCTTATCTCATCATTTTGTGTAACCAGCCGGATGTCGGAGAGCAACGATTAACTGACGACTAACTCTATGACAGTTTGTTTATGAAATGTACAAGGCAAATGTACACACTGGCCACATGGTGGTCGGTGGATACTCGTGGACATGTGGCATCGCTTTGTCTTTTTTATCTGTGCCACTTTTGTTTCCTAACATGTACAAAAGAACTGTCCTTCAGGCTGACCCTAACTTTCTCAACATCTCGGCAGATGTTTTGCTTTTTATGTTTATATTTCTGGCAATCCGCGACCAGTGTTGCAAGTTATTGTTACAAGTTTACCACGAGTTTGGTGACAGATGTGGCGGTCGCACACTCCGCGAGAGTTTAATACTTTATGCTGGCCACACACGGATTAAGTTAGGAGTTGCCGAGCTGCAGATATTAAAAGCGACCGGCCTAAAGCCTCCTCCACTTTGTTTTAACACTTTTACCCATCTTTTTTTCAAAACTACGGCTACCTTTAAAAAATAATAAAATAGTATTAAATACTTACTTTCACATGTTACCTTTTTAAAGTATTCTTGTGCAAAATTTATTTTGGTCTAATAATATAATCCATATAAACTTTGTATTTGTTCAGAAAGTTGGTCACGTTTCAGACAGGGCTAGTCTCTAAGGGCGCGAAGGAGTTTTCTCGCCAAGCAGTTTGTAACTCATAAAGACTTTCTCTACTTCATATTTATTGCCCAATAGGAAGTATTTGTCACTGAATTGGCACTTATTTAAGTCCATATCCCATCCAATTTGAGGAGTTTTTTAAAGTAGATAGTTTAGGTATTACAGAATGCTTCAAACATCTGTTGGTGAAAATTAAATCACGATACATGATACGTAAGCACAGAAAAACGTCAATGCTTTTTCATAGCAGTAGGTATACATTATACAGACGAAAATACAATAAGATAAAACAACTCTGAACGACTAGTCTACGTCCTACCTTAAAGTCATCGACGTTGCTTATCGAATTAGCCAGCTGAAGTGGCAATCGGCCGATTGTATGACCCGTAGAACAGAACTGAAAAGTATTGGAGTTATCATGTTCTTGAGTAGAGACCGTGAAACGATAAACGCAGCGTAGCCCTTGGAGTACGTGGAGCGAGACGATCTTCGCAAGGTAGCTGGCAAGATTTGGATGAAAATGCTCGGTAGCATAGGTACAATGGGAGAGGACTATTGTACAGCAGTGGACTAGTATAGGATGATGATGATTATGATATCCGATACAGGCCTTAGTGTAATCATTTAAGGTTTTAGGCGAATGAAGACCTTTACAAGTTAGTGAGATATTTGTCAACGTTTAGTCTTTTGGGATTATTTTTTTCGGTTATTCTTTTGAACACCACATACGGCATGTTACAGCAACGGATTTTTGAGCCGCGTTCGCCCAAATCTCAAGAGTGTTACACTTCATGCATTTTGCCGCGGCATACGAGAATGATGTGGTGGTTTGTCTCGTTCACGTAATTATGTAGGTACAATATATACAGGTATGATTCCGATGTTGGCGAATGCGACCGGCGACGGACACTGCGTAGTATGAAATTATATAGAGCGCTGATCTACCTCCATCTGAGTTGCTTGTGTAGGTCAGTGCTCAATACAAATTCATACTAACAACTAACAAGCGGGTTGACCATCAGGGACCCTAACATGGCTACGTTTATAGCGTGATAAAGTTTGGATAAAACATAGGTCACCTTCCGAGTTCTCACACGTAAATAAGTACGAGAGTGACGGACGCTCTATCCACATTTGACACGCGATTTAGATGCAGCCATACTAGGCCAGCAGGTTGGCGCCAAAAGGTTTAGTTTATTTACAGTTTAGCTTTAATCTAACCCTAAATTCGTACCTACTAACTGAAATTGGAGATCCGAATATATACTATAACGTTGTCTCGATCTGAACGAGATTAGATACAGATCTCAAGTAAGACTTCATTTTTCTCCCTGAATTCCGCGTCTTTAGCTCCATGACTTTTACAAATTGATCCCGTACTGCCTTGTCTGGCTGTACTGTACATTTGTCGACGTCTGGGGTATACGTGACTGACATTCCCAACACTAACCGAGGTTCGTGGAACTATTGCTAAGTAAATAGACCTTTTATTTGACTTGTAGGTGAAGGAGTTTCGTTAATTCTGTTATAGTTTTACACCGGGGAGATGACGGGGGAGCAAGAAGTCTTGTTAATGGTATATTTTATGGTATAGTTTCGTTTTGCCAATGATGTCAATAAATGATTGATTTATCAGTGGTCTTTTGTTTTCTATAGACCATGACGACCGCCTCTATACGTTTTATTTGTTTATTTGTAGTACCTACCAGAGATGTATGTTAAGTCGTTAAATAGGTACATAGAGAATTTCATGGTTCTCGTATTGTGTGTACTAAATGCAATATCAATGTAAACAAAGGCTTACGCTGGTACATGTTGCCACCACTTTATGTTTGAACTGTCAAAGAGCAAAGATATTTATGAAGCTAAACTTGACTCGTTCAGTGCCTACCTCCCTATTTTCCAAACAAACTGGAGCCAATTAGCAGTTTTCATTGTATTTGTAAATGTACCTATATATTTGTATTGTAACTTAATTAATAACACATACCTACAGTATAATACTGAGCAAATACACGGCACGGCCATATAGATTTAGGATAAGGACAAACCAAACAGGTGTAGTTAAATGCAGCCTTTCCAGTGTGCCATGGGATTCGAAACCTACGAGGGGACCTTGGTTGATGAACTGTTTAGAACGTTGGCTATGCCTGCCATAAGTACCTATATCTATTTATAAGTACGAGTAGGTACGTATTCGTGTCACTGGAAATATATTTTTAGTCGAAATTTATCACATAAACTTTGCAATTAGTTGCAATTAGATGGAGACATTCCTAAATTTGGTTTTAAATTATGAATTGTATTTCTTTGGTTAGGTATAATAAAATTAAGTTTCGTTTTATGCCAACGTTATACGTGTCCCATGATAGTCTGATTTAAAACTGAAAGCCCTATGAAAAATGCATACATACGCGAGAGATAACTCCTGGGGTTTAAGACATCTTTCTAATGTAAGTATTTGTACGGTTGACCTTATAAGTAGCTGCTTACTTTAGTGCCTCGTCACTTTAACGACATATTTGAACTGCTGTACTAATCTGTCAAAGGCCCTAAAGCGACAACGTACTAAAGGCCGACTGTACTTACATGCTTACTCATACGGATGCAGACGCAAGGCCGAAGCGAGTTTAAATATCGCATTGTATAAAATGTAACGACACTTAGTACAACGAGCTGTGAAATGCGATTAGGGATTTCAATTGTCGGACAAATTCGCTGTGTAAGTAAAGTGTTTTACAAATTCGCGGTGTCGAGATTATTTCAAGTGAAAAACGAAACGATTGACAAGTTATGTGGTTTTAAATTGAGTTCTAATAATAACCTATTATTACAACACAAACTTATGTATCCGTTTTATATTAGTTTTCGTTCAAGTCTTCTCTTTGATGTCAGATTATTCAAGTGAGCTAATTCTTTAGCAACTGGATTGAAGAGCCACCAAATAAGGAATCTAGAGATCAAGAGGAAAGCCTTTCGTCTAGCATTGGGATGCTCATATAGGCTAGGAAATAATAATAATTACAGATGTAGTGAGTAATCCTTTCCCATAATTTTTTGTCGTATTAGTTCGTATTTATCTAGCTTTCTCAATAAGCTTATGTACCCATCAATAAGCCAACTGAGTAAGCAAGATAAATACGATGTTATCCGACCAAAAACGATGGGAAAGTATTATTCACTACATCTGTACCTTCTATGCATGACGTTAAATATACAGAATTTAACTGTCACTAGGGTCACTCAATCCGGCCACAGCCAAAACAATACGGTATTAGACTAGATTTTGCGCCTATTGTTATGTCTATATTGTCAAAACGGTATTTTTATAATGTCTGCAGGTATGTAATGTAATGTACAGTCAGCCAATTTGATTCCTAGGCCACTATGGACTTTGTCAACGTGACGTTGTAAACCAAATCATAGGGAGTCTGTTACGTTTTGGTTGACATCGTCACTTTAACATAGTCCAAAGTGGCCTAGAAATCAAATTGGTTGACTGTACCTATAAGTAAAAAATACAACACAATTTCATTACTACTGTACATCGGGGTGAGTAGGGATTAAGGGATGAGTAGGGATTAACTTAAATGAAGCATGTTACTAATTATTACACTAAAATTATTTCCAATGGACGTAACGTTATTGTCTATTTAATAGTTGTTCTTAATTGTAACAAGTTATGACTTATTTTAGGTTGTATCCGTACTCACCACTTAATTCATACTCACCCCGTTTTACGCTACTTCCTTACTAAAATAATTCAATCTGTAACATTTCCGCTGCTAAAATAAACCTTATACTAAGGAACAAGCTGATTAATACAAAATTACATCCTAACGACTTTGAAATTTATAACGCGAGTTTTGTGAGGACCGTGGACTCCATTAAAAGCGTAACTAGAAAGTTCTGGATGCTCCATGTTTCCAGGTTTGGTTAAGTACGGTACTATCCCTGGTATCGAGGCAGTAGGTTTGTTGTTTAGGTAGGTAACTTCGGAATTGAATGATTAAAAACAACCCCATAGTTTTTAACGGCGTAATTAAGGATATTTGCAGAAAAATACTATATATAAATACCAAAAGCAGAGTCATATTTTCTCCCTTGGTTGAAAGATGCACTTAGGTATACTCGTACTTCACTCGGCGTCGCAATGCGCTCGGCCTCGCAGTGCGATGCGCGTGCCAGCGTTTGTAGATCGACATACTATCAGCCCAATGGAACCCTGACCCACCATAGAACGGTGTCACAGTGACATTATAAAACAATTTGTTTGACACTTCTTATGACTTGAATCATAACGTCTCTGTGACACAGTTCTATGGTGGGTCAAGGTTCCAATGGTCTGATAGTACATACAGGTGCTTTCCCTTAGGCGGGGCGAGGTTGAGACGAAGAACCGGCCCGAGACGAGATTTTTTATTTGTATTGAAAATCTATTTCCACCGAAAATGCGCGAGGAGGGAATTTAAATTATTCAATACAAATTTTAATCCTCTCGGTTCGTCTCGCCTCGCCTCGCCAGTGGAAAAGCACCTACCTACATGTTTCAATTATCCGCGCATCGTGGTGTGCAATACCTACCTCTCAGCTGCATCGACAGGATTAGTTTTATTTTATTTTATTAAACTGCTTCATATTTTTTCCTCCAATAGGTCGCGTGACCCATATTTCTCTTAAAATATTTAATTCCAAGTGTTGAAAAGTTAATATGAAAGTCAAATTTGTATGGCAATCAGGGAGGTCTGCGCGGAATGTGTTAATATACCGTCGTGCACTTCAAATATGCAAATAGAGTTGGAGAATTCACACCTCGAATGTTACTATTGTCGACAGCTTTGTACATTTTGCTCAATTTGCCGCTGTAGGTGACAAAAATGGCACAAAGACAATTTATCCCTCTGTACATTCTATCTACCTAGGGTCGCGTTTTTACCCGACTGCGCAAAGTCAAAAGAAGGTTGTAAGTTAAACAGTCCGTCGCACTCAGAGTCAGTTGATGACGGTTACGTCGTTCCTTAGGAATTAGGATATTTAATGCACAAGTTTGAAAAAGGAACGAATTAATGAGCTCTAAAATGTATTTTTACAACGACGTAATACATATTATGTACGGTCAACTATTATTTATTCTCTAGTACGGTACGAGTACCTATTTGATCAAAAATCGGAGGATCGATTCTAGATCTCGAACTATCATACCGATTTCAATAAATGGGATATCATTCTTCAATATCGTGTGAGTGTCATAGGTACGAGTATAAAATTACAAGTCTGCGTTACGCTAGTCGCCGGGTTTTAGATCACTATTTTTGTAGGTTTGGCATATTAGCAGAGCTCAAAACATTTCTACTTAATCATCAATATTACGTCCGAAAGTCGTCCACGGTGGGATATAAAGTCGGATCGCCACATGCCGCCTGCCTCCCACAGTTTCCTGAAAATTTCATGGTCTACCTATGGGGAAGCTTATCCGCGATGCGTTGTCCAGTACCACCCGAGAGCTCTGACCACTTTTGGCCATCCGTTTCACGTGTTAAGTATGTGCCCTGCTTACCTATTGCCTAAAGGCTACTTCATATAATTAATTAAATTCTAGAAATTCCCAGCGGCATGACAAGGCTAATGGAATGTTTACACCAAATTAATTAGTCTCCAGTGCGGTGTCAACAGGGAATTATATTAATTAATATAGAAATGTCTAGACCGCTATTGCGGTGAGGTGCGGACGGCCGCCGCCCCGTCCGTGGCATGCTCAATATATCTCTATGCATTTGTTACCGCCGCTCGTGGCTAGAGGTGGTGTTCTCTGAAAAACCGGTCAAGTGCGAGTACGAGGACTCGCACAAGGTTTCGTACCGCCGCACAGTAGGTATTATTATAGAGCCCAACTCAGATTCGACCGTTTATTGGAATTTGTTATTTTTCTTCAGGATTTGCACTTTAATCATACTGAATGTGACGCGTGTATGTTGTACCGATTTTACGATACAACAATTGCAGCTTTGGAGAATTGCATAATCATGAAATATTTACCCAAAATGTGGTCACCCCTAAGTTCTAACTAATTTTATAAAAATTAAACACCCTAATGGGTCCCCATTACGGTGTTAGTGTGTACTTACCCTTTGTTATTATTTTTTTTTTTACTTTTTGATAAATGTGTGTCATAACATAACACATTCTGAAGAAAAAAAAACCCGCTATAAAGCTAGTTTAAAAGATACAGCTCTTCAAAGCTAGGACGGGCGGATGGACAGCGTAGGCCCTACCCGGGTACGGAAGCTACCTAATGGTGGCTGTACACCAAGACAAGGCAACTTAAACGCGCCGGTTTATAATTAGCCCGTAGAGAGGAAAAAGGGAATCCTTAACCCCTGATGCACACTGGCATGCAAACGGAACGGACCGAAACCAGATATTTTAATCAAAATTGAACTTTATCACAATGCAATATTCCGGTCTCGGTCAGGATTCGTGGCAGGGTACAACAGGCGTAAGAGGGTAACATGGAAGGGCCGCTATTCTACTGGTAGGTAAAACTATATTTTATATATTAACAGAAACAATAAAAAAAAACTTAATTCGCGAACTGGTTTTTAACCCCCAACTAAAAAAAAGTTGCCACTGACACAGACACCGAAGTCACTACGTCCCTTTCGCCATTTTAGTACAGTACCTTTACCATATTACAATTACCGTAGTCGCTTACGAGTCGAATGCTCTGTCCCCCGCAGACCTCGCAGTATTCTTATAGAGTGCGAGGGACGGAGTATTCGACTAGCTAGCGAGTACAGAGCCCTAAAAAGAGGTTTTATAAGTTTAGCGTATGTGTTTTTGTGTCTGTTTGTGGCATCGTAGATCCTAAACGGAAGGACTTTTTTTAGACGCGTTTTTTTTAAAGAAAGCTGGCTTAATGAACATCAGTAAGTAGCGCCGTCAGCTCTTAAAGTTGGGTCGCCATTTAATCGGAGGTTTTATCCTGTTATTATTTTTATTGGCGAAACAATTTTACTATCATAGCCGTGGCTTTATCTTTGTCAATATTGGACGCTTCCCGCTTTGTAGATAAAATGAACAAACACATCAGCGACTACCACTTGTAGATAAAAATCGAACACTTGAGTTATCAGTGTGTAAATAAATTATACTTTTTCGATAGCGATTGTGTACAAATATTGGTCATAGATAAACATTTATCGGCTCGTTAGTTGTAAAACTGATTTTGTATTTACCTAGTCATGTTCATTTAGTCGCTTGACATGATTAATGATTTCGTTGGTTTCCCATTGTGACTGTACCTCTAGCTTTTTGTGGTTTTTGTAATGAAATATTATTCCTTTATTGTAATTCCCTGAAAAAGAGTCTGGGAACTGGAGGAATTGGTCTAACTTGGGGTTTGGTCTGTTCACGGTTGCAAGGACTTGTTTTCCAGCCAGTTATTGTTCTTGATGTAGAGACCTCGTCTTGTTGTTTTCCTAGTCATAGTTCGTATACATACCTTATATTTAGATGAATTACTATTTTATAGTATAGTACCCACACCTTTTGTTTTCGTGTTAAAGTGTATATTTTTTTGTTTAACTTTGTAATGTTATGTAGAGTCTTCACATACCTGGCAACGCTCTTATGTTCCTAAATAAAGAGTCGTGTCGAAAATTTTAACGCTCTATGTCACGTCTCATCATGTAATATACGTATAGCCTGGTGTCAATACTAAGCACCTTATTCCGTTCTTATTTCGATGGACGAAATAAAAAAGCGTTTGTATCTCGTTTTAATCCTTCGACGGAGCAGCCACGGTTGCGCTGCACAAAGGACAGTCGTATTAGAGATCTCGCGCCGCGCGACTTACCCGAATAGGATTTACTTCAAGAGAAGATGGGAGATTAAGAAATATTGTGAAGCTGTGGGAAACCCTTTGTTTGTGGAAAAGTATTTTTATCAATCGAGTCGGGCTTTCTATCGCATGAAAAACGCAGGCAGGGTAATGGTAAGTAGTGTCTATGACTCATGGACGGGTGTCCTTCGGGATCCTTTGTAAAGCTGATGCTTTGATGGAATTTAGGTAGACCGCGGCGGCTGCGCGAAGCAAGCCATCCAGCTCGATCAGCGCGTGAAAAAATATATTTAAATCACACATCTTAGCGCGACGCTGCTGTGGAGGCAGGTTACCGTGTCCGACGTCCGTACAGATGCACACGGTGCATTAGTTTAAATGTCTGCTCTATACGGACCCTGATGGTAGTAATTTCACCGGTTGTCTTATACCCACGCAGGAACACACTAATGGTGGGTGTGGACACTGCTGCTTGGCGGCGAGTTTAAGAGAAATATGGAGGTAGCAATCCGTACTTCTCCTAAAACGGTCCTATCTTCATTAAACTACTATACGATGAGAACATCCTACGATGACCTTAATGGCTTAATTCCTACTCTTTGAGACTTAAAGTTTAATTATCAAGTATTACATTTTTTACATTTACACATTACCAGGAAAATAGTTGTAAATTACGCCATGAGGTAAGTAATAAGAATATTTTCCTGTTAGATTTCTAATTTATAAAATTTATCGAGCAAACAACATTGCTTATCGTTGCAATGCTGCTAACATTATTAGGTACTCGTAATGGATAAAACTTGATAGATGGTAATAAGCTAATAAGACAGTAATTTTAATTAGGTAGGTTATCTTTGTAAGGCCCAAAGTATACATATAGGACATTTGTCAAAGTGATTTTTGACTTTGATTGACTGACATAAGATTATTTTTCAGACTAACGAAATTCGATGTGAGCCTTACGAGGGTATCGCGAAAGTACGAGTAGCATGTTAAAATAAGTTTAAGCCATTGTCACAGCGCCTATTCTAAAGATTATTAATTTACCAGAAACGACAGTTGCGAAATTCTTAGGACAAACGATTTGTTAGGACAAACGTTAATAGGGATTCTGAGGGACACCCGTTTTCTTTCGTACGGTTAAGTCTCCAAACGTGTAAACAATATAAAATGGTTGTTATTATAGGTCGCTTTTAAATTAACTCTTAATTATAATGCTAATTAACATTTATGATTAGGTACCTATAGGTGAAAAACTTAAGTAAATAATCCCTTGCATGTAGTTATTGTAGTTGTATCATATCTGTAGATTCTATGTTTGAAATTTGACGTAAATTTCCATATTACTGCCGCACTTAGACACGTCAAGTAATTTAAATGCTTGATTAAAGTCGCTGTCTGCACTGCTGTTGCTAAATTAATAGAATAAGACAACACGTCACTAAACAAACATTACATTTAATTGAGGTCACTGAGTTCGGCAGTTAGTTGTGTACACAAACATACAAGAGGTAATTTACTTAAGTTTTTCATCTATTCTCATTGTTGGTGGTTTGCTGTCAAGCTGCAAAACAAATGTACTATCAGACCATTGGAACCTTGACCCACCATAGAACTGTGTCACAGAGACGTTATGATTCAAGTCATAAGAAGTGTCAAACAAATTGTTTTATAATATCACTGTGACACCGTTCTATGGTGGGTCAGGGTTCCATTGGGCTGATAGTACCTGGCATCTCAGGAATGTGTCTGATCAACGTCCTCGACTCCGGAGCTATCCGATTGATCCTTGAGAATTCACGATGGAATCGTTCTGGTATCGATTCTTTGAATGGAATGCGTTGATTTGATTGTCCGGGGCTCGAGTATTTCCCAATTTGAACTTTCTTCATCAATTTCAATCAAAGAAGTTTGCTTATGTTTCCAAATTTAATTATGAAAATTTTGAATCACTAGGCTTTTCAAGCCGAATATTTAGAGAGCAGGTAGCTTAGCAATTATATTCGTTGGAAGAGTTTTCCGGATTCTGGCTACGAATGAAAATACCTGTTTCGTCTTAACGAAGTTTTAACAGTTTTGAGTATGTTAGAACTAATTAGGTTAACATTTCTGACACAGCATTTATATCACGGATTCCAACCAAATTATGGTTTTAGTCCGGTATTAAAGCTTGTAGAGTTGTTATATAAAACCCTGATGTAGGTTGCAAGTGTTGGAAAGTAAAAGCAGAACTATTTATTTTATTTATTTATTTATTGATAAGTATATTTACATGGTATTACAGTTGGTAGACTAATGCACCATGAAACAAAATTAACAAATTAAGCTAAGTAAAAATTATTAAAAAATTATTAAACTACCTACATTGGGACACTCGATTGCCTAGCATCCTTCATCTCACAAAATTTTATGCATTCATAACACACAGCCGACCATCGGCCTGCAAGCAGGTCGCACTCCGGCGCAGATGCTAAGAGCTCATTGAGCAGCGCAAGCGCGCGGGGTAGCGGCGAGGTCCTGCGCGTCACGGTGCGCGAAGGCGGCACCGCGAACAGCTCGCGGTGCCGCTCCCTGAGGACTATCCTAGGCACATCCGGAACACGCAGTCTCATCAATTGAGTCACCATCTCAGGACAATCCGATTCGCCGCGCAAAACGCGGCAAGCTAAAACCACCAAGCTATAATTGCGCCTCACCTCGAGAGAATTAAATCCAAGAGTCCCAAGGAGATATTTAGTAGGAAATAAAAACGGATAGTACCCGTACTTTTTTTTATATAAAAACCTTAGAAAGGCTTTTTGCACCTTTTCTAAAAGTAAGGAGTATGTTATTTCGTGCGGATGCCATACAAGTGAAGATGCTTCGATCTTGCTTCTCACTAAAGCATTATAAACCAATTGTATGGCGCTAGTGTCATAGAAGTCTCTAACGTTACGTATTACAAAGCCTAATCTCCGAAAGCAGTCAACAGCAAGTTTTGAGATATGCTCACGGAAAGAAAAGCGCGCATCGAACACCACACCGAGGTCTTGCTACCACTCACTATGAAGTGCGATCTACCATCACGCCTGAATAGTTTTTTTTCTAGGTTTTTTTTGTATGTATATTACCGTTTAGTTTCAAACTATATTAAGTACCTACGTACCTTCAGCAAAAATGACAATTACGCTTTTATAAAAAAAAATGTTTTTATAATATTTCAGAGACTACTAGTTCGCACCTAAAGACTACTAGTAAAATACCTATTATGCCAACAAGTTGACATTAAGACATTAAAAGCACTTTAGCGCAAAGAAAACGCTCGAGCGTTTGATTTCTACAAAAAATAAACAAAAACCTAACTAAAAGGCACGTTTTTTAACGAAGGTACAAAAAGACTATGAGAAAAATGAACACTTTGCAAAACCTTACGACAGGTTTTTTTTTTTCAGTAAATCAAAAGCCTGTTTTGATTAAAGTTTAAAAAAATGTTTCGGTCGGACGGTGAAGGTCTGGCTTAATTAAGTAAGACGCTCATTTAGGGGCGGCTTTTAAAATTAACTCGATTGTCACCACTTTGAAGCTAAAGGGACAAATCAAGGAAGGCTGCTCGTTAATAAGTTGTTTGTATTTACTTTTCTTATTTAAATAGCAGTTTAATTGACTTTTAACATGAATAAGATACCTACTTAAATCAAAGTTTATATTTGTTAAAAAAAATATTTGTCTCTGTGACAGATGTAACAGCAATATTCTCTTCTGGTAACCACCACATTATGCAGCATTTCTTATAAGTAAATAGTTAAGCTAATGTAGGATAATCCCTGTGACAGCCATATTTCGTTATTTTACCCTTAATCCTTGAAATTACTCGACCTCATCGCTTAGTTTGTCAATGTAGTAATTATGAAGAGCCTAAGCATCTCGAGTAATTCGTGTTTTATGAGTTGTCACAGGGAAAATCCTAATTTGACTATAAACTATAGGGAAGACTTGGTTCATATTACCAATGTTACTTCGAAATAGGCGTATTTTTTTCCAAACTCTATTTTAATAAATAATTAATACTTAGTCGTAATTATGTAATATGACGATCTGGTGAAGGGGTCAACAACCAACCCAACAAAAATCCACCCAACAAAAACCCACCCAACAATAAAAGTCGCCAACATCTCGCTGTTGCGAGCATCAGGGAAGGCCTACGACTAGCGTTGCTCCTATTTCGTGATATATCTTTAAAATATCAAAAAAAGTAGAAGTAAAAAATTTTTTCTGTACAAAACTCATAAAACTAAACCTATTATTCTTTAACACGTGTGTCAAACTCCAGTCTTTTTTGTTACAAAAAACGACCGCTCTCTGCTGTCCCTTTGAAAATAAACAAGGACATAATTACGAGTTTAAACTAATTGAGCGCCAGTGACTCGTCTCGCGAGTTAAATTTACATGCAATTGCCAGTCGGTGGCTGTGGAACTGGCTGCAAAGAACCCTCGTAAACTAGATTAGCGCTCGGCCGCTTCAAGACGCACTTAACATGAGGATTCTGACAGTTTTAAATAATTTCACTCTTTTGAGTTATAGCGAGTTAACTCGATGGGTTCACGGGGAGTTAAGAGCTTTCACCGCGATGAATATGCGTCTTTATTACGGTTTTTATGTCATGGGAACTGTTAACCAGCACACGGGTGACTTGAGTGTTAACGGGATCTGAGACTCATAGACATATGTATTTTCAAGACTACAAAAGGATAAAAAAAAACTTTCACCTAAAGTTCAAAGGTTAACTGGAAGATATCCCTTAAAAGGATAAGTTCGCCTTTGTACATAATTAGATTAGATTACATTGTTTATTGCTCAATATAAAATTACGTAACATACTGCACATATCAAGCTATAAGATTTTAAATTTAGGTTGTCATAAATAAAAATAGGTAAGTACATTTATTTTTTTGATGTATTTTAGACGCAAGTGCCATAAAGAGTTTACATACATACTACAACCTCGAGATTGCAGTCTTAAGACTGCAAATGCGTTGCCAACCCTGAGGGCCAAAATGCCCGCTATGCTAGTCATATCAGCAGTTCTCTGTTCACACCGGAACAACAATACAAATAATTCTTTGTGAAGCCAGTCATGTACCATCAAGGACTGTAAATGTTCGTCCACCATAGAACCTTGTCATAATGACATCGTCAAGCTACGAGATAGAAATTACATAGAAATTAATCGTTGGTTTAAACGACAAGGTTCTATAATGGTTCATCAATTAAAGTCCGTGACCGTACGTGTATCCAAATAACATTGTACTGAATAAATATGCAAGAGTTTGTAAAGTAAAATTAATATTGCTATTTCCTAAACTTCCTAACAAAGACATTCCCTTTCAACCAACTTACAAATTAATTAAATCTTAATTTACTGACAGCGATGTGCTCTTATTAACTTGAAGGTTTTAAACTCCGGGAAATGTCTAAATTGTTTAGGAAAAGCTACATTATTTACATTACTTTAATATCTCAAATTACAAAGCGATTAGAGCTTAAAGCTTCGTTAATAAAGGCGCTTTCTAAGTAGAAAGTTCTCGGTCATCAATCAGGCGTTACATCGTTTCAGGGTTTGCGAAAGCTTACGGCATTTGTGGATCCTGCTCAACGTTTTAGCGTACTTTTAGATAAATAATAAATTATCAAGAAACAAATTGTAAATTGACCTTGTTCCAAACTAAGCTCTAGGCGTGTGCCATGGGCACTAGGCAACGACAAATATACTTATATGTATCTCGAAATACATACTTCAATACATATACATATCATCTACAATTATTCGTTATGAAATGGTGATCTTCATTGGGTAGTCGTGGCCACAGCGAATGCAAAGACCCTTAAAAGTTTCCGATATTTTTCTGTATACAGGAAAAAATAAGCACAAAAGCAAAGTTAGGGTGATACCACACAAAACGATCGATCGTCGATCGTCCAGCTGAAGTTAGCAGATTAAAATTGGTCGCCGTCTATCACCGATCGCTCAACTTTCATCTTATTTCAATTTCGTTAATCTTCACTAATATTAAAGAGGAAAGATTTGTATTTTTGTGAGTTGTAACGAATAGACTCAAAAGCTATTTGATTAATTTTTAATATTCTTTCTCCATTACAAGGCTACATTATTCCTGAGTAATATAGGCTATGTTTTAATTTTACGCTCGAACGGAGTCGTGGGCAACAGCTCGCAACAGCTAAAAAAAGATCCATCGCCCTTCCAAAAGTTAACATACTTTTGTCATCACCTTAAAAGGTGAAGGTATTTTTGGAAGCATCATACATTTCTAAATTCCCGACTGAAATTTATTATACGGAAAAAGCAAATTTTAATTAAGATAATGGATGTTGAATATACCGGAAAAAAACCTGTTCACTAAATGAGACTTTGTAGGTACCGAAAGTACTGAAATAAAAACCTATTTTAAGATCGGGAAAAACCAATCGTCGACTAAAATAATTGGAATCCGCGATTCTTGACGTTTGCGCATTTTCCTTAATATGATAAAAATTGTATTTTACCTGCGAGTGTTCATTTAAAACACGAGCTAGCGAAAGGAGACCATGATTGACCACAAGCGAAGCGAGTGTTTCAAAAATAGTATCCTGAGCGTAGCGAGTGTTTCAACACACGAGACGTAAAATATCTTTTCACCTGTGTATGACAAAACTTTTCACCTCACTACAGCGAGGAAAATAAAAAAAAGGGTTTGTACTATCAATTTTGTTTCCCGTAATTCCACAGGGTGTTAATACGTCTTCGTCACTCGAATCACTCATTTTTAAAATCAAAACAAACTAGCAAAACATGCGAATATTTAACGTTGACGGCTTAATTGAAAGTTTTGACTTAAGTTTTTTTTTATTATTTCGGATGCGTTTTGTTCGCACATCGATTTAATTGGACTCTCAGAACATTTTATCCGTTTTTACAACAAGAATGAAGGTTAATGTTGAATACTGATATTTATGAATTAAAATAAAGTTGTAAGACTGTATTTAGTGTTTTTGACTCGATGCAATCAATTAATAGGCTAAGTAAAGTTTTTGGAAGATATGTATATTATATTTTTTATCGATAGTCGTCATCCTAAAGATCAAGAAATTGCGGCTCTTTTATTTTTATTTCCTCTAATATTTTAGAAATATTTTTTTTGTTATGAAGTTGACATTTGTACACTTCAATGACTGACTAGCTTGTTGCCTTCGTACTTAATAAAAAAGGAAAAAAACACTTCTATATCTGTCATTGTCAAACCAAATCAAAGTAAACAAACGATTCAATACAACGGCTATTTTCTGTTTGCTTGTGTTTCATGTGATCAGTGTTTTTAGAAATATTTTTAACGATCTCAGAACGAACTCTGGACTTTCGTTTTGCCGCTTTGCTTTAAGACCTTTGCACGATATTTGGTCTAAGATTTATTTTCGAACCCTTTGGCACTTCTTCTTGGACACCGATTTCTTCCTTTTTCGACGACTCTTGCTCTGCTTTTTGATAGCCACGAGAGCACTTTTGAATTGTACAATCCACGCAATGAATTCAGGCAATCCCACACGGACTGTGGAAATGGAGTATTACAAAGATTTACTTGAATTTACTTATTTGAATTAAACCGTTTGTTTACTTTGATTTGATTTGACGTTGACAGATATAGAAGTGACTGTTTTTTTTTTCTATTTCATTAAATACGAAGGCAACAAGCTTGTCGGTCATTGAAGTGTACAAATGTCAACTTCTTAACTAAAAAAAAGATTTCTAAAATATTAGAGGAAATAAAAGTAAAAGAGCCGCAGTTCTATGATCTTAAGGATGACGACTATCGAAAAAAAATATAATTTACATCTCTTCCAAAAACTTTACTTACCCAATTGTGATGGTAAAATTTCAGCACATTGAACGTTTGTTAGCTGTCAAATATCACTTAAGCTGCCTTCAAATGTCAAAACTCTTTCTTCGGGCTAATCCCAGTTGCCCACACCCTCGCAATTATTTGGACATTTCACACTCTTTAATTTGACTTAACTATGTTAGTTTAATATCTACTAAAGTACATTAATAAAAACTAACTAATAACTAACACAGTTGTGTCAAACTAAAGAGTGTGAAGTGTTCACATAATTTCGAGGGTTACAACTGGGAATTATTATGGGTTTTTCTTTCCCCAGTTGTCCACAGTGTGGACAACTGGGAATAGCCCCTTTCTTCACGTAATAAAAAGCGATTTTCTCAATAGATATCAAACAAACAAAAAGAGTTTTCGAGCTAGTGAGATGAGAAAATATAAAAACTGTTTAAGATATAAAAAACCCTATATTCAACCCTCAGACAGATAAGTCTACTTCGGGTTAAAATTTGTCATTTTCCCATAAAAAATTTAAAATTTTAATCCGAAGCAAACCAGCTGATCACTGTCAATATTGGAGCTCCGTTTAAATGGTAAACTGACTGTACTCAATACTCAATCATTTATTGCATTCCACAATATTAGTTTACAGGATTTTAGGTTAACTTAATTTAGGTTGTCTGTGATCTGAACCTTAATCTGTGGGCTTAACCGATTTTAAGACAGCTAAGCTAAGAATTATTAATTTGAACAGTAAAACATTGCTTAAGATCTAATTGGTTGAACATAAATCTCACCATTTTATGAGGCTTCCCCCTATTTTCCAAACACTCTTGCTAAATTCAATGCAATAAACTCTTCATTTTTACAGTAACTTACCGACCTAGGTATATTTGATTTGCAGAAGGCAGGAAAATAAAATTTGTCGAAATACTTCGCACGCCGGCACCGGGACGTGACAGAAATACTTTATTTTAATATTTGGGTCAGCAGGCAGTATAATTTGCAAGCGATTACTACTGCGGGAAACGCAGGAAAAAAAATGGAATTCCGTACAACATTCAAAATAAACAAAGATTTAAAGTAAGATTTGAGGGCTTAGGTCTGTGTTTTTAGTTACAAGAAAACCTGAATTTCATGAATAACTTTAAGTTTTATATTTCGTTTAAACATGTAATGTACAAAGATTTTTGAAAACTATGTTAGAAATTGACATAAGCGCTCGACGCGACCGTACGGCAGTTTACGTCAATTTTACTATCCATTTTCGATACCGATAACGTTCGCTAAATTCGCATCTTGTTTGGAACCACTGTACATACACGGCGACGGCGTCCTTGTCCGTTATGGCGGCCTTTTTTGACCCGAGGAAAATGACTGCATACCCGCCGCGGGGGGGACCAACGTGGGTTATATCCGACTACCATGAAGTAAAGCCACGGGGCGTCCAGACAATCGCTTTAAGAAGACGCTAATGGGACCGCTATAGCGTCAAAACAACCACCTAACGCTTATGACGTCCAACCTTAAGCGTCAGAGTTGACTAAAAAAAAAGGGTTCAAACTTCCCAGCTCCCTGTTATTGTCAGGTCTACCTTTGTTGCCAAATTAACAATGAAACCCGTTTCCCCGAACGTTACTAAAGTAAAGGGTCATTTTGTTGTTTCCTCTTTTACTGTAGCGGCGATTTGGCTCCGCGGTCGGCAATCGTTAGCAAGCAAGGGCCACTTTAAATTTAAATTTGGCAAACGCAAAAGGAATAAATAATTACGACCCTTCTTGATGCGCCTGAGTTAAAACATTGATGTTGAAATGTGAATTAGTGATCTATTTATTTTAGAAACGTCAGTTTAGCTTTACGTTGCATGGCAACGCAAACAGTTATTACTATATGTTTTCATCGTTTTCTTCCATCCTTTGGCTAATGGAGCAACATGAAATTTCGAGTTCTTATTTATCATGTCAAATGCTACATCTTATTGAATACACCGATAAGATAGCTAGATAAAACGTGGACAAAGTGTTCTTGAAATGAAAGAAATAGTTTGGCGCAGTTACAAGTAGAACTACAATGTTTTCTATTACTTACTCGTAATCTGATTAAAAGCCAATGCCGTAACAGGGTCTCTATTCTACCGGGTAAAACCATAATGGCCACGCCATGTCACCATATTATTTTTAACTCGGTAAGTAAATAAAAGTTATCATAACGTTGACAGCATGATAATATGTTAAAAGCAATATCGTTTTACCGAGAAGAATAGAGTGAACATTGTTGTCAAACTATACGAATGGATCTAATAAACTTGAACATAACGTATATTAGGAAGAGTTTGAAAAAAAAAATTGCTTTGCAAAAGGAAGATAAATACGATTAACCTTTTTATTCCCTCCCGATTGAAGTTCATGCGTGGTATCACATGTCACCGGTTTTTGCTGTCTGTTATGTTAACGTTACTTTAATGATTTGTGTCTTGGGTATTATAAGTAAGATTAATTTTAAAGAAGAAGTAGATATGAAATTATAGATGTTTCATACAATATTGCAGGTTCTCTATTGTAGTGAACTCTACTGAACATTTTCAAATACCATTGTGATTATTTTAATTCCGTCTACGAAACGAATGTGCAAATTACAATAAACGATAACGGCAATTAATATTGCATGCATGCAAGATTATCCTTACAATATTGCGTTTTCCACTTATTATTAACTGAACGCTAATTAAGACCAACCGCGGGGAAAACCAACAATAGGTTATGTATAATACGCATCAGCCCTTATTTTAAAATATGTGATAAACCATTTTGTGCGGAGAATATTATGTTAGGTATTGTAATGGATTTGATAGGTTATAATAAGGTTGGAAGTGTAATAGAATTCATATAGTAGATGTGCCTCTTTTCTGTAGGAGGGCAGAATATAAGTCATAAGTTAAATGAATGAATTAAACTTGTAGTTATGTATGAAGCTTCTAAAAAAAACAATCGCAAGCACATCCCTATGATTTAACAAGGCATATGATTTAATCATCGTTCATATACTATACTGCATTTTGTTTAGGGAGTTATTAACTAAATGTAAACAATGAACCACGTGCTCGTCAGGCAATATAGAAGTAGAACACTGATACGTCAACGCTTTACGAGACAGTTTTGATTCGATGTTTAACAGAACCACGTGTTTTTTTTATATATAAGGAAGGAAGGCAAACTTGCGTGCGGGTTACATGATAAGAAGTAATCACCACCGCCCCTAAACACTAGCAACTCAAGAAGAGTTGTCGGTCCGCTGTCGGCCATTTAGGGAAATGAAAGCTTTTTTTTTGAAGGCACCGATGTCGTAACTGGAAATACCACTGTACTCGGCAAAAAGTGCCTAGTTAAACGCACCATTCATCAAGGTGATACCTATTGATGAGACCTGGATTTAAGACTTAATATTTTGTTATGTACCTAAACAAATGGATTATGATAGTTGTTTTATTCACAACAGTCAACTATCTCACCGAGGAAATAAAACTTTTCAAGACAATAAAACTACTCGTTTCCATTTAATAAATGGCGGCGTGTTAGAGATCAACTGGCCGCCATCTTAGCTGTCCCTTGTCGCTAATGACGTTTGAAACTTTTCTCATTTATTCTCCAGTAACTTTATAAGGCTTTTTAATATGACTGTATTTATTACAAAATGCTTTATGCAAGGGCAGTGTGGGTTTTCGCACTGTGATACTTTCCACTTTCTTCAGAGGCCCCACTTTAAAAATCGAAGTTGGAAGTTACGTTAGCTCCATCCCTTACACTCGATTTAGTTTCGAGTGTAGAGTGACAGGAACTTGGCACCCCAAGTTCCGAATTTAGTGATTTGTGATGACCATCCTGTACGTGTGTTTGTCAATGAACTATATATACGGCTGGAACGATTTAGATGATTTTTTTGTGTGTTTATGTACGTCCATGTATAGTTTAAATCTACAATTGGTCATCTCATCTGTATCTTATCTGCAATGGGCCAGGATAACTTGTGTCGGATCCCCTAGTGAACATTTATATTTGAATAGGTAGGTAGGTATGTAACTTTGATATGACCGGTAACAGAACTTGATAATAGTAAGAATGAGTTGAATTTCCCTAGACTTTGCATGTTTATATCACTTTATAAACCATTCTTTATCTCTAGTGTTATTACTTTTTAGTTTTTAAATCCTTAATATGATAAATTCACGAAAAACTTATTTTAAACTAAAAATTTCGTGCGTATCCGATCCAACCTTTAACTTTTCTCAATCTCAAGAATTATATAGCTAGAAGGGATCCCTTAAAGGGATAAGTTCGCTGTGGTTCATTCTTCATTGAATTGTTTTTGTTTTGTACAATATAGTTTTTACATACATATATACCTACATACATACATACCTACATACCGTCACGCCTTCATCCCAGAGTGGTGTAGGCAGAGCTACAGAATTACCAACAACTTTAACAGCCAGTTGTCAATTCTGTAACCACATTTTGCACAAACAGGCTAAGATGTTTATCATGTGTATATTAGTGACAGGTTGCAAGCCCATCGCCTAAAAATACTACAAGCCTTTAATCCCTTAGTCGTCTCTTACGACTTCCACAGGAAGGTATGGAGTGGTACTATTCTATTCTGCCGGCAACCACACGGCCAAATACATACCTATCTATGTACAATTTGCTAACTCCAAATACTTAAACTTAGTAAGTTCTAGTTAATTGGTTTGTGGGGTTAAGTAATGTAAGGCGTTCGAGAAATCCTCTGTCACTTAAAGTATTCAAGAAAACGAATGAATATTTAAAAACTTGGACCGACTAAACAGACTTTTAAACAGTTTCCTAAGAGGTTACGTAAAGGCGCAGTTACAAGACTTACCTGCAATCTTTAGGCGTCTCATTCTATTTTACAAAATAAGAACAGGAGAGCCGGCTTTGGATTGCCGTGAAACTGCCTTTGAACATGACTCTGTGCAAGTTGCAAAACTTTCCCAGAAGTTTTAAAATTTTCTCAAACAGAACATTCTCAAAATCTCTTGAGAGCATTAAGAATGTTCTCTCCATACTAAAATTAGGAATATTTTTCCAAATTACCGAATATTTATTATACCCAAGACATTTTCATAATTTAAGAAGCTTCTCGTCGGTACAGTCACCAGCAATAATAGATTATTCAACAGCGCCCAAATATATCTGACACCCTCCTATGCCTCTAGTAACAGAGACGTGTCAGATATTTTTGAGCCCAGTGTTAGATAATATATTGTTGCGTGTGATTGTACAATAACACTCGTTGCACGTGGTCTTATATTGTTCGAGTAGATACGCATTATCAGTCATATGTATTTTTTGTAATATCCCACTATTTTCTCCGCGACTACTCTGCGAAATCCGCACATTACTAAAAAGGTCATACAGACACGTCCACACTTAGTATTCACTGCATAAAATATACCTATTTCTAGCGCTTGTGTGGGGGTGGTTTCATTTCTTAGTCGTTTTAATGCAAATCCCATAGTTATGGGGCTAATAACGAACTGGGACACCGCTTAATGAAAATGGTTCGTACTTTTGCTTCAAGTGTTTGTCGCGTGGCGTTTATTCGCGTGGTGTGGCTTGAAAGGAAATGTCTATTTCACTTAGCTTAGAAATAAGGTTCAATAACACATGTGACATATTTTAGCTTCAAGGTAGTTTTAAATAGTTCAACCATTATTACTCGTATCTCAACTGACATTTAAGCAACATATGACCATTACTATCTCTAAAAAAAGCCGTTGAACCGCAACATCATTCAATTCAACAAAGGAAATGAATACTCGTATATGTTTTTTGAACTTTAGTATGCTTCGTCGTACACGGTATGTAGTTAAATTCTTTAATCAAAAGCATCGTTTTAGACGAGGGTAAAATATATAAGTAAATCTGTAAGAAAGCGTATCCGTCTATAATTTATAATTTTAATTCAGAAGATATTCAATTAAGGCTAAAAACTTGATCGTCAATAAAGATTTTTAGAAGATTTTAATGCTTCCGCCTCTGTCTGTCTTATTCATAAACTAAGACAAAGAAGAAGAGAGAAGCCAAAATTAAAAAGCCTCCTAAAAGGCACGTAACAGCCACGTTGTAACCATTATTTTGGTCTATCGTGTCCATTACTCCAAATGAAACGACTGGCCGTTTAGAAAATGCACCTCTTTAAAAAATGCCTTGTTTAAAAAGGAGATAATCTTGAATGCTTTAATAAACCATGGCTTCATCTATTTGGCGATTGCGTTGGTAAATAACAACAAGGAAATTAATATGGAATGAACCGTTGGAATGAATATAGTTAGATGCATATGAGCAAACTACGTAGGAGCTTCTTTTAGTAATAGAAAAAAACAGCTGCTTTTGTAATACAAAAAAGCAGGTACAGTCGCTTAAGCAGTCTTTCAATTTAACCCTATTTCCTATCAAATATAAATAAAGTTTATTTAAAGTTGACAGACAGATCTTATCGACTTAAGTATTTTATGACCTGTGGGCCTAGTATGACTGCGCCTATTAAGGTCTATATCGTGTGTCAACTGTGGATAAAGCATCCGTCACTTTTTGACACTTGTACTTATTTACCTGTCAGGAGGTAACGGATGCCTTATCTAAAATTTATCACACGATAAACGCAGCCATACGAGGGCTGCTACTTACGTAACCGGAATAGAAAAAATAAACAAACGTACATGGCTAAATATGGTTTTATTGTTTTTCGAAGTATTCTCCGTGATAATCGATGCACTTTTGCATACGTTGAAACCAATTTATAAAGCACTTTTTCCACTCTGACTGAGGTATCTCCAAAACGTGCTGTCTGAACGCGTCGACGGCATCTTCACGGGTCGAAAATCGTTGACCACGTAATTTATTCTTTACATTTGGAAATAAATAGAAATCATTGGGTGCCAAATCAGGGCTGTAAGGTGGATGACCCGTTAATTCTATATTTTGACCTTCCAAAAATCGAGTCGTTTCACGTGATGTATGACAGCTGGCGTTATCATGGTGCAGAATGATTCTCCGTCGCTGGTTGTTTTTCCGTATTTTTTCAAATACTTCCGGCAAACAAATGGTCGTGTACCACTCCGAATTAACCGTTTTACGATTCTCTAGGGGCACTGTAGCCACATGGCCATTAATACCAAAAAAGCAGGCCACCATTTGCTTCAAGGTGCTTTTTGCACGAGTTACTTTCGTAGGGTTCGGCTCATTTTGAAACACCCACACCGTTGATTGTTGTTTAGTTTCGGGATCATACGCATAGATCCAGGATTCGTCACCTGTGTAGATATTATAAACAGCTTTTGAGTCACCACGGTTATATTTTTTCAACATTTCCTTGCACCATTCGACGCGAGCCTCTTTTTGATCCTTAGTTAAGTTGTGCGGGATCCAACGCGAACAAATTTTTTTCACAGCTAAGTGTTCATGTAATATCTTATTAATGCTCGTCATACATATGCCTATAGTCGCCTCTATCTCGCGATACGTAACATGACGGTCATGCATTATAAGTTTTCGCACAGCTTCAATATTTTGTGGTACAACGACCGATTTCGGGCGACCATCCTTAACTTCGTCCCTGAGCATACTACGTCCACGATTGAACTCACTAAACCAGTGATACACAGTAGTTTTGGATGGAGCTTCATCACCAAAAGTCGAAGTTAGTTGATCTATGCACTGTTGTTGCGTTAAACCACGCCGAAAATCGTAATAAATCATAGCACGAATACTCGTATTTTCACGAGTGAGTTCCATTCTTGCAGCGAGATTAAAATTTAAACCCGCCAAAAACAAAAGACTAGCGTACATAAGAAAAAAAATATATAGCGGCCAGTATTAAAAAAAGTTCAAATTTTACCATGGAGGTCAGATATAGCGTTTAAAAATGTTGGAATCCTGGATTCCGGTTACCTAAGTAGCAGCCCTCGTATTAGGCCCCCAGCAAACGAAATTTAACTATTTATTGGACGAAAAATAGTTTTCTCTCTAAAGAAGATTAGTGTCAACGTTTTAATCTATTAAAGTAGTCCTCTGGACTACGTGAAATGCTATGTTGGAAATTCGTTGAAAAATTTACATTAAAATACCACGTACATTTTTGCACGTACTCGTATGAAAACGTAGCTAAAATGACAGTTTGCATATTTTGCGTCGAGTGAAAACACCTCGGGAGTCTGTATTTTATGCAAAATACTTTATTTCTAGACGCTGGCTTTTTGTATGTACAGTTACCGTGGATAATATATTATCCAGAGCTGAAAAATATGTGATACGCCTTTTTTTACTCTGAGCGTGTCAGATAATAAATAAATTGTAGGGATAGGTGAACTTCAACGGTTACTTTTCGTAACTGTGCTCTATCATTTTCATCTTTCTTGCTATCGTGTTACACCCGTACATACAGTAGAATTTATTACACAGAAGAAAAATATATCAAACTCACCATAAGTTATAGCGACAGGATCTCCGCTCACTATACTTAACGGAGTTGGGATTCATTAGAGCTTAGAGTCTTGATAGATACGTAGATAATGACTTTGCCAAAAAAAAGTACAGTTGCTTCGAAAATTCGGTTTTGTTCAGAGTCTTTTAATATAACATTACATCTTTTTTACATTATTGGTAGGTCTTCGAAATCTATGTTCAGCAGTATACGTCTTTCGGCTGAAATGAAGATGATGATGATCATTTATTATACCTTATTAATATATTACGTTTACATTTATTATACCTTATTAATATATTACGTATTAATATATTTTTATACGTAAAAAGCCATTGCAAATAGCGAACTATTTTTAATATGGCTGTTATATTCCCATAGTGCTATATCAGTAAGTTATGGGGGCGCTTATCGAGCGGACGTTGTTTGATGTGCGCGATTACCCGCGCCATCGCTACTGCGGATCCCGTCGCTCGCCGTTTAAACGAATCTTAACATGTTCAATGCCAAGGACACGATACTGGCTCCACTTTGTTTGAAAACTAGAGATCTGGGCACCCCGGGGGACATTCAAAAGCATATTTTTTAATACATTTAGGGTATCAAGATGACAATCTTAACATTCCAAATGCGTTTTTATGGCATAAAGAAGGCAAACGAGTATACAGGCCAACTGATGGTGCCCATATGTGGAACAGCACCATCTATGTTATTAGGGATTAACCCGAAACTTAGATGACTTGATTGATGTACCTTGTTAAGTAAAGAGTTAATTAGCTAGTTCATAGTAGCAGTAAGTGCGATCTGAGAGGCATTTGCATCTTAAGACTGCAATACTGAGACTGCTAATGAGTTGCCAACCCTCAAGAGCTAGATGAAATGCCTTTGTGCCTATCATTTCACTGTTTCTCTTACCCCTGAACATTGTTTGGTGGCGGGCTATTTCCAGTTATCCACACCCCCTTTGTCCACATTTTGAACAAGTGGTAATAATGTCCGCACTCTTTAATTTGACTCAACCGTGTGAGTTTTTATCAATGTAGATAATAAACTAACACAGTTGACTCAAATTAAAGAGTGCGAATAGCTGTAAATAAAAACATTTTATTTGAGGGTGTGGACAACTGGGATTTTTTGCCACAGTTGTCTACAGTGTGGACAAAGGGGGTGTGGGCAACTGGGAAAAGCCCTTGGTGGCAGATAAAGGGTAAGGTACATCAATTTCGAATAGCTATGAAAACAATCATGATATAATCCAACGAAGATTTGTTCCAATCTCTTTCTAACAAAAACCGAATTATATTAACATGGAGTTTATATGGCCGACCTGTTACATGATGTCACAGTGCATATCGGATCTCTCTTCTACTCGCGGACTAATTAGCAGTTTAAAACGCTTGTATCACCCGTATTTCTTGGCTGATTTTAACTTTAATTTCACTTTTGGTGATCTCTTGTACTATATTTTCATATATTGTTGAGAAATACGATTTAAAATATCCATGCATATTCCCTGTTCTAGAGGTTCTATAGGTACTTGTTTGGGTATATAGCGGTAGGTGTAGTGACGGGTAGTTTATAGTGCGGGTAAGACACGGACGGTCAACAACTTTTATTGTTGAGCACCTATAGAACCCCGTCGCAAAAAGTATTGTTGTAAGTAATTGTTAATTTTGACGTAATTTATTTATTTACACTTGGCGCTGTCATTATGACAGGGTTCTATGGATATATTGTGCTTTTATTAATAAGATGGTGTTTACTGGTAAGAATAACATAACATACAACAATATTTATGTATGTTCATCGGGATTCGTTTTGATGCTGTATGATACATTTATTATATTTCCATCTTTGTAAACATTATGATTGTAATAAAGTATTGAGTATTGTGATAAGTGATAAGTTTACTATAGGGTAGTCACCAGTAGTCGACCTTATACAAGTGCGAAGAGTGGAAGTATATCTTTCGTACTCTTCCCACTCATACAAAGGCA
Organism: Acleris laterana; assembly: GCA_963966035.1. Taxonomy (NCBI): domain Eukaryota; kingdom Metazoa; phylum Arthropoda; class Insecta; order Lepidoptera; family Tortricidae; genus Acleris; species Acleris laterana. Next base: position 6,225,846 of record OZ014451.1, read on the forward strand.
GAGGCCGACTGCAGGTCTCTGGCTGAGCACTGCAGCACTGGTGACTTTACCCTATGTTAACAAGTATCATGAAAACAATAATTACAAAAATTACTGGGATTTACTTAGTGTCTTATCTTATTGTTACTATATGTACCTAATGTTATTGTTTCAGGTATGTTGGTGTGTTGTGGATGCAGTCGCGTGGATTCGCGAGGCATGTAAATTATAAACATTCTTCCGCTTCTTTGACGATTTTATATAGCAGCCCATATCACCAACCCTTTGCCTTATTACTACCTAATTAATAAGTTCGACGACGTACGATCTAGTCAAATCTTAATGATAAATTAATTTTATAGGAACTTAATTTTACTGTGATTGACGCGTAATGAGGCGAATTCGGACGAGTGCTCTCTTTTTTGGGTTCCGCAGTCAAACAAGGAACCCTTATAGTTTCGCCATGCCCGTCCATCCGCAGCTTAGCTCAAAGACTCTTTGTTCTAGAAAGCTGTAGTTTGGCATTAATCTCGCCGACAAAGCGTTAAAATGAAATCATGAAAAAACATTTAACAGTTAACGTAGGGATGTATTTTTTTTCTCGTGTACTTTGTTTCAACAGTTTTTCGATCAAAAGACCGGTTTGTGTATTAAGATTTAAAGTGCTAATTTTTGAAAGAGTTAAGTGTCATCGCAGCAAGCGGTCATGACTGATCAGCTCCATAGCACACTGATTATATTTCCGTCTAAAAACCAACGCGTCCTAACTTTTAACTCGCCCACGTTATACCAAAACGTGGCAGGCTTTTGAACTCTTTCTCATCTATCTTAATTAACGGCCGATTAGTCCAATCCCGAGATAAAAGTATCTAACAGTTAAAATTATCATTATGTAAAAAAAGAACAAAACTAATATTGATCTGATAGATACTATAACCCAAAAATTGAAAAATCCATCCTTAACATTGTAGTTACAAACAATTCCAAATTAGACAACTCTAATCTAATCTGATTGATGAATCTAAAGGCAAGAGCTGAACGAGGCCTTTACCCGAGAGGGGTTCAAACCAAATTTGTTTTATAAGGAATGTATTTTGTTTTAATATCTTTCATTTATTTCTTTTGGTGTCGGAATAAATGGTCTTTTTTTTTTAAATCGAATCTGCGTGAAACACATTACCTAGGCACTTATAATGTTGTAAATTATTTGCAGTCAATGTTTTCAACCAACCTATGCATTTTAATTACATTTAATTCATTTTACTCACTGCTCCCGCAGCTTTACACCCTTAATTACTGAATAAACAATTCGAAACTCCAATTAGAATTCATTTAACCTGTTCTGAATGAATACAATAATTTCAGTTTGAAAACATTGTCTGGTAACATCAAGTATAATTACTACATAAACTGGAAGTAGTAAATTTTGTGATATGAAAACTTTTATATTCATTTTCATGCACGCTTTATTCTCCCTCGCACGGGTACATTTAAAAGAACTAAAATTGCCTTCAAAGTTTTAGTATTTTCTTCCACGACAATCTGGCTTCAATTTTAAAAATAGAAATGGTGTTTCTCACACTGAACATGAAACAAAACGTTTAGTGAGTTGCTATATTTTTAGGAAGGGGTTGTAATCATTTACACCTTCGTCGAAAACGTAATTGAAAACTCTTTTGTTCCGAAATGTGCATTTCTGGACTATTTTAGTTTCGGTTGTCGCTTTCAAAGATTTATTTCAGTCGTTGAATAATAATAGCATTGCATTTAGGAAATAGTCTCTCGACTTTATAGTGTAAAGTGATTCAGCTGTTCGTAAACAAAGAATAACGTTCGTTCGATTGACAGCTGTCAAACAGTAATTTGGCGGGAAAGTAATGGATGCGTTCAGAAATTATTACCAATTTGTCACATTTAGTTGATGCGGCGTTAAGTTTAAACTGTGTCGAGGACGTTGTTGTAACATTTTACATCTATTGTTGAGTCTCAATGGCTATCAAACAATGGATACGCCAAATGTTAGTCCTCGTATTTTTGGTCACTTTGTTGCGTTATCATTGTTTAATACGTGTGTGTACAGATGTAGTGAATAGTCCTTTCCCATCGTTTTTGGTCGGATAACTTCGTATTTATCTTGCTTTCTCAGTTGGCATATTGATGAGTACTGAAGCTAATTGAGAAAACTAGATAAATACAAACATATCCGACAAAAAACGATGGGAAAGGATTATTCACTACATCTGTATACTGTAGATGACAAGCTAATACTTATAACTAAAATAGTGTATCTATAGCATCTCAATATTTTTTGTTGGTTTATTTCTTGAATTTCTTGTCTAAATATTTTTTGAGTGCAGTTTTCGTTGGTAAATAATTTAGAAGATTTGTTACCGGTGCTCCCAGAACGCATACTCGGCAATATTGCGAGTCGTGTAGTGCAGACGAGAACAATAGATAAAGAGGCGAGTCGAGAGCTCCGCAGCTCAAGGCTCGCCCGCCGGGGCCGCCGGGACCTACAAACATGGAAGGACCTCTTACCAACTCCTCGTGTCGAAAGTTCTATGCCAAGGCGCGCTTCGACCACGATCCTTGTTTAAGAAGCTCGGTTCATTGAATCCTTTGATACCGCAGCTGCGTTAATCTTTTATAAGAAAACCTGAGAATAGTTTGAATAACATTCATAAGTGGACTTTGAGTCCCATATATTTTTGCAATCTCAAGATAGTAGGTCCAACACCTACTCTTATGATTGCAAATTATGTTCCCAACCACATACATACATACATACATAAACTCACGCCTTTATTCCCAGAGTGGGGTAGGCAGAGCTACAGAATTACCAACAACTCTTAAAACTTGTTGATAATTCTGTAACCACATTTTGCACACTTGGGCTGAGATGTTTACCAGTGTATTAGTGATAGGTTCCCAATCCTGAAGAAATAATAGAATGCTAGTCATTTCACATTTTAATTTTATCTTGGTCATGTCATAAGGTTTCGAGAATAAAGATGCAGGAAAAAAGTTCCAGGCCACTTAATTTGCCGAGTCGTTTTTAATGTAAAGTTTTATTGCTTGACGAAAGGGAAGCCATTCGATCGTGAAGTTTTAAATCTTGGAAAAAACACGGTTATATTTAAGTATTCATTTTGGAAGACCAACCAAATAGCTCAATATTTTATTTAATATTTTAATGTCTCTCTGAAGAGTCTCTCTCTCTCTGAGAGGAAAACTGACGCAAGATTGACACCTGTCAAATGGTTTGGCGGGAAAGTAACGGACGCGTTCCATTTCCTTGACGCAGAATTTATTTTAAATTAAAAACGTGTCGTGTCTATGGTAACCTGCGTAGACTTGCATCCTCTTTAGAGCGTGTTTCATTCCCCTAGGCCGGAATTATTCAAAGCCGGTCCGAAAATAACGCAAGATTTGTTCTCGGCCGTTTCTCTTTAAGTAAAAACGAGCAAAGCGCGGGTCATATGGTGCTCATGGGGTTACATATTTTTCCTCAAGAAATAAAAAAGAGTCCGTATTGTAGATCAGTGCCTGTTATTGAGTTTTTGCCATGACGGGCTCGATTTGTGCTATTTAAAACATTACCTAATGTACTTTTAAATTGAACATATTATCTGCTTGTGTATGATATTTTTATTTTTGAATGCTCCTTTATAGGGTGATCTTTAAGTTTTAAATGTGTAAAAGACTCGCTTAATTCCAAGGTCGATAGATACAGCTCACTGTTGGCGGCACATTGTCTACTGGCCGACTGTACGCCGCAAATCAGCGCAGTAAGCATTTCACTATTCCAGAGAGTATTTTCAACTTGCCTATCACTAACTGTAGCTCAGAAAATTAATGCTTCCCTGCAAATTTGACGACGCGCTGGCTTAGTGGGTAGTGACCCTGCCTACGAAGCTAGTGGTCCTGGGTTCGAATCCCGGTAAGGGCAGATATTAGTGTGATGAGCGCGAATATTTGTTCCCGAGTCATGGATGTTTTCTATGTATTTAAGTATATATTTCTCTATAAACTTAAGTATTTATATCGTTGTCTAGCACCCATAATACAAGCCTTGAGCTTAGTTTGGGACTAGGTCAATTGTTGTCACATTGTCCCCTGATATTTATTATTATTTATTGTTATCAATCGCTGAGTAGCAAACTGAATAGTGTGTGCGTGAGTCTAGCGTGAACGACTGAACGCTTATTTAATACCAGCTTCTGCCGTTTCGATAAGTAGGAAGGAACTTTTAAATTTTCCGGAATGAAAAGTAGCCTGTGTTATTCCAGGGTATAAGCTATTTCAATTTCAAATTTAATTCAAATCCGTCGAGCCGTTGCAGCGTGAAGGAGTAACAAACTAATACAAACACAGACATACAAACTTTTGCAATTATAATATTACCTAGTAGGATTACTTAAACTGAATGCTAACTAATATTGTGTAAAAACTTATGTGTTAATTACTACATGATATTTTTTAGAAACCTGAGACCCTCAAATCGGTCCAATTTGTATTGAAATCACTTAAACCACGAACCCATACTAAGAACGCCTACGCCTGGCTTTGGGAACATCTTATAGTATCAGTACCCTTACCATGAGTTAGAATTAACGTACTCGCTAGAGAGCTGAATACTCTGTCGCTCGCAGACCTCGCAGTATTATTATGAGCGCGAGGGATAGAACATTCGACACACTAGCGAGAACGGTAATTCTAACCCATGGTAGGGGTACAAGAAGCGGCGCAAAGCTTCGCTTCCTCTCCGTTCAGTGTGTTAGCGGCTTCAAAGGTGTTAGCGTAGGTATGGCGTTTGGCCTTAGCGTAATGAACGAAGGTAAGGGGGTGACGATACGTGAAAGTAATCGACTACGCCTTATTTGCTACGGTGCTACGTCGTAGCACATCTGCAATCTACACGGTCCGCGCCTACGATATAAGTATATGAACGGTTGGAGTTAATGGTATCTATTACTTGTCTTAAGCCGTGTCGTTATCATAATGTTAACATTATGGTAGCGCTTTACTTGAGAGGAAAGGCGGCTCGGTTAAACTAAAGTCAGCAAAGGCGTAGAGTTAGTTTTTTTTTCTATTTAGCTGTTTAATAAATACCTTGGTGGTTGCCTGGCATACATTTTATTAAGTGTAGGGGCCCTAATATGGCTGTGTTTATCGCGTGACAAAGTTTGGATAAGGCATCTGTCACCTTCTGATACGTAAATAAGAATGAGAGTGACGGAAGGGACGCTTTATCCACATTGGACACGCGATATAGACGCAGCCATACTAGGCCCGCAGGTATTATCAATATATCTATAAATATTTATTCACATTCGCATCAAACTGCTAAAGCTGGAATAACGCGTTTTTTTATTTTTGCTGTTATTTTCTAATTTAACTGAAACAAAAGAAAACCAGGCGCACAAATTTGACATTACGTTATCTTTGGTTATAATTGTTACCGTAAATTAATACATTCCGTTTACTTTCCTGAGTTAATCGTAGCGGGTATCCCTCAGAAACCCTAAAAACATTAGTCCTAACGTGTCGTTTGTCCGAGCTATCATTTTTTCTAAAGCTGCGACCACACCGCTGCTTAGAATACGGTGACGGTACGGAATCACAGTGACGCGTCGTATCCGTACCGTTTTTGACGCATGCGCTCCACACTACGGCTCCTGGTCGTGTCCGTGTTTCGTGTACCCGTAGCCGAATCTCCGTTACCGAGTAACACGGCAACGGAGATCCGGCCCGTTCGACACGTGAAATTCGGCTACGTGTAATTAAGATACGTAGCTCCGTGTTACACGGCGATACGTTTCTTATTTACACGTAGATCCGATCCGCCCGTGACCGTGACGTGTAATGAAGATTTTATGTGTGTCTTTAAGACCTCCGAAGGTAATGCGATAGTCTTGTTTTTGATTTCAGTTTCTTTGCTTTTGCATTCAAAATTGGTTTAATGTCATTATATAAATATAAATATAAAATAAACTAGAACACATACTTATCACATATCTAATAAGGCTCCGTTCGACAAGCTTTCATTCAATAACCGTACGGAGCGGAGCCGGAGCCGAGATCCGCAGATACGTAGCCGAACGCAGACACGGATACGTATCTTGGCGTGACCGTGTAGTTCGGGAACTTAGCACCGCCGGTGCTAAGATCACGGAGCTACGGTTCCGCGTGTAACACGGATATCAAGACCACTACTCCACACCAATGCTTAAAAAACGGTGACGGTACGGAATCGCAGTGACAGGGATACGACGCGTCACTGCGTTTCCGTACCGTCACCGTTTTTTAAGCATTGGTGTGGGCGTAACTTAAACTGGTTTTCAGCGGAGTCTTTTTTCGTTTTCCAAATAAAGTTTAACAAAATCAGGTGGAATAACAATGCATTCAGACAAATGACGATTAGGGGTTCTAATCGTAGCATTGGGCCAGACACCCTTAGCCTCATGTTGTTACTCTAGCGTATTACTACAAATACAATTGGCTCGTACAATTGCCGGCATCGAGGTCGACGCGAGTCGTTATCTCGCTGCATTGTTTCCCGCATGTGGCATTAATAATACTGGGTTTGTTTAACTCGTTATCAGTTCATACGAAGACTTAATTTATGGAGTTACAGGAAAAAATGATTATTTTTTGGAGAACCAGGGTATAAGGAAGTAAATCGGTGGGTTAATTACCTAAATCGATATAGTATAATTTTAAGATACCTACTTCGTTAAACTTGCAGTTTATTTGGTTTTTTTAATAATATTATTTGTTCATCGGAATTTTATATTATAACAACAACAATTATAACAAATACATATATGTTCTGTTATGACATTTAATGATCACAAGATTTTAGTCTACTCCAAATGTTTTTTTTTTCAATTATCGTATCCCAACTATACCTGTCTAATTATTTAATGAATTAGAATTCAAATGACATTTGTTACTTAAATCTACTTGTGAGAATTCAGAAAGCTTATCTCTCCATGTTTTACGTATTTCCATATTTAGCCAAAATCTGTTGTACTTATTACAATTAAGACGGTATTTAGTAGACGTCAGATTCATACGAGAACTGTCATTTTAACTCGGGTGTGTCTTAACCCAGGGTTAAACTTTTCGTGCAAGTGGCTTTTAGGTTAACCCCAGGGTAACAGGTAAATTTATTAAAATTGGCATTTCTTATATGAATCCGACATGCTTTAATAATGTAACCAGGTTTTAACCTCAGGTTAAATTTAAGTGCAAGTAAGAATATAGTATAATAAAATTGAAAAATTAAAATATTTTTCCAACGCACACAAAGAAAAACACAATTAGGTATAAAGTAAAAAGCAGGCTTTCTTAATTATTTGTTCATTGCTTTCTTGACATAACCACTACACCCACAGACCTCGATCCTCAAGTTATAAACGGAAAGGCGTGGCAGACAGCCCAGTAAGTTACAAGGGCTTTGAACTGCCCGCCCTCTGACCGCCATATTTGAAAACTGCGAAGAATGTTCAATATGTTGCTCGCTATTTTCTTTCCCTTTTGAATATTTCAAACGTAGCGCTCTATAAACGGATACGAAATTAACGCTTTTAGGTAGTCTTTGTATAAGCATTTCTGTTCAAAAAACGTTTTAGTTATTTATTTTTACTTTACGTTCATCTCATAGTTTTATTTAAGAGCAACGTTACACAAGGAAAATGAAATTTATGTATAATAGAAAAAGTCACCAGGAAATAATGTTTATTAAAAAAAATTATAAAAAATTCCGAGGTTAACCACATTTGACGTTTTATACCTACAAACCGGCCAAGTGCGAGTGGGACTCACACATGAAGGGTCCCGTACCGTTCTTGTATGGTGGCTCCCTTAAATTTCAATCTTTGATTTTTTATAGTTAAGGCGGCAATAGAAATACCTATTGTACCTATTACGGTTCATCAGATACAGCCCGCTGACAGAGAGACGAACGGATAGCGGAGGCGCAGTAATAGGGCACCCTTTGGATACGGAACCCTAGAAATAATATTTCATTTATGCGTGAATGAACATGCGTTAATAAATGACGTTCGTCATAGGACGGAAGAGAAACAAAAATACACCGGGGAGAACGTACAGTAGCGGAATGAAAAGGTTCGTCACTTTTCGACACTATTTCAATGATGCTAAGGTTCAATAGTGACTAACCTTTTCATACCGCTACTATATGTATCACCATCAAGTACTTTAAGGTACCAGTAGATGTCGCGCGTGTCGGCACCAATATCTGACATTGTCAAACAAAACTGCGCCTCTTTTGGGGCCAGTACAGACCGGACTGCATTTGAACTGCAACCCAGCTGGAAAGTGACAGTTTGAGGGCAGTTCAAATGCAGTCCGTCTGTACCTTCTACGGAGACGGTAAATCCAAATCGTATTTGACCAGCGTCGCTATTGCCTAACGCACTCGCAATCTCAATTGGCTTCAAAGCAGAACAAATGTTTTCATTTTGTATGCAGACAAACCTTCGATTATCTAAATGAAAACAACTGCGATTGCGAATGCATTAAGCAATAGCCCCTCTGTTATGGTACTTATGGTTTTGTTTTTAACTCGGCCCGAACTCGGGGTCCTGAAGAAAAAGGGTATAATAAGTTGACTTAACTCGTACTAAACATGGGTGTATAACTGTATACATAAACGGAGTATTTTTTTTTTTTTTTTTTTATGGCATAGAGAAGACAAATGAGCACAGGCCACCTGATGGTAAGTAGAAACTGTGACCCATAGACATTCGCATCCACAAGACTGCAATGCAATCTTAAGACTGCAAATGCGTTGCCAACCCTGAGGACTAAGATGGAATGCCTCTATGCTAGTGATTTCACCGGCTGTCTTACCCCCAAACCGGAACACAACAGTACTACTAAACTTAAAGCCTTAAAGCTTAATACTAGACTTAAAGCCTTTTTACTTTGTCACCTAAATAAGAGCTATCAAAACGTTGACAATACGATAAGGTCAAAAATGAACGTTGAGTTTCTTGCGGCATTTCTTCTCAGCAGTGGTCTCTAGCGAAGCGCGTGTAGATTTTTGACGTCTAAAAGTGCCCGTGCGGCCTACTTACTGTATAAACCTCTTTTATCTTTTATCTTTTTAACGATATTCTATCAGATATTCACCTATTCCGATATCGTGTATGTTGCCTGTAGACACGCACACATCCCTGCCTTTGACTTTGACATGCGTGTCACACACACAGGCATCTCTTTTCATCTTATTCGTGTCAATAATGATACAGTAGGTAATAGGTATGCTACTTCTTTCTGCCGTTTATCTGGAATTAAATTTGTTGGCAAAAAAATATTTTTGATTTTACTTCTAATTAAAACAAAAACTGTTTCACAGCATTTGTGAGAAGTAGTATTACGAGGGTGTTCATTCTGTGCCCATAGGCTGGGGACACTTTGTATACGAACTAGTAAGAAGAAATCAACTTTTTATTGATTTTATAGCACAATTTTGGCCGTACTGTTGTTATCTCAAGAAAGAAAGGAGACCTATTCGGAGATGAAGCATAGTTCAGTGTCGCTGTGCGGAGTCTGAAGTGGTTCGATTGTGTAATGTCAGCTGATTTTTAGGTCGCCGCCCCCGCGTTATATTGTGAGCTTTACATGAAAGCCTCTCCTATTGTTGGTTTCAATGCAGCCGCGAATCCAGCGGTTTGTTTGGAAATATGGCAGGAAAAGATTGGAGTCATCACTGGAATATGCAGGATTGGTTTTGAACTGACTCTCATATAAGACTGGTGCTAGTTATACAGATTGATATTTTTTTATTAAACTTAAACCTAAGGTAGTTCGTGCGATACGGCACTACGATATGTTTAATTTGAAATAGAAAAAACATAATGTTAAACAGCGTTTATCAATTTCTTAAATACTGACAGCATTAGCATAACCAATGTTTACAGATTTAAGCATATTATATATGAAGAGACGCTTAAAATTCCTGTTTATTTATGTAAAAAATAACAAAAAGCATACTAAAATAATATATGTACATATCGAAGACGGAAAAAAAATTACAGGCTTTATCGCTTTAATAACAGTAACGGAATTGGTTTTGTTGGGTCTAGAAATCACTAAGGGCCGTATTTAAACTCATGTTTAATATCATGTTTAAACTGCCATGACATGAATTGTCACATCGATTACAGTGACGATGACGCTACTAAAGTGTACACATATTTATTAACTGGACTGATTATTACATTTCAAATAGTACGGTTTACCTAAGAGAGTCTAAGATATACATTCAAGTAGGAAAACGTTTCGTAACAGAAATATAGTTATAATTTAATGCGTTACTATCTTGAAGCGCGTTGCTAATTGGAGTACGATTAGCCATGCGTTGGTCAATTTCATGTCTTGAATTATATAGCGTAGTATATCGCAAAAATCAAATATAGATGCTTGGCGTAACACCTATTTAGTTTTGGCTTTGTTAAATTATATCCTACAAAACATATGTATTACGAGTACATATGGAAATTTGTGAGAATATTTAGTACTGTGGGTGGTCACTTTTAATCACGTGTTAACTTAATAGATTTGGATGGAATTTGACTCCAAGATGACCTACTTTTGCCCTGTTTTTTTTTAAGTTTGCTTGGTACGATAAACAAGTTTTAACCGGATTAGGTTGCGTAGTAACTACTTTACCTACGCATAGATTTGTAGTCAAAACGAGGTCCTTTAAAATAACAACCCTCGACAGTATATCAATGTTGAATTTTCAATATGCCACGACCGGTGATTGGTGGGCATTCAACCGGTAAACTTTTTATTCCGATATTTGAAGTTGCCCGCGCCTGGGAACCTCATTAGGAATTATCTATGGGAGGGAAAAATGCAGACCCTGCGGCAGGGAGATAATTTAAATTTATTGGAGTGTATGAAAAGAGCTTTAAAATATGATTTAGTATCTTTGTGCTGGTATCATTATAAGTTAAAGCTAGAGTTTACGTGAGCTGTCGCATATGTAGCGAGTGTAGCGAGTAAGTATTTGAGAATCGAACACACTAAAATTTAATTTGTAAATGAAAGCGAAACGGTTAAATCGTTATTTTGAAAGTTCGGCATTGGTTGTGTTCCTTCGCATGCGATTTATTTCCAACTTTAGAGCGGTCGCTGATCATATTTTAAAACGATCTAAATCGCTTGGGATATTACTTTTCTGTTTTAATTACAATTAATGCGAAATAGAAAACGGATGGAAATACTAACTCGGCGACGAGTAAAATACTTTATCGGCGACTGGTCGCCCAAGGAGCACTTGGTGAGTTATTGAATTATTAGCCCTCTTAGGGCCACTTGCACGAAAAGTTTAACCCTGGGTTAAGTACACTAAATCGAGTTAAAATGACAGTTATCGTATGAATAACCTCATTGCATTTAAGTCACTAAATCGAGTTAGTAGACGTCAGATTCATACGATAACTGTCATTTTAACTCGATTTAGTGTACTTAACCCAGGGTTAAACTTTTCGTGCAAGTGGCCCTTAGTATTTTGTAGGTTACCTATCCAAAATTAATAAGTTTCGTTAAACTTTAATAGCAATATTGCCTCACTATAACTTTGTCTTAACTTTGGTTTGGAGCTTTGGCTCAGTACCAAAGCTGTGAACCAGTTACAGCTGATCTGACTTTACCGCTTATCGTTCGAAGAGTCGGCGGTAACTTTGTAAGTTTCTACAGGGATATTACTTTTCCCATGAATAATTCATGAGTTTCCCTTTGGTGTAAAATAATTTAAAAAGTTCATTTTATCCTTAATTTTAAGAATACTGTTTTATTTCTTTAGATCCTTTCAGTTTCGTGACTGGAATGTCTTACACTCTTCAGTTTAAAACAAGCATAAAGATGTAAACTCTATTCAACTTCCTTATTTCTTAAACCCTTTTATAACTTTTAAATTTTTTTTGGCTAAAATAATAATTTTCTCGTAAAAGGAATAATTTTTGATGTAAAATTTAAAACATGATGTGCATAATGTGGACTTAGTTACTTTATTCACAAGAAAACGATGTTATGCAATGAGGTTATTAAATTGTTTACTTACTTAATATTGTTTAATACAATAGATACGGAAATCTGGCCATACCCAGCCATTTAAAAGTGCGTGGGCACACATAAGGTCGGGCGGAGGCGTATAGGCAAGGCGGTGGTGGGCGTAGACGCCGTGGTTGCTCGATGTGTGGGCTGTGCGGCACTTAAAAGTTTCATTAAAGAGTCGTGCTTGAAGTTGGTGTTTTGTACTTCAAGCGTTATTTTTTTACCGTTTGCTTTGGGATAATTTGAAACACGGCGAAAGACCTAAGCAATAAAAATATAGAAAAATGCTCTAACACTTGTGTTTTTTTATAAATATAGGTTTACTGTCACGGGTCAAACTTTGTATTGAATTAACAACTGCTGTTTCGAAAAATAAGAAAATAGTACAGAAATGGAATTTACGGCATTTGTTTGCTTGTAAAACCAGTAGTTGTTATCCGTGTGCTGTCTTCTAAAAGATGAAGACAGCAGGCAGCGGCAGAACGTTGCAATTCTAATATTTTCTCAGCCGCCTCCGCCCACGCGTGAAGCGTTAAAGTTGAAGGTTAGGTCGAGTTACTTGTTGCGGTATTACCGAACTCATATTCCTCGCCTTATATACAATGAAGGAACAAACGAGTATTGATCAATACGTAAGTAGTTGTGTCACGTTCCGCGAGTGTCGCATACCGTGCCAGTTCCTGTCGCGTACGCGGAATACAGTGTTGTTGGGTTGCGTGGGAGTGTTACATATTCGTTGTTTGGGACAAGTGGCGAGTTTATTTTTGCAAAATATTTGTTTCCTTCAGGCGGTGCTTGTGTAGTGTTTATAATCCGCGACAGCCCGTCACATGTTTTAGTTTTGCGTAAGTATCTAGTTCGAAGTCTATTTAAGCGGCGTGGTTTGCCCTCATGCATTGACAGCAGATTTTTTTTAAATGTGTCCTCCTCATAACGCCCAACATCCTAAATATAGGACCTTTATCAAACTGACTTTTGACTTAAGTTGACCGTCACGATTCTTTGTCGAACGATCAAAATTTGACATGGGCCTTACAAGGTTAAAAAACATGCTTATGCTTGTCTCAAAGGCATACTGTGTTAATTGATTTTTTCATTAAGTATTTACTCAGAAAATAAATAAACAAATCTCTGCTAATTGCCAAAGACCTCAAACGGCACATGGTGTTTTCTACGTCATAAACAAGTTGACGTAATTTCATTCAATAAAAAGGCGTAGCAAACTGTTTTTTTTCGGTTAATAATATTAATAAATAAAAAATGAGATTTTGTGGCTCTAATTCTATGATTCTATGCATGATTTTAATTGTTTTTTTTATTGGCAATTGAAAATGCAATAAATGCAGTTTTCAAGTACACTTTCCGACGTACGTACTACGTACTAATAGTTATACTTTTTAGTTGATTTATGTGGCATCTTCGTACACTTCAAATTCTTACTGCATGACAATACTTGTTGTAGGTGGTTACTATTATCCCATAAATATGAAGTTAAAATATAGTTTAGCACATTATGTTTAAACTTCTCGGGATAAAACCTCCGTGATCCAAAGGCAAGACAGCCAAGAGCAAATCAATTAACAATTTAAAAAAATATATAATGCTTAGTGGCCTTTTTGTTGCAAAGGGTACCCCCTTGTGACATGACAATGTTTTTCACGGGACCTACACCGCAATTACGAGCTCTATATACTTCCAAATATAAAAACTCACGAATCGTTTAAATTTAAAACTGTAGCTCTCCTTTTAGAAAGCGGTAGTGAGTGAATTTTGACGCGTAAAAGTATCTACCACGTGACTTATTTACAGAAAAAAACATCTTTATCTTTAGCTTTATTAAGTCTTTCCTTTTACCTACAAAGGAAAGTCTAAATATAACTTCAATAAAAAACTATTATATTCTATAAATCTTCTTGTTGATTGTGACTTGCGTTGCTTACGTTTCAAGGTTCTTTTCCTCCGGAGACGCGGTGTTGAAGAATAATGACAAACGGACTGACCCGTGTTGTCTTGGGAGCTACCATAACATACTAAAACAGTTCAGTTAAGGTTTAGAGAAAGAGCAGAGCTGTATAACTGCTATAGCTCTGTCCCATTCTCTCAACCTAAACTGAACTTTTTTAGTAGGTCATGGTAACCCCCTGTTTTGATTTATGAACCGATCCGACGGCTCTGTGATCAAATACAGGGGATAAGGACATAGCATCGGAAATAGTATTTACTGGCTTCTGCCGGTGACTTTTTCTCTTTTTCTCACCCTGCAAATAAGTTTAATAGTATTTTACTTGTTGGCAAAACTGAATAAATAAATAAATAAAATAAGTAGATCTATAATCTTAGGATTTTGGATCATTGTCAGTAAATGGACTGGGGAGACGAGAATGTTTCTGCAAATTTACGTCAATTCGATACTTAGTTTAACGTAAATGATGGTCACATAATTGACAACTGAACTGTTTTAGTATGTTATGGTAGCTCCCAAGACAACACGCGTCCGTTTTACTATGAACATAAAGATACCGTGTGTTTTGCGATTTTCATCCTTGTAATTGTGATGGTTATATTTTATTACGGGATACCTAGAAGGACGTCTTCGCTATGAATGCGATAGTATGCATGTGTGTTATAGTATGCATAAATTTATAGAATAGGATAAGATAGGATAGAAGGTACTATGCATTGCCCTTCCCGCCCCCCCTCCGGGGCCAAGTGGTATGCATAAAAGCCTTTGTACACTTAAAAAAACGGATGTTCCATAAAAATAAATGAACTTTTCAGCTTAGGCTAAACGTTAAAAATTAGTGGATGCACGATAAAGTCGGTTAAATCAGTGACCCATTAAAACTGAACCAATGAATAAACCGACACCTCCACTAGTTCCATTAGTGCCACTAATTTAGTGGAGACCCTGGGGTGATTCATGACAAAGACCAGTGAGACGTCAAGCGGCTTTACGGTTTATAACTTCCCATATTTCGGCGCGGAAGGAAGTTTGCAACTTTTGGAGAAATGTCGAGGTTCGAGAGGCACTCGCATTCTTCATGATGAAATAACTTTAGAGTGTGACTGGAAAACTTCGTGGGTAAAAGAGTTTTTTTTGAGAAAATAAAACATAGGTGCCAATTCGGATTCGGTTCTTTAATTTAAAGTTTCTGGATTCTAGTGTAACAAGAATAAAGTTGGACATGAGTATACAAATAAACCCCTTTATTCATAAACCCACAATAAAACTAAATTAAAATACTCTTTGTCACTTTCTAACAAATCCAAATGTCATAATAAAACAGATAAATATACAGCATATTTATTAGCAGTGTTAACCAGTTCAAAAATAAGTTTGACTAACATTCTAAATTAGTGTGACAATTCGTGCAGTGATCAAGGATTTAGACATATCAGTGCCAACTGCCTGTCTAAAATAAAATAATAATAATAATAATATTTTAAGCACAATTTAACTATTGGGCGTTAGGATTTAAAACGATTGTTAGGGTTTACAGGGTTTACAAATATTTAAAATTTATTAGAGTTCATTTGTCCGAATTGGCTCTATTAGGTGATTGATTAGATTAACTACGATTTGGTTTTTTAATAACTTTAAATTGAATGGTCAAGGGAATAATAAGCTACACCGTCAATAATTATACCTAAAGATACATCTTATAGTAGTTCATTTTTTAGTAGGTACCGATAAGCAAAAAAAACATGGGTATTATACATATTCAAGGAAAGTAGAGTTGATACTTGACAGCTGCCATACCAAATGCGACGAGAATGTTTATTCGAACGTGACCGAAATTGTAGCTAATGCTGCCGTCTTGAAATTGCTATATTTCCTTTTTAGGGTTCCGTACCAAAATGGTAAAAAAGGAACCCTTATGGTGAGACGTCAGTTTCTGTCTGTATGTCTGCCTGTATGTCACAGTGGTTTTTCTCTGAAACTAGAAGGAATCAACTTGAACTTTGGCATAGTTGTATGTCTTGGTTGCCCGCATCTGTTTTTATTGTGAAATATTTTTTCTAAATATTTGAAAACCGGTCTAGAATGGGGGTTGAAAAAATAAAGTGATTTGATTAGGTATACCAAACAGGGTTCCATATGAAAGGCCTCAATCTGAAAATTTCAAAACTATTGGTAGAATTACCGGTAATAGCTAATATTTTTTTTATATAAAACACCTTTAATGTTATTTTAGTGTTTTTTTTTGTTAGTTATGTTGTTCTTGAGATATAAGAGCTAAAGAGATCCCAAACATACATACAAACAAATGAAATTTTACCTCTATTTATAGTATCGTATACGTACAGCTAATAAGTTTAAGACTATAGAAGTTAAGATTATACAAAGATATTGGTTGCTGGGCCGGTATTGTAGGCTGTCAAAACCATATCGTCTTTGACCTGTTAACGTATTGTCAACGATTTGATGGCTGTTATTTACTTCACAGTAATGGCGACATTGGCGACCGATTAAAATACAATACCATACCCGGTCAAATACGATATCGTTTTTACCGCCTAGAACAGAGGTTCGTCTGTTCATCCACAAACGTATCGCTCGACGTCCGCATGCATTATCAATATAATGACGATGAATCATCGCACTGACACGTTTATATGCAATATTGTGATGGATATTGTCCAGCTGGGAAAGTAAACTAATATTTTAAGTACTTATCGGGATCGTCCGCCCACTTTCGAGCCATGTTCCGAGTAAAATATATTATGTATGTTCCGTTGGCTGTTGGTTAAGTGGATCGATCCGCTGTTTTTCATGACTAGGGTAGGGAACTTATGGTGGCATATCGTGGTTCTAGAATCTATGGAGTCGCTATTTCCAAATTATTCCTGTTGTCTTATGTATATTTACGAAATATGTAGACTTGTACGAAATCACAAAGCCCTATTTGCATAAGCAAAAAAAAGTCAAAATAACCTCAGGCAGAGAAATAAGTTAATAAGCTGTTTTACCAATTTAATAATTTTTAGCTCTGGGACACATCACATGGCTGTGAAAATTTATAAGAAAATACCTCTTACAATCAAAAACAATACAAAACAGTCTATATTTTGTAATAAATCAAGGAGTTTTTTTATTTTAAATGCTTTTATAATTTGGAAGAGTTGTTTGCGTTAGAGGAGTGAATAAAATCTGTTAGCCTTATATTATTTTTCATGTGTTAAATAGACATCTAAGTATATTATTGTGTCTTGTTGCAGTGCCCTTTATTTTCAAGATCTCATTGTACAACATAAAACAATAAATGAATATGACTCTTATTATAAACATACCACCTTGACTTTGGCCTTCAGTATTGTCATATTTTAAAATGGTTTATTATGATCCTTAGTGGGCGTCGTTTGGCTGAAATGGTGATGATGATGATAAAAGATTCAGATTAAGTTTAGACAATTATTGCGATAACGTTATTCATTTATTTTGCCTTACTTATTTGGTTTTCGAACGCAGTTTAGTCACGAAATACGTTCTCTACTCAATACTCATTACATTATCCTCATGTATTAAACATAACGTTGGCGAGAATGTGAAAACGTCTTATCTTTCCCTTGATTTCTTCTTGGAAAAACAAGATAAAAATAACAAATTGATATAAAACCTTGTTTACAATATCGCGTAATGTTACATACAGGTTGATTAAGTTAGAAAAAGAGTAAATAGCTCAGACTATTGTTTCAAGATACCAGCCCGTCACAAAGGCGTGTAGGTATACATTTCTGCTCCAATTCCCGAGAGCTCTCGAGGCGGCCCCGAAACACGTCACCGATACGAGAGGCCCTCCACGCCGCCACGGGGCCATTTCGAGGGCAGTTCAAACCTGATAAGTCAGATTGACAGTTGCAAAAAGAACGCAAAGGAAAAGACGTTGCCACGTTGCCGCAAAGAAAAAGAGGACGTTATAATTCAATTTGATTTTGGAATGATTCGCGATTTGAGTTGAGGCTTTTATCTAGTACGTTAAACCAGATTTGTTCCTCGTTGTTTAGGTATTTTTCTGCGGTTACCTGAGTTTCAGCTGTGAACATAAAATAACTACAAGAAAACCGGTCAAGTGCGAGTCGGACTCGCGTACTGAGGGTTCCGTACTGCCACACAGTAGGTAGGTATTATTATATTCCAATTTATATTTGATTTCGAATCGAATTAGCGCGAGCCCCACTCACACTTGACCTTTGAGTATTTGTTGTTTTTCTTCAGTTTGTAATACAATTAAACGAAATTTGACGCTTGTATGTTTTACCGTTTTTAAGATATAAGAAAAATAAAAATTCATTGAAAAAAAACATTTTTTACATGGGGACTCCACAATAACATTAAAAAAATAATTGTTTATCAAATCCGCGGTTTTAACACATTCCTCTAATGAAAAAACCTTTAAAGTTAAGACTGACGGACGCATAGCTTAGGTATATAAGGTAATTAGGGCTCCCTTTTAGTATGGAATCCTATCCTATAACATATGGAAAAAATACGTAACGTAATACGTAGGTTACAAGTTCCCGGTTATTAAGTAGTCACTAGTGTCAATGACACACATGTGTAATGATAATGATAACTTATCTTTTTGTAGCATCTCTGTTGCAAATTGGTCATATTCAAACTGACTTAACTAGACTTGTGACTAGACTTAAATAAAATGCAGCTGTTTTGTGTATAATTCGTGCTTTTGTGCACGTAATAATTGTTTGAAATGTAAACCATTATCACAAATGTTATAAAAATAAAAACAATCGAATTAAATATTTATCATTTACCTCCGACATTTGCAACAATTGAAGTCACGAGGTCACGACACAAAAGCCGTTTTAATAAAATTCGTATGCTCCTAACTAGTTTAAAACCAATTAACCTTCAATTACACAGCCTAGACTGACCAAAATACTACGATTCAAAACACTCGATATGATACATTCATTGCCTGCCACTTACACGAATCAGGCCTTCTGTTAGGAACAAACACGTGTTTCGTATTAATTTAATTCTCAATATTATTTAGTAAGAATTGCTTGAATTGAATTGTATTTTATCACTTAAGGACATGATAAATAGCAATAATGGGGTAGTAATTAAATGTTCCCATGCTGTAATGGCTATTAAATGTTAGTTGCGATTGTCGTCTACTTAAATTTATACAAAAAACCATCCTTCGATTTCAAGACAATAGTTAACTTTATTAGAAAACGCAATAATAGTAATGAGGTCGCCACTGGAAGCTCGGTGTAGGTAGTTTTAAAGGGATTCAGTAAAAAAAAACCCTTCTATAAAGATGGACGCGCGCCATCTATTGTGAATTGAGAGAACTTACTCTACGAAGTGTTGGTCGTTGAAACATCTGATGAAGATTAATCACCGGCCAGGGCTAAGGGCTGGTTACCTTTGTTACGCGGACCATTAGCTTATACTGATCAATGTGATGGGACATTAACCAGGGCTGTGGAATGATCGGCTAACGAGCATCTATTGTCGGTTTTTGTAATCCGAAACTGGTAATCTACACTTGATCCAACTGCCTAAGATGGAGGTTAATGTCTTTCGGATGGATCAAGTCCATTTATGCGGTTGATCAACGATTGGTCGATAGGTAAGGTGACAAGTTGCACTCGAATTTGTGCGGTACTGTCTCTTGCTATGGCCATATTACTAAACTTTTCTTAAGTAACTGTAAATTACTATATGACTTGACGTTTGCTTAAACATATTTTGAGACGGGCCCGGCGACTCGCTGATAGTATAAATACCAAAGTAGATTATCTCCGGCACTATAGGACTTTTTGTTACCTATAACCGGTCGGGTACTCAGGGTTGTATAGGTGAAAAACTTAAGTAAATTACCTCTTGCACGTAGTGGTGTACTAAACTAATATGGAATTACGTCAAATTTCAAATATACAATGTCGAACGGTCTACACGGATGTGTTGCAATTACATGCAATAGGTCATTTACTTACTTAAGTTTTTCACCTATATAAACTGGTTTGTTTTGTTTATTTATTTATTTATTTATACTACACACAAAATACGAATGGTGGACTTTATGCCTTGAGGCAGTCAACCACTGGGCGAAACATAGACAAGTACCTAAAGTTAAGATTATGTTTAAATCTTGTTAGGTACCTTATTTTGAATTATTAGACTTACTTGTTAACTGTAACCATACGTCTCGTCTAATAGGTATGCGATATGTAAGTTCCCTTTCAGCGGCTTTCATCATCTTTTAATGCTTTCGTGTGAGGCGTACCAGCATAAAATTGAAAGAAAAAGAATACCTCTCGCACAATACGCAACCCAACGCAGTGTCAATAGCGCTACGCCGACTATTACCCAGCTTGACCGTCCTGTTGAGTTTGCATGCGGTGGCTCACGGCGCGTACGTTTCATGCTTGATTTACACTCGAAGTGCTAGTGCGTAGTTCATACACTTGGTTCTTACCACTTGACAGCATGATCTTCGCACTTGCACTTTGCATAGTGTAAATCAGGCCTGTGTCTCGCAAGCATGCAAGCCGCGTGATGTACCTTTGTTTGAGGATAAACAATTGTACTGTTTGTACTATGCCTGTCCACATCCGACAAATTGTGGATAAAGCATCCGTCACTCTCGTACTTACATAAGTTTTAAAAAGTGACGGATGTTTTATCCACATATTAGGCACCCAGCTCATGAAAGAAAGAGAGCACCGCACGAATGCGAGTGTCACTTGTCAAACGTTACATAACATAAATGTGTTTATCTGTCTGTACGCAATTTGATACGTTTTAATAAATGCGTATTTTTTATCATACAAACGCACGTCAAATTCACAACAGGCATTGTCCGTATTTCTTACAATCGATCTTGTACATTTTAGAACTGTTTACGGAGGTAAGGTTTCAAAATTCAACTGCGGCATTGTCTTTTTCTTTGTGGATTTTGTTTCTATTAAGTATTGAAAAATAAATTACTCATATACATGGCGCATGAACGGTGTTTATTCAGTTGAAGTAAGTCTAAATGTCGTATAAAACGAGTACGAGTGTCGTACGTGTAAATTGATCTTGAGAAAGATAGCCGCTCGAAAACTGTCATATCTGAGTCGTCTTGAGACAAGCATCACACTCAGAATCAGTTTTATTTTTTTCTTAATTAACGTCTTTCTCTTCTTGTTTTAACCAGGTGTATTTCGCCAATATCAAGTTTTAAACAATCACCTTAGACTTATTAGAGAAACTAGTCGATGGATACCAAATCGTATACGAGTAATAGTTACTTACTGTTGTTACTTAGGTTGTACGTATACACAAGGTTTTGTTGAATTTTTTCATATTTATCAAGCTATACTAGCGCTATTAGTGCTGTTTTCATTTCACAATCATTTTTATCTTGATCGTAAATGGTTACTCCATAATATCAAACGGGTAGTCTTTATAATGTTTACTTGTTATTATAGTTTTACTCTCACAGTAAGCTTTAAGTAGCAATTTAGTTATCCCACTAAGTGTAAACAGATTATACCGACGCTCATGCACTCCTAGTACAACTTCTGCAAGTTTGTTCTTATTATATTAAATATAGCCTCGAGCGCCCTTCTCGTCGGATCTAGCTACGGTAAAGCGATACGCCATTAGTACTCGTATTTGCAACATTTTAATCGCTCCGCGTAATAACCGTCTACACAAGAGGGATTGTTTGTTTTCCGCTGCACCTGGGAAAGTTCTCCGCTGTTAAAACTCGCTTTAGCTACATAGGTTGGTATCCGATAAACATCTAAATGTCTCTTGCATTATCCTTGCTTATTCTACTGCACGGTTAACTGGAAGAGATCCCATATCCTCGTAAGGCCCACGTCAAATTTAGTTAGTTCGAAAGATAATCTTGTGTCGGGCAACTAAAGTCTGAAGTCACTTTGACAAATCGCTCACACACACACACACATTCCAAAATAATTTACTCTTCCATTAAAAATCGTATTCCAACCGATTCTAATTTTAAAATGCAACACTGACTCATTTTGGATTGTGTCCGTTTTGTATTCAATGAACGAAATGTCCTAAATTTAGGACGTTGGGCCTTACGAGGATATGGGATAAGTTCGCCTATGTACATTGTCTATAGTACCTAATGCAAACATGTTTTATAATTGTTTATGTGCAATTAATAGTTTACGTACACCGTACATCTATGAACTACATGTTAGGTTCTTAAGCTTATAGAACTTTCACCTAAACTATACTTACTAGCAAAGTTACTCCCGTAGCCTTAACCAAACCAAAATGGTGGAGATTTTAGGGAAAGGCCGGGAGGGCTATGTGCAATAGTGCATTAGTGTACGACTTAAGGCTAAAATGGTGATGCTGAATGTGCGTAAGGGATTCAAATAAAAAATATTTACAGACTTTGTTAAAAGAATGTTTATTTTGTACGTTATTGATATTCTTTACATAATCATTTTCATTTCACAAAAATGTGTTCCGAGACTCAAATTAACGTTGCTCTTAAAATTAAGTACAGACTTAGTGAATGAACCTGCATTAGTATACCTCTACATAGCTTTATTCTGTCGATATTAAACAAAAGAAAGCGTAATTCGTATATACATATATAAGTAAATAATATATATGTATGCGCTTTCAATTGTTTGATATCAACAGAATAAAGCTATGGTAGTGGTGCTGATCAATAAATAGTTTTTGTATTGTACTGTCATTGTAAGTATCCTAACATTTTTACAAGTTCAATCGTGGAAAAAAACCCCGCCTTATTAATACCTAATAGCTTTTGCTGATTTATGGGAACTTTCCGCCGTGCGTCTGCTAAGCGGATAAAGCGGACTGTCCAATCGATATGGCAACATTAATTACAGCCAAGGGTCAGGGTTGCCTGTCGGCCAATGAATGAGGCGCAAGTAATGATTACTTGATTAATAAAACAGCGGGGCCTTGCTATTGATTGGTACCGGTGTAGAGTTCTATTTAAAGCTATGAGGAATCAACAACTAGGTCTGGGGCGCTACCTATTCTATTTAGTGAAATTATAAAAGAGAGAAAGAAAGAAAAACATTTATTCGTGACATGCATAACAAAGAACAGATTAACAAATACAAGAAGAAAGTAGCCACGAAATGGTCCCAACTCAGCGTATCGGCGGTCGGCGCAGGATAATCTTCCCAACATTTCTATCTGCCTTCGTCTCAGTGTACTTACCTAGTGGATAAATTGGTCAAATATTATGAAAAAGTATAACCCTCTACATCAGCACGTGATATACGACCCCGAGGAAGCAAATCTCAAACAAAATTTTTCGCAAGAAAGGGCTTTAAAAACGGCCGCTTTCGCGTGTTTCGCATAACATCTGTTATTAGGGCGAAAGTTGGTTTTCGAGAGGAAAACGCCCGTACTCCGCAATTATTCCCCTCAGAGGCTTAATTACGTCCTTTTAAGAAATATTACGGTCAGAATTCAAAAGAATATGCTTAGAAAATACAGTTTCATGAAAATTAGTTACCTTTTCAAAATTATAATCTGTAAGAACTCTTTGGAATTCTCCGTTTTACGTCAAAGTTTTTTATTTGTTTTTATTCCTAATAAAATAAACGTTTTGGAAATCAAACCCCGATGTAAATTTAAAACAGATAGGTTACGACATTATAAATTATAAAGGCAAACGGCAGATAGGGGCCGATTATAAAAATAACCTCCATGGGTACTATACAGAAATAGCACTGTCCATCTTCATCAGCTTTGTTTTTACTACGCTTTTCACATTGCCTTTAATTCTACTAATAACCCTTTGTTAATCTAAAGCATTATCATGTGTTTATACGTACCGTAGCTTAGTAAACACCGTACCGTTTACCGTACCACTTCATGGTTGAATCATTTATTTGTGTTTCTCCTTTGTTCAAACGTAATGTTTTCCACCCCCCCTAACACATCTCAAATGCACTGTAACTTTTCTTTACTCTTGGAATTTATGTTCGCAATCCACATCGCTTAGAAAGTAGCTACAATGTGACATTTTTTAAATGTGCATCGCTTTAGTATAGCAATCCTTGAGAACTTGGGAAAGGAAAAATGTAGTAGGAAAACATGATCCACTGGGGTGTTTTCTGACACTCTTTGTGTTTTAGTACTGTTACTAGTTACTGTAAGATCAAGACAAAATGTAGTAGCTGATACAGCTACACAGGCTTGACCAATTACGAGTATCTTATTTACTATTCAATTACTTCATATACGTTACGTATCCAGACTATAAGCCAGACAGAGCAATCAATACAAGAAGCGATATTCGTCGTTATTAAAAACTCGGTCCAAATTAAATTCAAACCAGCCAATATTGCCTAGCTTGATTGGGCAGCCAATGAAAGGGTAGATCCGGTGAATTGAATAGCAAAATGTTGCCAGCCAAGCGGATTGCCGGAAACGGCCAATATTTTTCAAAATAAGTGTTTTCTTGAGCGAAATAGTCTATCGTAAAAGTGGGCAAGTGCCCCGTTTACATCGGTGTTCCCTTGCCTCCGCAAATAGCATCCCGACCCGCTTGTTTTGTTATTTACATTTGTTTCGCTTTATTCTATTTTAGTTCAAAATTTATGTATACACGGCTAAAGATTTTGCGTAGAGTAAGTACCGAATAAATAAAACGCGTTCCCTTTTTTAGGTTAACTACCCTTTATTTAACATTAACCACTTTTGAAACTTGGAAATCACGAAACTTTTTTTCAAAAATAAATTTAAACTAACTAATATGTTATCTTAACGTTTATAATTTATTAATTAACACATAAAACAATAAATAAATAAATATTTTTAAGCTCTACGATGATCTTTACGTAAATAAATTCTAGTTAAAATTTTTCGTCAATGTAGAGTCATTTTTAGATTCTCCCATAGACTTACATATTAGGGAAATAAGTCCGTGGATATTGGATAGCCAAGACAATTTTTCGGTAAAAGATTATTTTCTGTCACGTCGTAAATATACTTAACTAGCTTCTACCCGCGACTTCATCCGCGTAGATTTCGATATAATTATTCCGCCGGGAACTTTTAAATTTTCCGAAATTAAATGTAGCTTATTAATCCAGGGTATAGGTAAGCTATCTCCATTTCAAATTACATCCAAATACGTCCTTGCAGCGTGAAAGAGCGTCGCAGGGTGATAAACTAAATAATTAACAAACTTTCGCATTTATAATATTAGTAGGATTTATCTTAAAGTAGGAAAAAGAAGTAGAATGCTAACAGGCAATGGCCCTCCAAATTTAACAGTTTTTGGCTTATGTGGGAAAATTTATAAAAGAAAATTTCTCCGCCCCGTATAAATATCGTTGCAGGCAATTTGTTATGCTGCCGTAGTAATCTGTATATTCCGCGAGTTTACCCGAACTTTCTTGATACCGAATAAGCCTATAATTTACCCTTCCTGCAGACTCGGCTTAACTTTCGGTATATGTTTGTTTACGAGTATTTGTATTGCGGGAATTGGCAGCAATATGTAGGTATGTATAAACAATCACTTTACTTTACTAGGTATACATGGTACAAAAAAACTTAATCGTTGATTTAAGATCCTAAAGGTTAGATGTCGGGTCAAAATCCAAAATGTAATTACAACATGTGTGTCAAAAACCTTTCATGAAAGAGTATCATCTAAGCAGACCACGATTTTAACATACAATTTGTTTTCGAAGTTCGATCATGTCCAATATTGCAAGTTTAATACGGCTGGGGGCCTAATATGGCTGCGTTTATCGCGTGATAAATTTTGAATAAGGCATCTGTCACCTTCTGACAGGTAAGTAAGTACACGTGTCAAAAAGTGACGGATGCTTTATCCACAGTTGACACGCGATAAAGACGCAACCATTCTAGGCCCGCTGGTTAACGAAAATAGTACTACAGCATGTCGTGTTACTAAACTACTAGAATAACTAATCAGCTTCGAAAGACTAGATAGTCGGTATACGGGTTTGTTGAGGATCTACGAGTAGCAATACAGAACACTTTGTATTCTCGCCAGCGAAACGCGTAATGATACTTAAATTGAAACTGAAATTATTTCTAAAATTACCAGTTATTTTTGCACGCCAGTGTATATCTAAAAAAGTAAACTTAAGTAAAACCCTCCTAATCTTATCTCGTCCGAGACGTCGAGCGACAGACGCACTCGCCCTTGTCGGCTGTCGTCTGTCGCCTGTCGTCTGTCGTGTTCCGTGACGACTGCCTGCACTGACACGACGGAATTGAATTTACGCGACATACGTGAATTTCGGTCTTAATGCGTAATTGAATTTACGAAATATTAATTTTATTCTCAATTGGGAGTAATTGTATGCTTTGTTGGTTCGAGAAAAGACGGCAGTTTAGCCAGGACGAAAAATGGAAAAAAAAATACAGAGGTACGGAAGAGATACTTCTTTTTTTCCGTGAAAATACCGTATTTTCGAAATCAAGTTAGTAGACTAGAGTCCAAGTTGTTTTGAGATTTAATATGATATTGTACTGATGGTGTCTTGAATTTCATATTGCCGTATTAAGATGGAATGCTTGTAAGGTATACTAATGCGTAGGTTCAATACCAGTTCAAAAGATAAGAAAGCACTTTCCTTAGTGGTCCAGAATATAATTTTAACTTTCCTTTCATTTGACTACTTACTTTATTTATTTATTTATTTATTTATTTATTTAGAAACAAACAGTCTCGTATAATTGTATGTAACACAGACAATAATTAAATAGTAGACTTACAGTCTCCTTAATGAAAACATAACTAAACCCTTTAGTTATTAACAAATGATTTAACTACAGTGCCTAAACGAATGCGTGCTAACAACAAATAAAAGTAAACACAAAAAAAATAAGAAAAGGGAAAAAATAAAAAATAAAATAAAAATAACAGTATACCTAACAATAACAACCGCTTATTCCATTTCTGCAATACACTTCAAAGACAGTCTTTTGAAGCCATTAAGCTTTCGCCCAAAAATATCCAAACACGAAAATTTTTCGTTGTACAGTCTGCATGCCCTTTTAATGAAACCATTACCTGCATATGCTGTTCGACTGCGGGGTATATAAAAAAAGAGGTTTTTATCTACACGATCGCTCACAACGACGGGGTACTCTAAGGGAAAGGGAGTGTAATAACATAGGGGCATCAATAAGATTATTAATAATTTTAAAAAGAATAAGAACATCAATACGTTCCCGACGATATTTTAAAGATGTGATATTTTGTCTTTTCATTGCCGTAACGTAATCTGAGTATTTAATTGTAGTGCGATACTCAATTGCCTTAACAAACTTTTTTTGCACTTTCTCTATTCTGTCTCCATGTATTTTATAAAGAGGGTTCCAAACGGCGCTCGCAAACTCTAAACGACTACGGACGTAACTGTTAAATAGTACCTTATAAGTTAAAAGTCTCTTAAAGGGTTTCCCTGCACGCAAAATAAAACCTAACTGTTTAAATGATTTATTAAGTATACTATCGATGTGAGGTGTAAAAGTAAGTTTTGAGTCCATAACGACACCGATATCACGAATCTGACTAACACGAGCAAGCTCTTTATTACACAGTTTATAGTTGAAATTGATATATACTTACGGAATTATTACGATTTTAATGATAGGTACTGGCAGAACCGAACACGCTACCTCCAGGTACACCTTTGCCTCCCTTTGCTAAAAAATGGCTATAGTTCATAGTTCTAAAACTTGACTACCGTCAGGCCGGTGACACTCCGCGCTATCGCCTTCAAAATGTGCTGCCCCTTGCAAGGGGCGAATCAGTTGAGTGTCACGCGAGCGCTCGTCTCGACGCGCGCCGCCGTACGCCGCCAAAGTTTTTGTTTGAATACGCACTTATACGAATATGGCTAATCGAAAAGGCAAAAAGTACTGCATCGCATACGGGTGCTTAAATAATAACTCCAATGTCAAATTATCTTTTTTTAACCTGCCTCAGGATGACGAAAGGTAAGATTATTATTAATATTATTAATAACTTCGATCTAGATAAGTAGTTACGAGTAGCTGGACTTAATTACTGACAAAATCAGTACCTACAGTTTTGAATCCTCGACGCAAAAAGAGCGGTATAATATTATTTATTTTATTAACGACCCGTCCGCAGTTTCGCGGTTTTCAACTTATTCGGACCATATACCAGTTATCTACTTGCCTTAAACAGCGTTCAGTGTAAGTAAGTAGATCTCCCAGTACTAGTAACTGCCTGCTAAAGCAAGGTCAGCATGTACTGGATGTTAGGTAAACACAACACACAAACAAATGGCAGCTTTTCTAAGTAACGGAGTAGGTAACGATAGTACTTGAGTTTATGACAAACAAAAAGTTTTAATTTAAGGTCTATATTGATTTGTTTATTTTATTTATTTATTCAATTAGACACACCAATAGTGGTGCAAACAAATACAAATGGTATGTATAAAGAAAATAGTTAAATAGTTAGTACCAATTACAGGCGTGCAACAGTATTAGCACAGTCGGGATTCAATAAAACAAAAAATTTGGCATTTATCACATTACAGCAAAATGCCAAAAAATAAATAATTAAATTAACATATATTTTGAAGGTTAATACTAGTAAACTACGTCTTATTACTTAGATGGAAAGGGAGATCGGAGCAAACAACAAATAAGTCGCGGACAACTTTTGCCAGCCGTCCAGACATGAACTATTTTTTCTCGTCATTTAAGTAAGAACTACATAAAAAAACTACAAATTATCATTAATTCAATTTGTTTTCTTACAACAGCCACGGAAAGAAATAGTATCTACAAGTAAGTGCCAGCCCTGGGAGGTGGGCGGAGTCAGTAAAGCTCATGACGGGCGAAATAATACAGATTCTCGCGGCGCAGATTTAAGGTGCATTTTGCCTCGTTAGGGGCGCCCCCACTATCGATCGCAAAAATGTAACCAAGGTCACTTCCGTGCGTGCACTTGTATTATTATCGTTCCCGCGTTCTGAATAGGTTTAAATTCGCATGTTTGCTGTCACAGAGAGTCGCTTCTGTACTTGTACTATTACTTATTCTGTGCTACCGTCAAGTTCTGTTACACCTGTACGTATATTAAACTTCCCGTGGGTTATTCTCCATGCAAATATCAATCTGCTCTTTCACTTATTGTTTATTACACATTCTGTAAAAAAAATAATCAGCGATGACTAAAATAGTAGTAGTAGAATAGTGCACTCACAAGTTAAACACTTTTGCGTTATATACCTACTTGGTTGATTTAATGGTTAAAATCGTTTAACTTCTTATATCTGTGTTTAAGCGAAAATATGCGTTACAATTTAACTCATTTCACAGTCTGTTAATCTTTCCCCTTTTTCAGGTAAAACCAGCGCGCTATCTACCAGGTAATCAGGACTGATGGGGGTTATCTGAAGAAATATTTTGTACACTGAATCCTCGCGATAACGCGCGGGTTCCCGTGTGTTATTTATTGTGCGTGATTGCGGGATTACGTCATTTGCGGGATGTCACGCCGGGATTCAGATAATTACTCGCTTCGTCTACCTTGACAACCTTCACGCCGGTCGGTTTGGCTTCTTTGCGACGTTTATAGACGACACTCTACATTAGGATTTATAAGAAGGCAATTTTATAGTTATGGTGATAAGGAAAGGTCGACATTTGGTAGGTACAGGGAATTGCTCGCTCTAGATGCTCTGTAAAGGCCACCTTAGTTCCACTGCAGAATACTATTTTCGGTCTAGCAAGCCACATTAGTGCTATAGTACCAAACTAGAAAAAAAGCTATGTCCTTAAAAAAAAGTCAGGTACTACGAAAGATTCATGTTATAAGTAGCAATATCATCAACGTACAACATACATTAATTTAATCAATTTCTTAGTAAATAATGCTTTAAGTTAAGGTTACAGAGTTCAAATTAAATTAACTATGGGATGTTTTTTTAAATAATAAAAATCTTGTAAATTATGTGATATTGGACTACATGTATACCACATAATATACTCCAAATAGGGTCTAGAACAAATGGTTAAAATCCTTCGGGTACGTCCCGAGCACGGTGTATACATGTAGATGGGTATTTAATTATTTGAATAAAGAATACAGAATCGAGTTCATAACTATATTCGGTATCCTAAACCTTAAATAATGAATATTATCTTGTAAATCAGTCACTCAAACCTAATTGGTTCTCTTGGCTAACAATTTGTATCATATTGATTTTACTTATCTACAGAAAAAAAAGATACCAACCTGTAAAATAGTTATGTGTAAAGGCTTACAGTTATACAAATAATTCAGTCCGTCGGTCTCACCTCGTTACTTCGTCGACAAACACTTGCTCTGTTTGCGCCCCTGGATTGCTTCACTTTGATCCGTTCAAACATGGCCATTTTACTGAATCGGACCCCATTTTAACTGTGCACACACGAATACGCTATAAATGTGAATTCAGAGGACTTGTTTTTAAAGCCGTCCCCACTATTCTGTCTACAGTTCGAAATGCGGGTGGAGAAACTTTAGAAAAATGGGTTTTGAATGTATTTACATTTTTAGCATATAGTTCCGAGTTGCAGTGGTCCATAAACTACAACTTTGACTTCGAGATCTTCAATCTCAAAGTGAAAATGTTTTACTTTGGATATTAATAGTTGCGATTATTTTACACTAGGCCTGTGTGGACAGCGATCTAAATTATCAAGAAATAATTGTTATTAACTTTCTTTTAATATGGCAACATACGTAAAAATCGTTTGGTTTATAAATAGTGTACATATTTTGGTGGATAACATCATTTTATCGAATTTCACCTCATCGATTCAATTATTTCATCGAACGCTATTTTCTGCTGAATCTATGATATTTTCATGATGTCTTCTTCTATACAAACATTGATTATAAAACTGACGCCGGGAAAAATGCCTTTGAATGAATTTCAAATTCTTCTTAATGATACGTTCGTTGAAAAGTGTTTTGCTAAAATAGTAGTTAGCCATTTTGTTGACATCGCAGTAGTTCCTCCATTTAATTTTATTTAGAAGAACAAGCCTTCAATATTATAGCCGCATTAACTTGATGTATCGCGGGTAATATTGTCTGCTCCGAGCGACCTCTTGCGTTATACGAGGCGATTCCGACGCCGAGTGGGTCGTGGATAGTCTACACACGACATTACATTATGTGAAAGAAATATGTTGTTTATGTTATTTTAGATTTATTGAGCGCTTGGTAAATGTTCTTATTTTTACCTGTATCAATTGTTAAACGGGTCCAGCTTTGCTCCCCCTCGGTCAATTTGTTCTTACTGCTGTTTATTATACATTGGTAAGTTTATTTTGATTGCTATTTGTCAGACTACTAATATAAAAAATGCTGGAATACAATTTCCCGTAGAAAAGCAAAGCAGCAACTTTTTTACGGTACATTGTAAAATGTAAATGCGGAAAGCAAGCTAGGTCAACAACAATAAGACACTTTATTTTA
The DNA here is from genome assembly GCA_963966035.1 of Acleris laterana. Classification (NCBI taxonomy): domain Eukaryota; kingdom Metazoa; phylum Arthropoda; class Insecta; order Lepidoptera; family Tortricidae; genus Acleris; species Acleris laterana. The sequence goes on from OZ014451.1 coordinate 6,257,408, forward strand.
TATTATATTACTAACTGCCCGCCAGCGGCTTGGCCACGCTGCTTTTAGTCGTACCTTAAAGTCTCATTATATAAAAAGCCTCGTACTGTCTTCAGGACAAAGACCGATCGATAAAAAAACCCATTCTTTAAGCACAATTGCTTGTAGTGCGGGAAAGTTGGCCGCGATGACACAGTTCTAAAACTCGCTATCTTACCAGCGGAATGGAACACTGATATTACTTGGCTTTTTCCTTGGGGGGTCATACGTATAATATAAAGTTTTAAAACTAGAGGTTTCATGTTTTCCAATAGCAGTTACGAGGGCTGCTACTTAGGTAACCGGAATCCAGGATTCCAACATTTTTAAACGCTATATCTGACCTCCATGGTAAAATTTGAACTTTTTTTAATACTGGCCGCTATATATTTTTTTTCTTATGTACGCTAGTCTTTTGTTTTTGGCAGGTTTAAATTTTAATCTCGCTGCAAGAATGGAACTCACTCGTGAAAATATTCGTGCTATGATTTATTACGATTTTCGGCGTGGTTTAACGCAACAACAGTGCATAGATCAACTAACTTCGACTTTTGGTGATGAAGCTCCATCCAAAACTACTGTGTATCACTGGTTTAGTGAGTTCAATCGTGGACGTAGTATGCTCAGGGACGAAGTTAAGGATGGTCGCCCGAAATCGGTCGTTGTACCACAAAATATTGAAGCTGTGCGAAAACTTATAATGCATGACCGTCATGTTACGTATCGCGAGATAGAGGCGACTATAAGCATATGTATGACGAGCATTAATAAGATATTACATGAACACTTAGCTGTGAAAAAAATTTGTTCGCGTTGGATCCCGCACAACTTAACTAAGGATCAAAAAGAGGCTCGCGTCGAATGGTGCAAGGAAATGTTGAAAAAATATAACCGTGGTGACTCAAAAGCTGTTTATAATATCTACACAGGTGACGAATCCTGGATCTATGCGTATGATCCCGAAACTAAACAACAATCAACGGTGTGGGTGTTTCAAAATGAGCCGAACCCTACGAAAGTAACTCGTGCAAAAAGCACCTTGAAGCAAATGGTGGCCTGCTTTTTTGGTATTAATGGCCATGTGGCTACAGTGCCCCTAGAGAATCGTAAAACGGTTAATTCGGAGTGGTACACGACCATTTGTTTGCCGGAAGTATTTGAAAAAATACGGAAAAACAACCAGCGACGGAGAATCATTCTGCACCATGATAACGCCAGCTGTCATACATCACGTGAAACGACTCGATTTTTGGAAGGTCAAAATATAGAATTAACGGGTCATCCACCTTACAGCCCTGATTTGGCACCCAATGATTTCTATTTATTTCCAAATGTAAAGAATAAATTACGTGGTCAACGATTTTCGACCCGTGAAGATGCCGTCGACGCGTTCAGACAGCACGTTTTGGAGATACCTCAGTCAGAGTGGAAAAAGTGCTTTATAAATTGGTTTCAACGTATGCAAAAGTGCATCGATTATCACGGAGAATACTTCGAAAAACAATAAAACCATATTTAGCCATGTACGTTTGTTTATTTTTTCTATTCCGGTTACATAAGTAGCAGCCCTCGTATATACCAGTTTCAGTGAGGCTAGACCAGTTGCTAAATGCTAACGTAAAGAGTTCTCGAAAACGGACAAAATGTATTGAATTAATAATTAAAAAATTATATTTAGGGCTATAATTACAAATACATTATAGGCTAACATAAATAACAATATAAAACTTTAAGCTCATCCCTAGGAGACAGAACAGCGCGGTCCTATTTAGCCAAAATTGGCGTGATGGTCGCTGCCAGCAGCTTGCCCCGAAACCGCAAGAAACACGATACCTACCTTTCGGCCAAAAGTCGACGGTCCCCGGCATAACCCGCGGGCCGCGGCACTCGCACTACAAACGAACTGGGGTTTAATTTTACACGGGCTAAACTTTATTGTTTTTGACAGGTTATCGTATTGTATTTAGTTTACTATTCACACAGTCCTACGGCATCTGACGTAGACTGAATTGACGTAGGAGTTCGACGCCACCATCTGACAGCTTACGTCAATCCTTCCTATTTTTTGATAACAATAGCGAACGCCGAATACGTTTTATTTATTCTATTCCTCCTATTCCTCCTATTCCTATCCTTTTGGAAAGTGGCTGCAATACCATTTTTTTACAAGTGATAATCTGATACAAAAATTGAACATCGGGTTTCTATCACTTAATGATATCACACTCACACTTGCATAATATCACAGTATATTTATCCCACGTGTTTCATGGAAAAACGAAGAAAGCCAAATCACACAGGCCACCCAATACCTGGTTACAATTAATACAGTACAATACAAATGCCCTTATTGAACACCCAAAAAAAAAACTCGGTACGGTATGTACATTTAAGTTAAAGATATACAACAGGCGGTCTCAACACTAAATAGCGTTCTCTTTCAGACATCGATGTACAAAGCGATAGCTAAGGACAGAGATACATGGCAGGCGGTGTAAACTAATTGCAAGTATTACTATTTATGTAAATACGATAGAAGTTTTATGGGCCAGTTGTTACCATACGGTTGTAAAACTTCTTACCAATGCAGGAATTAACCGCTATTCTGATTCTGCGAAACAATAGTCAGGTTTATTCTGAGATTACTCCGTACATAATAAAACTAGTTTCGTTGTCATCTAATTTCTGTAGCTACCCTTACCATAAGGTACAATTACTGTGCTCGCTAGCGAGTAAAATGCTCTGTCCCTCGCGCTCTATACGAATACTGTGAAGGACAGAACGTTCGACTGGCTATCGAGTTTAGTAATTGTAACTCATGGTAAGGGTACTGAGGTCCTTGCTCTAGTTATCGCTATCGTAACATTAATAAGGCTAGAATGTGGTTTCTGCCTTTTACTCTTATTTGTATTAATATGACTATTCTTGCGGATTCTGCCGCATTCTGTCTGTTTTTTCCCCATGGCTTCGTCTGCACAGAACTCGTCACTGGGTTAGGAAATACTCATCTTCCTCCTAAAGCCCACTTTACAACGAAATTTATCAATGGAATATGGATCTATTGTGATTGAAATAAATTCGATTTTCTAATTTGATGTTATAAAAACAAAAGAAATTCCGCTTTACTTTCTTTGCACTAAATTTTTTTTATTTGAATGACCGAACGAAGACCTTTAAAAAGGACTTTGAGCCTTAGAAGGATAAATTTACTAATTTATTTATTTATTTAAGGAGAACCAACAGCTTTTACGATTCCGATAGTAGCTTAAATAGAGGTACACAGAGCCAATTACAGGAACTCACAAATAGATATAAATTAAGAAATATACACCTTAGTGCCACGCACAGCAGTGCCACAGCCACACAAACATTAAACAAAAACAATGCACAATGCTAACAGATAATGTTATGTCCTTCCCCAGGCCTCAAGATATCTCCAAACCAAATTTGACGAAAAACTATTTAACGGTTTACCTACTAATACTACCTAAAGGTAGAAATCAAATGTTTATCATTATGTGAAATTTTTTATTGAACCAGGCAAGGCGTTACAAGAGAATTATGAAAACCGTGCTAATATTATAATAGCGAAAGTGAGCTGGGGCCCGTTTATCAAACGCTTTTTACTTGTAATACAAGTGGAAGTTTCTTTTCAATACATATCGTTGGAAAGGGATTTCCGCTTGTAACACAAGTTACAAGCGTTTGATAAACGGGCGCCTGGTCTGTCTACCTATTTCCCGGTTAAATAGCTGAACCTATTGTGATAAAATTTTCATTTCCATTAAATCATTAATTTCATTAATTTTAAGTTTTTCATCGAAATGTTTTTTCACGTTTGTACGTTATCAGTTATCAGAGTAATTAGTAAAATTTTCTACTGCGAGCGCTCGACTCAGCAATTACGACAACAAATTGTTATTAGTCTACGAGTTCTACGACACAATGACTCCTGATTGATCGACAATACCACGATTGACCTCGTCTTTTATGAATTCTGACCTTTGTCACTTCATTACAATTTGTGGAACCTATAACATTAACCAGTAATTTGGCCTTTGTTGTAGCTTACATAATACCGGAACTCTTTTAAATAATGGTCCCGTATTACAATGTAATTTTTATGTAAAAGTGTGAACATTTATCATCGGAACAAAAGAAAATGCCCGCATAGCGAGAAATACTTGATAAGGGAAAATAATGAGCGTAAAACGAGAAAGAAAATGAAAGTAAAAGGTCCGCGATTCGCGTTGGTCGCGCGTGGCTCTAAACTGCTTAACTTAGACCCTTTATACTTGTAGTTTGGCAAAAAAACCTACTCTTATTTCTATCTAACGCCCAAAATTTGACACAAGAGGATTGTGAAGCTAAAAAATTCCATTAAAAATGCGATAACTTTTCTCTCCCCTTAAACCTACTTTTTACCATTTTTAATGTTGTTGATATAAGAAAAACTAGGTCTTTAACATACGTTTACCTTTCCAATAACATATTTCAAGAAAAAAACAAGAAAAACGTACAAACTTAGTTATTCATAAAATCTACAACATATTCAAAAACCGTAAAAATCGGACGCGAGAAACGTTATCGCCCGGAGCAATATTTGTATATAATCACTAGCGACCCGCCCTCGCTTCGCTTCGGTTTATGTGAGTATGATGCCTATAGCCTTCCTTGATAAATGGGCTGTCTAACACTGACAGAATTTTTAAAATCGGACCAGAAGTTCCTGATATTAGCGCGTCCAAGCAAACAAACCAACTCTCCGGCTTTATAATATTATATAGAATAGTATATACAGTATACATTGAGCAACGTGATTTGTGCGTCCCCTCGTCGGTTCACAATCTTCTTAATGCAACATTAACCAGCACCGTGTGTGTAAAATCGAACAATACTCCCTTATGAGCTTTTATTATGCCTAAGGTAAAAGCATCTATTATGGACAAGGCTCCAGTGACGAACATTATCATTTTTTTAAATGAAAACATATCAATACTAAACATTTTATTCAAATAGTAGTAATCCCGAATAATTTAATATAATCTAACGGTAGCACTAAAAGCATTATCAATCTCAGAGACTTATATTTATGCAATTGTTCATAACTGGAGCACTGTCCATTATTGGAGCTTTTACCTTATGTCGAGTACAAATATTGCATGTCAATTTCGACCAGTTATCGATTGGAATGGGCAGATATTTGTAGTACTTTCATGTAAATAAAAGTGACAGTGAAACGTTATGCCTAAAGAGCTGATTTCATAATTTTGTTTATTAATTGATATCGTCATTATCAATGAGCAAATGCAGTGCAAAAAAGTTAATACTGCAACATAGAATACTGTATCAAAGGTAAATTTTGCAATTTATCCACTATTGCGGTAGAATGTTTTAACGATACCGCTTCTAATCCTATGTATTCGTAACAAAGCCGCATTCATAACAACCGCAAATGCCTTTTGCGGCTGCCGAACTAATATTAACGTAATATAATAAGGTATCCGGTTTCCTAAACCCTTCAAAGCGTAATTTTAAAGGGATTTCCCGACGTGAATAGCCTTAAATACTGTCGGTCGCCGGTCGCTGTTCTATACAAATAAATACATCTTCAAAACGTCCCGCTCATATACAGTTTATGAGTTTACTAGCTTCTGCCCGTGACTCCGTCTGCGTTGAAGTCGTTTATCGCAGTCCCCTGAGGGTACCTGTCTGACCTTTAGAGATAAAAGTATCTTACGTCCGTCTTCGGGCTACAAAATATCTCCGTAAAACATTTCATATTGATCGGCTGAGACGGAACAAACTTACTCACTTTTGAATTTATAATACTAGTATAATTTAAAAATATAAAAACCTAAAACCGTTTTGCAACGATTACAGTAACATATTATTATGATAATACTGACAGTAACATGATCTTGACAAACCACATGATATGACAATCTTATTAAAACAAGTTTAATAAGTAGTTTGGTTAAAGTAGCATAAGGTCAGTTCGGGCGAGTAATAAACCGTCCATGTCTTCTAATTAAAACGGTATTTAATAAATATCAGATAAACGCGGACTGTCTTAAACAAACATTGATTTTAATATTCATTACTAGTACCTAATATACATTAGTGAAGTGACGCTTGCCTCGTAGATGCACTTGCCCGAACTAACCTTACCAATTACCCTCATACTCGTTGATTCATAAACAGTTGAAACTTTAACCGCTTCTTTAGCTTTCCGCAGTCGGATAAAAATAACGAGGTCATGTACTGAAGCTCTTTACAAAATGACCTCTATTTTCCTCACCAGTGTGCTCTCCAGCGAGCTGAGAAAGCGGTAAAGCCGGAACGAGACGGGCGGGTCATGTCGCATGCCGAGAACCTAAGTTATGGTTAAATGCACTGCAAATTGGAACCGCGACCGGAGGCGATGGCGACTTAAATAATAATACATTCTTGATATCGCAACTTTGATTTATTTTCATTAAAACCTACCTATTTTAACCAATAAACCTGATTAGTGCCTTAAACTATTAGGGCACTAATAGAGATACGGCGTTTAAAGACTGCTATGATTATATCTTCCTTTTTGTTAAACTGATTTTTTAATAACATAAAATAATACAACAACCATAACCATAACACAATAACTGAAAAATAAAACTAAAATTTAATAAAACTAACTCCAAATATATAAATCTTCCTTTTAGATTGTCCGTAAATCTTGGCTTGGCCCAGAGTATCTCCTATTTAGATTTAACAATTTTACGGCAGCCGGCGTCCATAGGCTGGTTTGTGTATATTTTATCGCACACAATGAAGCCATTTGAGCGCCGCGATGCCACTACACTTAGTCGTTTGTTAAATAAAATACACTTTTATAAAAACGCATTAGTTGACCCAGTGTAAAATCCCACCGTCAACATAAATATAATAAACTGTTACGAAATACATAATAGTAAAATAATATGTGCATTTTATTAAAACCGTACCTACTGTAAATGCTGTTTGATGTTCGAACATCAAACAACAAAACATAATACTACGAGTATTTCGCTTAAAAACGAACATTGTATAACAGTTTGTAGAGACAAATTTGTATGCAACGAAAAGGATTTTCATTAAAAAAAGTCCTTGTGCTATCTCTCGCCAAACGAGTAGTTTTAATCAAAAGTGACAATGTAACGAATATAACAACACCGTCTTTTACGTCTAGTACAAATTGAATTCAGTTTGAACCTATAAATCGGCGTCTTTGCAAAGCCTTACAGTCGCTGAGTAACTTTCCATGCCAGCTTTCATGCTGTCTCCAAACGATTTTCATCAAATCTCACTCCGAGGCTTATTAGCTCACTTAAAGTTGAAGCTTCTACGTTTTAAGTCGCTCTTCCTTTTACAGAAGTAGGACGTATTTAATGTTTTTTTACTGACGACATTTTAAATTCGTCGGAAATGTTTTATTATGTCCTTCTTTAAAGATGCCTTTTTGCTAATGTTCAACTGTTCATCGGAGCGACTGTGTTGGTCTGTTTGTTAATTAAAATAAGAATTTCCTTTTAGGAATATTCTTTGAAATTCATTTGTAGTTACAATGGACAAACCTACGATGGCGTAAACCTAAATAACCCTCATTTTAGGAGTTACAATCATTTTTCGTGCGTACATCCATGATGTTTTCAGGGTATCTTAAACATTAATTGCGTAGGTTAGGTGAGGTTATAGTGACCACTAAAAAAAAGTTAACTCATGCCAGTCGGCAAGAAATGCCTATCGATGAAATTATAATTATTATTTAATGATACGTTTGTTGAAAGGTACGTTCATACTCACGCGTTCATTCCCAGTGGAGGGTAGGCTACCGAATTACCAGCAAAGTATTTTTTTTCATAGTTCTGAATCCACATTTTACAAAAATTAGGCTAACATGTGTACCAGTGTATTAGTGACAGGTTGCAAGACCATCGTCTAACCGCCTAGTTACAAGCTTTTATTCCCTTAGTCGCTTAGTCTTACGACATCCACGGGAAGAAATGAAGTGGCACTATTCTTACCCGGCAACAACACGGGGACCCTAGCGGACCCAACGCCGAACTTACCTCCTACTTTTAGTAATTTGATAGGCCGCTTATCTTCTATAACGCCTTGGCCTCTCCTAAGAGCACTGTTGAGGAATTGTACTTCGATAGTCAGGCGTACCTGGTAAATGTGGTGGGAGCTCCTTGACGTCTGGGGCCCCTCGTCTTCGTACTCCACAGGTCCTATTATCCTGGATTCACGTAGGTCTCGTATTCGCTGGTCTGCTTTGTGAGTTTCTTGGGAAAATGGGTATCGCGACAGGCTCAAGCAAGATGCGAGCTGTTTCGTGGCGGCGGTTAGATGATAGTGCTTGTGAAAACGGGTGGCAGCACTGTCGCTGCGGTTTGGAATTGCTTTCCAAAGGCGTTTTGTTTACCAGGCGTAACCCAGCTATCGAATAGTTTAATCGACTAAAGAAAATGTAAAGAAAAGAGAACGTTGTGGTTTGTGCTAGATTTAAAGTACGGAACATGCCGCCGACCATAAAATAATACTTATTTTATAAAATAAATAACTTAAACCTAACATACTAATGCTACGTTGTAGCTAATGCCTACTCAACAGGCAGTGGACAGACCTTAACCACAGGTCGTTTGGTTAGTGTATTACCGATGCGTACAGTGACGACTCGAGTAACACCGTCGGTGCCGGGATGTAGCTGGTGCACGCGCGCCAGACGCCATTGCAGCGGTGGCAACGTGTTGTCGATCAATACGACTAGGGAACCCTCGCGAAGGGGCGTGTTAGCGTTATCGTGGAACCATTTACCTCTAGGCTGCAGCTGGTGGAGATACTCTAAACTCCAGCGTTTCCAAAAGTGTTGGACAGCTTGTTGAATAGTTTGCCATCGCTCAAGGCGGTTGGGATTGTCGTTAGACAAATCGAACTCAGGTATGGAGGTTAATGGTTCCCCGACAAGGAAGTGACCGGGGGTGAGTGGCAACGGATCCGTAGGATCATTGCTAAGCGGACAGAGGGGCCTCGAGTTGAGAACTGCCTCTATCTGGCATAATAATGTATTAAATTCGTCGTAGGTTAGCGTCAGTTTTCCTATGACACGATGTAAGTGTCTTTTCAGACTGCCTACGGCTCGTTCGACGAGGCCAGCAAAGTGTGAAGCGTATGGAGGATTGAAGTGCCAGGTGACCTGTAAGTGTGTTAGGCCGTCAGTTATGGCAGATTGATTTGACTCGTTTTGAAGAAACGCGTATAGTTCAGTAAGGTAGCGCTCACATCCTACAAAGTTACGACCATTGTCGGAATAAATGTTACTACAATAACCACGTCGAGATAAAAACCTACGTAACGCGTTGAGAAAAGATTCTGTGGATAAATCGGGAACTAATTCCAAATGGATGGCCTTCGTTGCCATGCACACGAAAACGCACACGTATGCTTTGAAAAGTTTCGCGTTTCGGAATTTACTAGATTTAAGATGAAAATGCCCTGCGAAGTCTACTGCTGAACTCCCAAACGCGCGGAGTCCACGAACCCTAGCTGTTGGTAGCTGAGCCATTGAAGGTTGTGGCGCGACAGGGCGAGCGCGAACGCAAGATACACAGCGCAGTGTGCGCATACGGACTGCATCGCGGGCACATAAAATCCAGTACGTTTGGGCGAGAGCGAACTGCAAAGTTTGCGGCCCGACATGCAAATGTGTCCTGTGGTAAAAATCTATAAGTAAATTAGTGAAATGATGTTTCTTAGGTAAAAGAATTTGGTGCTTGGCATCATATGGCATGTTAGCTCGATCTATCCTACCGCCGACCCTGAGTAATCCGGAGTCGTCTAAGAACGGTTTAAGTTTTTGGAGACGTTTTGTGCATCTGTCGTCATCCTTGAGACGTGAAATGTCTTCAGAAAAGTGGTCACGCTGAACCAAATAAATTATTTGACTGAGAGCTTGTTTGGTCTCAGGAACTGTGACGAGAGTTGTGGATGGAACCTTGTTCTTACGACATTTTTTTATGAATCGAAACATAAAGGATACGACGCGAAGCATCTTTGGTAACGACGAAAATCGCTCCATGAAATCTAATTTAGGTTCCTCGTTATGTGTGAGGAGAACGTGCTTGCGACGTTCTTCGTCCGTATGACAGTTGACTTTGGAAATGGGCCACTCAGCCTCGGGTCTTGAAAGCCAAACGGGTCCTGTGAACCATAGTTTATGGTTTAATTGAGAAGGAAGAATACCACGGGACGCAGGGTCCGCGGGATTATCCGCTGATTGAACGTGGTGCCAATGCGAGGCAGGCACGCTGCTTGTCGTTTCCGCGATACGATTTGATACGTATGAACGCCACTTGTCTGGCGATGAACGCAGCCATGCAAGAGTAATTGTTGAGTCGCACCAAGCGTAAAATTGATCGAACTGTAAAACGCTGCTGTAAGCGTTAAGGATTTTTTTTATCAATTTTGACAAGAGATGAGCTCCACACAGTTCTAAGCGGGGAATCGTAAGCCGTTTTAGCGGCGCGACCTTTGTCTTACCCATAAGGAGATGTGCACTGATGGCACCTTCAGAGTTAATGACACGAATATAGACGCAAGCAGCGTACGCTTTCTCGGAAGCGTCGGAGAAGCCATGAAGTTGCACTTGGTGAGCGCTAGGAAGCACATGACGAGGAATTGAAATATCGTGTAGTAACGGCAGTTCGTCGATGAACCGATACCAGAGATCACAGATACCTTGAGGAGGAACTTCATCCCAACTTGTCCCTGATACCCACAAAAGTTGGATAAGATGTTTTGCGAATAGCGTTACTGGACTTAGGAATCCGAGAGGATCGTAGATTTTTGCGAATTCCGCTAACATTATACGCTTAGTGCATTTACGTGAAGGAGTCTCTGTTTGATAGGTAAACATATCAGACTTAGGGTTCCACTTGAGCCCCAATACTTTGACGGAAGCGTCAGTGTCGAGCGCTGCAAGAATGAGTGCATCATCATGAGTGGATTCGTCATTGTTCAGATGAGACAGAAACTCAGCGTTGTTACTGGTCCATTTGCGGAGTTCGAAGGTACCTGCATTACAGATGGCTATCAGCTGACGTTGAAGATTTACAGCGTTTTCGACTGTATCAGTCCCAGTAACGATATCATCGACAAATACTTCGTTGAGGAGAACTTGAGAAGCAAGTGGGAAAGCAGCGGCTTCGTCAATCGCCAACTGACGAAGTGTGCGCAAAGCCAGAAACGGAGCGGAAGCTACGCCGAAAGTTACGCAGCACATGCGGAATTCCTGTACGGGATCATGGGGAGAGAATCTCCACAGAATCCTATGAAAGTCACGATGTTCCTTACATAGGCCAATATAGCGATACATCATTTTAATGTCTGCTGAAAATACTATTTTGTGTAGTCTATATTTGAGTAGAACCTCAGATATATCTTGATGTAACTTTTGTCCTGTAAGAAGATTGTCGTTCAAAGAACGACCTGAAGTGGTCTTGCATGATGCGTCAAATACTACCCTATGTTTGGTAGTAGCTGCCGATCCCTTCACCACGCAGTGATGAGGTATGTAGTAAGGAGGCGCGTTAATGTTCGCAGAATTAGAGACGGGCTCCATGTGTCCTAAGTCTAGGTATTCTTGGAGACATTTGTTGTAATTTTCGCGTAACACAGGGTCACGTGACAGTCTGAACTCTAATTTATTTAGACGCGAAAGGGCGATAGCGCGAGATTCGCCTAGAGGAGCTGCGTTCTCCTTAAAAGGGAGAGAAACCGTATATTTCCCGTTTGAGTCCCTAATATGAGTATCGACGAAAATCGATTCACAATGAAGTTCATCTTTGGTAAGAGATGGGTGTTCTGGTATTGATTCTAGTTCCCAAAATCTTTGAAGTTTGGTATCAAGTTGACAGGTACTCAGATTGGTTGAAATTTGACTCATCTTTGCATGGGAAATTCTACCATTGAGTAGGTAGCCGAAAATGCTATTAATAGCTACAGGTGTGCCCTGTGGGCCCTTTATGTTGTCGTGCAGCAGTATGCTGTCGCTGTAGTCCGACCCCAGTAGGAGTTCGACGGGACGTGCAGAACGTAATTCTGGGTCCGCTAAGTTGAGACCTTTTAGGTGCAAAATATTCTCAAAGGTATTAGGAACATTAGGAAGGTAGCTCGTTATCTTCGGTAAAATAAGAGCTTCAATGTAAAGCTTTGGTTCCGGTTTGTTGTGAGGTGTGACCTCGCACAACACGTAACCACGTGGTTGCTCGTTGCAGTCACCAATGCCGGTGACGGTGGTGCTCGTCTGCGCGGGGTACCGCGGCAGGCCGAGGCGCTGCACACACGACTCAGTGATGAGCGTGGCTTGAGAGCCCTGGTCGACGAGGGCGCGTACTGACCGCGGCGTGTAAGACCCATGGTTCATGGGACGCACGTTTACAAGCGCAGTCGTAAGTAGAACGGTACAATTTTTATTGTTAGGAGAAGGCCCTGCAGTTCCATGTAATGGAGTGGGCGTGAAGGTGTCCGCTACCGAGTGTAACTCGGGGGACGTAGAACACTCCGTCGTCAGCGTGACGCTCGGAGACCGCACATCCTCATGTAATGAAGAATGATGGCGTTGAGTGCAGACGCGGCAACTGTGGCGCGACCTGCAGTCTTTTGTATCATGACCGATAAACAAACAATTGTTACAAACTTTGTTTTGTTGGATAAAATATTTTCTTTCATTTAAAGTTAGCTTGTGAAACTTGTCACATCTATACAATGGATGCGAATTGTCTTTGCAATATGCACATTTGATTTTATTTGAGTAATCCACCGCAGTTGTTGCGTGTACACTCATAGTACGCGCAAGATACGAATTCGAAGAGCGCGGTGCATTGTGTTGATCATTGGAATGCGTGCGCGTCAGCGATATTGCTCGCCGCCCTGCCTGCGCATGGCGCGATGACGTCACTGCGCCGCCCGTAGCCGAGCCGGCCGGAGCGCCAGCCGCGAGCGCGCGCGACCCCGCAGGGGCGTTCATTATTTCCGATGCCGCTAATTCCTTATCTAAGAAATCTAGTAGTTCGGTCACGATGGGAATATCATTAGGCACCTTTAAGGATAATTCGAAACGTCTTCGTATATTAGGCGTAATTTTTCGTAGCAAAATGTTTAATAGAACAAAACTCCATTCATCAACTGGAAATCCTAATGATTTCAAGGCCGTAATGTTTTCGTGATAACAATTCATCAGGTTACGTAAACTTAAATCGATATTTCTATCGTTAACGGGTTCGACATCAAAAATGTTGTCTAAGTGTTTAGTTGAGATAATTCGCTTGTTTTCATAACGACTAATTAATACCTGCAAGGCATTTTCATAATTAGATTCAGTAACTGGTATCGATTTTATGAGGTTAAACGGTTCATCCTTTAAAAACAATAATAGATAACGAAAACGTTCGACGTTTGTCAGTGTAACGTTATCGTGCACAAGTGATTTGTACAAATCATAGAAAGCATTCCATTCTGTTAGAGAACCAGAAAATGTTTGTAATGACAATCGAGGTAAACGGATATGCGATTGTGCTGAGGGCTGGGCCACGCAGCATCCCGCGTGCTGAGCTAAAAGTCCGCCGCCGCCGCAGGCTGACGACACACTTTGTTTACGTTCTTCCTTAATAGTGTCTAAAGTAACTTGGATTTCATAATATAATGAATCGAATTGATTACGAATAGCTAAATGTTCATCTTTAGAGAACGTTTCATTTTTTGCCGAAAGTTTTTCTATTTTTGCTTGTACTTGAAAGAATGTTTTTTTAATTGAATTTAACTCCTTAACACGAACTCTGAATTCTCCCAAATTACCAGCACACGCAACTATACGTTGGACACTATTTATAGCTACATCGCGTTCAAAATGTAATTGTTCGAGTTCCATTGTTACTGAATAAAATGTTGAGATGAATCTGACGACTATACTATGTACGGTAGGTAATTACCAAGTATATGTGTAAAGTTAGTTATTATATAATGGAAAAGGCAAATGAGCTTACAGGCCACCTGACGGCACTCGGCTTCTGTGATATGTGCAATCTTAAGACTGCAATCTCAAGGCTTCGATTTTGCCAACCTTGAGGACTAAGATGGAATGCCTCGGTGCTAGCTGTTTTACCGGTTATCTTACCCCCGACCGAAACACAACAGTGCGAGCACTGCTGCTTTGCGGTAGGTTAAGGATAAGATTGTGGTCACGACCCGGACGGACCCTGCACAAGGTCCTACCACCTAAAATTGTTAGAATTTATATTTAACACGCAATGCTAAATACAGTAGATAAAATAAACGAATAGAATGGCTATATTAATGAAATACAGTAAGCGCTAAAGTGGGGTTCGGTACGTTATACCTAAACCGCTAAAATTAGACCAACTAAGTACGAAACTACAAAGTAAGATGTACAAAAAACAGTTAAAATGTAGCTTAAGATCGGCCTAATACACTGCCACGAAACGTTGCGTTGGGCGTTAGCGCGCGGTTTCCAGACCTACCGCGCGAGCTCACGAAAAAAATTAAAGTGAAATGTAATTTCACGAATATCGCTTTAAACCCTATGGAACTATATATAATTAGAAAGTACTCGTTGAGATCGCACTGTATACACCGGTATTATCGTAGAATAACACGCTAGATGCTTGCAAACTCGATATTAAGTTAGGTCGCTGTCGGTAGATCCCGAGCTTAGCGCCTACGTCATAAACAAAGGAATTGAGATTTATATGAAAATCTAGCACAGAACAGCAAGCGAACGCGAATTTATTGTAAAATAACCAGATATAATACGATATATCCGGTTCGAAATCTATGTTGAGGAATTGTACTTCGATAGTCAGGCGTACCTGGTAAATGTGGTGGGAGCTCCTTGACGTCTGGGGCCCCTCGTCTTCGTACTCCACAGGTCCTATTATCCTGGATTCACGTAGGTCTCGTATTCGCTGGTCTGCTTTGTGAGTTTCTTGGGAAAATGGGTATCGCGACAGGCTCAAGCAAGATGCGAGCTGTTTCGTGGCGGCGGTTAGATGATAGTGCTTGTGAAAACGGGTGGCAGCACTGTCGCTGCGGTTTGGAATTGCTTTCCAAAGGCGTTTTGTTTACCAGGCGTAACCCAGCTATCGAATAGTTTAATCGACTAAAGAAAATGTAAAGAAAAGAGAACGTTGTGGTTTGTGCTAGATTTAAAGTACGGAACAAGCACTTATATTGTGTCTGCGGTGTTATTCTATACGTTACATTACAGATTGTCGCACAAGATTGTATTAATATTGCTGTCTCAGTTACCTTTAGTATTATTTAGTACCTGTCAATAAGCTTATTGAGAAAGCAAGATAAATACGGATAAAATAATCAGTGCCCGTGACACATCGGCGTGTCAATATTCTATTCAAATGCTGAGGGCCCTTACCAATATGCTCTAACTACGCTAACTAGCGTTTCTATTCGTTTCAGTTTGTAACCAATCGCGTCACTGGTAGATCACGTGACTTTTCGTATCACGTTATCACCAGTGATGCGATAAGTTACAAAACGAAATGAATAGAAACGCTAGATAGCGTAGGTAATGCATCTTGGCGAGGGCTTCTGGTTGGAGGCAGCAAGTGTATATTCGCCGATGGGAGATAATTTAGTTTCATCTACTCTTGAGTTGTTAGGAACTGTTTTAACGCAGATTTAATACGGTGGTTCGAATCGATAATAACTTCTACATTGGTCATTACTTTGATGTTATGTTATAAACAAATCCCGAACAAACCTTCGAAGGGTTTAGTCCTTAATATTGTAAATACAAAAGAGAGCTTTATCATATACTAGCGACCCGCCCTCGCTTCGCTTCGGTTTATGTGTTTTTTTTTTAACACCCGTTCATGAAAAAGGATTCATTATACATATAAACCTTCCTCTTGAAATACTCTATCTATTAACAAAAACCGCATCAAAATCCGTTGCGTAGTTTTAAAGATCTAAGCATACATAGGGACAGACAGCGGAAAGCGACTTTGTTTTATACTATGTAGTGATTTGTTTCGCTTTCGAAATAAACAGTTGTACTGATTTTGCAAAAAAAATATGGCCACAATGGATATAACTTGAGCCTCTAAGAACATAAGGATGTGTGGTGTCCCACAATAATATTTCGATTTATTGGAAATAAGGGTTTTCTCGGATGGTTAACAGCTAAAAAATGTTAAAGTAATATTGAAGGCGTTTGTATTAATTCAACATCAGCGGATCGCTGCGCTGTCGAGAATACCCTCGACGTGCGAGGTGTCCTGGAGGATTACCAAGGTTTCTTATCTGTAATGCGTATTGTCGAGGAAACTACGTGCGTACAGTGAAGATAACGTGAAGAAACAATGCCTGGCTCTAATTGTATGTTACATAACGACATGTTAAAATCATTGTATAATTCGATGAAGCATGGCATTAATGAATCTCATTTATTTGATGTGACCAATGTAAAGTTTTGATTTACTCGGGTGAACAAGCTCTCGAAATTTGGTAGTGTTACACAATTTTCTACGTCAACTTGGAATGTAGAGACTTCCCTGTGCAGTAATGAGTTTTATACGGCTAAACTAAAACGTTTGGCATAATGTTTCCTTGGTAGGGCTAATTTTCTATTCGTATGACCGACTGCGCGCATGTGCGCTTTAAGTGAATATTTTTCCGTCTTAACCCAGGTTGTTCAGTCGACGCCGAAGATAGTTATACGTTTTTGTACCTACGTATCAACGTAATAAGGTGAATAATCTTTTACATCCACAGTATCATCCCCACGAGTCCGGGGGTTAAGTAAAGCGACCATTTTTTTTAAGAAACACGTATGTGAATAGAAAGGAAAAGCTGTAGATGTTTATGCATTTGTACCTTACCCGCCCCCCCTAATTACTTCTTTTCCCCCCTAATCACGAGTACCCGTGAGAGCAAGCAAGTGTACCCACGTACCGCTTCACTTGCTTCCACTCGTGTAGACTGAATACAGGATCTGCTTACAGATGGCTTACAGGCTTTAGAATCCTGCTGAATGGGCCTTCACAGGCTGGGCTTATCCAGACTAGCACTCTCAATTGTAAAGAGTGGCAAAAATGGTCCGATGGTTTACCATCATGTGAAAAGGGCCATTTTGGAAGAATTCTGCCGATGCGATTTGGTTGGGTTTTTTACGAACATTGAGATGATCGATTTTAATTTGAAGTAAGTAGTGTAGATTAATTGCTTTAGGTAAATTAATAAAATGTTAGCAGTATACCTTTATTCAAACAATCGAGCTCATTAATTATTGCATTCGGTAAATGCGGTTACAATTCTTTATAACTTTAGTAAGATCCTATAACGTTCTCGAACTCGTGTAAAATCGGTAAGGCGCGTATAGAAGCGATCAAGGGCGTAGTACAAACCCGAAGGGCCGTTTAAGATCCCGCGGTAAAAGCTTCGTACTCATTCACACCAGGAGTTCTCACATACCGCAACTGTACCGGAAAGGAAAAAGAACCGGTAAAGCGCGAGTCGGACACGTGCACCGAGGGTTCCGTATTTCAGATAATATGGTTGGAAAATGCAAAAGAACATATTCGTTTTGTTATGATGTCCATCCATCCATCCATCCTTCCATCACTATCCACCTAGCCTAAATTATAAAAAAGATTTTTTAACGTTTTTGTTACATAGTACATACATAAGCACACGCCTTTATTCCCAGAGTGGGGTAGGCAGAGCTACAGAATTACTAACAACTCTAAAAACTTGTTAATAATTATGTAAACATATTTTGCACAATTAGGGTAAGATGTTTACCAGTGTATTAGTCTTTATTTTCGTAGTCGTTTATTACGACATCCACGGGAGGACATGGAGTGGCACTATTCTAACCCGGCAACCAAGCGGGGGGTTTTGTAAATTTTTCAAAAACTGTAACATTTGACAACTTTATTTAATTTTTCATGGTTTTTTTGTCCATAAACTTATAATAATGGAAAAGGTAATTTTTTGTACATTTTTAGCCAAAATGCTATAAATCCAAAAGTAGGTAAGTACGTACTTGAATTTTTCAACCTCCCTATATTTATGTAAATAATAACAGATTCGGGCAAGCACATTATACACTTATGCTAAATTATAAGCTCATAGCTTCTATAGTTTCACAGAAAAACAGCTGTGATATACGGGAAGGGTTCCTTCTTTACCATTTTATCACGGAACCGTAAAAACGATCGTTGAAAACCCTATAGCAGCCCGAGTGAAAACGTCAGGAGACCCCAACACTACACAAATATTACAGAATAACAAGTGTGAGATTTAGAGCACGTTGAACGCCACGAACTAGTTAGTGAGTCAAATTTGTACGGACATTGGGCAGACGGGCACCGAGCGCGTCAAGAATTCGGCGCTGTGTAGCACTTTATAGTGTAATGAAGGTTAATTTGGCTCAAATAGCATGCATAGTTAATTTACGCTTTCATCTGCCGAACCTTGGCGAGCCTTGAATAAGTAATTCAGCAGAACGAACTCTCGTTCCTTTAGAAACATTCAAAAAAGTGTGTTCTGAACTTGGTTTCAAGAGATTTTTTTGGTGAACTGGGTCTCCGTTCTGACCGATTAAAACCCGGATATTATTGTAATTGCACATATGTGAATGTTTTAGATTGTGGGTGGTAGAACTTGCGGAGGGTTCATCCATCGTAACCATCATCTTACCCGGTAGCTCTACCACCAAGAAGTAGAGTTGGCTCTGTTATGCATAAAGGTATTCCATTTAAGACGTCATCCAAGACATAACTAAATCGCAGCCCCAGACATCGTCCGTAGAAGACACAGACTTACATTTTAATGTAGCACAATTTATAAATTTACGTTTGTAGGTATTCTGATGTGTACATATTTCCTTATTGTAAAATTTAATTTACTTTTTAAAGGTTCAGGATACGTAATGTCAATTTAAATAAATATTTATTATGCAATTATTGACTATGATAAAAACATTCTATGCAATAATTACAAAACAAACGAGTATCATCAGAACATTCTAAGTGGCAACATTCAGGATTTATTTTAAAAACCAAATCAAAACAAGCATTTCACCTCCAGAATCCTAAAACGGCTTTTACAAAAATCACTCTCGAATATTTACCTAAAAAACGTGAATGGGTAAACACTAACACGAAAACCTTTAAATATTTACGTTGAATGGGACCCACAGGAGTGGTCGGGTAACGGCCACAGGGCAGGTTATACGACTCGATGATTTCAAGGCATAGACAGGTTTAATCGAATGAAGTCTGGGAGTCCCAGTAGAGTTATTATCACGATTCACTGGAAAAAGTTGCTTCCCGAGTGAAAGGTTCATTAATATTACTGTACACAACTAATATTATCATAGCTAGCTTATTCCCTGTTATTTTCAACTTGCAACGCGCTTCTTGCTATTTCCCGCGAGTGTAATTTAGATTGGTTGCAAAATGTTGTTTTTTTCTACTTAACTACATAAAACCCATTTCGATTTTAATATATACTTGTATAAACCTTCCGTGAAAAAATATGTAACTGAACGTAAAACCCCATCGAATTCCGTTGCGGGGTTTAGGAGGAGTTAGCGAATGTACAGACTGACAGATAGACAAGCGATATCAACGGCGCAAGATCGTGAGGTCATCCAAATAGGGGCCACTGTGGTTCGCCACGGCATGCATTAGGTACCTACCCTGTAGTCGATTATCGAATTTGAGATCAAAATCTGAGTTCCCATCTTGATTATGTAGTTATTTTAACATTGTTTCATAAAAACATGAATGAGAACATTGAGAACTCGTGTAACTGGTGAACGTGTGTATACATAATATTGATAGTACCTATAATTAGTCCAAAATGCATTAATTACATCGAATGTGCGCCCGTTGAGGTTAGGATTTTGATCTCGAATTCGATCACCGACAAGTGGCACCCAGATTGACACATGGAGTAACTTTCTTAATCTCTATTTAGGTATTCTACATTTTACCTATAAAATTAGGTTCATGTATGTTTTTCAGGTATAGTCTGAATGTCTATAACTTCGTGCCTTTCTGTAGGACAAATTATAAAAATAAGGTATCGTTAAATGGTTCTTAATCCCAGGAGGGTCATGGTATTTTAGTCAACAAGAACAGGCAGTCCCATTTTTTACTTAATAAAAATGCGATATTGACTAAGGCCCTGTCGTTGTCTATATCGTCAGTTATAGCGTCTAAACGTCATGACCATTTACAAGTCATATCGTAATATTTACAGCTTCATTATCGCGGCGCAGTAATTAAGACGGTATCGGGCTCGTTAGGTCCTCAGTCAGAGTGACATCAAGCAAACCGGGTCTTATTCCGTAAGCTAGTTGCCATCTGCACAAGTTGGAGAGCGTTCTCCAACAAAAGAGCTAATTTACAATGTAATTGCTGAGGAAAATTCATAAATAAGTTTGCTTTCGAAATAGACGTTTCACGACTAGTGGTTCTTTTTTTCGAAGGGGGGTAGACTGCAGTGCTTGGGGGAAAACATTTAGGAGACATTAAGGCCGCCGGTGCCAAGTTTCGTCTCTGTTTTTATGCAGAAATGTTTGGTCGGTATTTAAAATAACAGCCATGTAACCGACAAATGACGCTATAGTTCCAGTTTACGACAGTGTTAAGTATTTTCCTATGTAGGAACTTGTGAATCGTAGTCAAGCATACTCAATCCTAAAATTCGTCTGAGACAAGGTTAAGTTGTGTGTGATAATTTACTGGGTTGCATTGGTTATTGCTTTATGTTGTAAAAAAATATTTTCTGGTCTCTATTCTACTAGGTAAAACAATATTAATTTTGTCTTATAATATAGTATTGTTTTTCACTCAACCGCCGTTACTGTCAAGTAAATACCGGCTATCGTAAGTTTGACAATACGATAACATGTCAAAGACAATATGGTTTTACCCAGTAGAATAAGTAGAGGCCCTAGGCAAAATGTATAACGCGAAAAGGATTGTCGAAAAGTGTCATAATGTATGGTATGGTTCTATTCCAAGGTTAACTGGAAGAGATCCCATATAGGATAAGTTCGCCTATGTACATTATTAAGACTGATGCAAACGTGTCTTGGAATTGTTTATGTGTAATAAAGAGTTTACATACATCATACATATGTATGGGATTGACTGAGCTCTCGGCGCGACCGCCGACCGTCCGACACCTTACGTCAATCGTATACATTTGCAATAGCGACAACGTTGTTGTAATGCATCTTGTCTATAGGTTCACTGAACTGCTTTACTGTCACTATACTAGCGGCGAGATAGTAAGTCGGTCTTAACAGCTGTGATTCTAGTACAAATAATATACTATCCCAAAAATATTTTCAGATTTTATTAAGGCAAAAGAGGACTTCGATGACATTAGCAAAAGCAATGTAAGTTACGTGATGGACCCCTTCGCCACGAGGTCGCTTTTATGTTTATTGGGCGGGCGACGTTTGGCGAAAGGGTCTTAGTTTGCACTTACGGTAATGACGTCGATAACAATCGACAACGGCGGACGGACGACGGACGGACGATGAACGGACCTATAATTAGATGTCAGCGTTTAAGCTAGGATGCTTAGTAGTCATGTTTGAAGGTTAGAACGAAAATAGAAGTGTCACTCGCTTCTTATCAGATTTTGATTCGCCTTGTTACCATACTAGCGAAAATAAACATATATACATATAGTTTAGCGGGCCTAGTATGGCTGCGTCTATATCGCGTGTCAACTGTGGATAAAGCATCCGTCACTTTTTGACACGTGTACTTATTTACCTGTCAGAAGGTGACAGATGCCTAACCCAAATTTTATCACTTTTTAAACGCAGCCATATGAGGCTCCCAGCATAAACTTTGCGATCCTTTTTTCTACGTTAAGACTTATCGAACCTAACCTTAACCTTAACCTTAAACTTAAAGTGCTGTTTGAAGAACGAGGGTTTACGATTACCTTCTGTTTAATATTAATAAAAAGATCTTAGTGAAGATTAAAGGCGGCCAATTCCATATTTCCTGAACTATACCTAATAAATAAGACAGTATACATGTATAACTAAGGACTGATTTTTCGATCTCCAGATAATACTATCTGTCAAGTAAATTGTAGCTCTGTTCTTTTCTTCGTCGTAAGAAAGATAAGGACAGAGCCATAGTTAATTTAATAGCCACATATAAGTTTCATGTTTTTGTTAAGTTAAGAAACTAGCATCCTATTTAAAATTAACAAAAACGGGATGTCTATTATAAACAGAACCCAATTAAACTGAGATGTGTCCTCATTCATAGGTATACGACTTTTCACAAAATAACCCACTTGAGTTCTGTTCCAGCGGCAAATCTAATTTAATAATAAAACCAAAACAGGATCCTTTGATACGAGATTCCAAGCCTGACTCCCGCAAATCCATTTAAATATAGTAATTATAATTATTTTGAGACGCAGCGTCGAGTAAGTAATCATATTCGTTACTCATACTCATATCATGCTCGTTACTCATACTCGTATCATACTTGTACGTGACGGTTACGTAACTATTTCATTAGGTATATCTTATTATTTGTATGCTCAGGTAGGAACCTATGAATAGGAAGGTTTTAGCATCACACTTTGCTGTCTGTCGTCTGTATGTCTGTCAGTATGTCGCTCAAAATCTATGGGATCACCCCAATACATTTTGAGCGATGGAAAAGAAAAGCGTGGCGTTTGCATTTTGGCTAGGGTCCCGGCTTTTCTCGGTAACGATTAAAAGTTGGTAACCTATCAACTTAAAATTTTAGTAAAATAATATTATTTTCACCTCAGCAGCTCAAACAAGCAGGTTTTGCTGCTTAAAAACAGTGAGCAAAATTCAATTTTGCTGCGAGCGAGAGGTAAAGTAGCTTTTTAATTATTTTTTTTAAATGCCGTGAGCAGTGCTGGGGCTACTCCCAACATTCGAAAAAAATTGAACTTCACTTTGTTTTGTCACTTTCACTTCGATAGGAAAAAAGCGAGAGATAGAAACAACTTGATTCGAAGTTCGATTTTCAAATTCCACACATAGTAGGCCCAAAAAGAAACGCACGTTCGGATGCACGCATAACCAACCATAGCCATAGACAAGGCCTAGTTAGGTTTTTTTTAAAGCCACAGACTACATAAAGCTGTATAAAGTTGTGTTTGCGCTACGGCATTATCAAGTTGAGTGACAGGTTTTATCTGTTTCATGTTTATTTTTTCCACTTTTTATTTTATTAGTATTTTGCAAAAATGCTTGTGCTTGATGCATATGCGATCGTGTCGTTATTTAGTCGTGTATTTACCAAATCGTCACAACGGAAGATCTGCGTTGGCCCTACCAGCTTCACGCTGTGTTGTTCTCGCTGCTGAGGTGAAAAGTTGTATGTCTCACACGAGGCCAAAGTTTTTTACGTCTCGTATCTTACCTCGCTACGCTCGTGATTCAATAATAGAATCCTTCGCTTACTCGGGATTCAAAATCATCACTCGCAGCAAAAACCAACTTGGCTCTCTTGTTGAACAAATAACTATTAACAGATTAGGAGGTAGGGTAGAGTAAAATGGGGCCATATTTCCACATAGTTATTCATCTATGGCTAAAATTTACACATAAAAAAACTGCTATAAATAGTCTACACTTAGGACTAGATTATACATATGTTTCCTTGTCTAGCATACGAAAAAATAGAGATTTTATCAGCTTAATATTCAAGATTCGCCACATGCCGCATCATACCGTAGCGTTACTGTTACATAACTGCTTCATAGATTAAGATCCGCAAAATTCCACGCAGATGGTAAACTGGCATTATTCCAAAAACCAGTGACGTCGACTCATACGGGAATCGATAAAATGCAAAAGTTATTCTGTAGAAACAATAGCTGCGTACAGATACCGCCGCCATTGAAACAGAACCATTGAACTGGAGTATGTGGATAGCGGCTGGAGAGAGGAATATTTTTCAATTTTAGATCGTTGCTTTACCTGTGGTTAGAGAAAAAAGTGCGGAAATTTATTGACTGTGGAATACGAGTAGATCAAAGAGATCTTTCAACTCTTTTACCCAAGTTTCTTGACTTGTCTTTAGAAGACGAGAAAACTTAGTTTAAAGAATTTTGTATTGTGATTCTATTTTTATGTTTAAGATCTACGAAATTATTATTTCAATATTTTTGTCGTCTACTGTATAATATCGTAGTACTCGTACGAGTATTTAAATTGATAAGTGATTATAACTTCCACTGTTTCTTTCCTAAGTGTAATATGAATCGAATCCGACATATCGCATTTCAACAACCTAATGCTCGTATCGTAAACTTTTACAAACTTTCTCAGGTTACTTATATCCACCGTAAATGTGTATATATAGTGTAACCGAGCCAATAAGATGAATGTGCCGTAAAAGAAATTTAAAAGTAAAGAAAGTATTTCTAATACAAACACAACAGCTGAGTACCCTGTGACTCACGGCTTTCTGTAAGCACAAGCCTCATGAGGATTAATATTTAACGCGTTTTTTTTTAATTTGTTTACCTACACTGGTAATAAAGAGGAACGATTTGTATTTTTGTATGTTTGTAACGAATAAACTCAAAAACTACTAAACCGATTAAAAAAAATTTCACCATGACCTCTACAATCCCTGAGTAATTAATAGGCTATGTTTCTTTTTTCCGCGCGGACAGGGACGCGGGCAACAGCTAGTTTAAAATACAAGTTAAATTATAAATATTTAAAAGTTCACTGCACACAGCGAGCGAAAACCAGTTTATAACTTTTGCGATAATGACGAGATGTAGCTGGGCCTTGTGTAGAACGACCACCATGTTACCCTTTACCTATCCTACCGCCCACCATGGGGATAAGGCAGAGATGACTAGCGTAGAGGCATTCTATCTAAGGCCTCAGGGTTTGCAAAGTATTTGTAGACTTGTGATGTCATCCTAAAATGCAATCTTGACATTGTGATTGTCTTCACAGATTGGCTTCAGAGTCGATGTACCACACTGAAAAACCGAATGGGTTGATTTTACTAAATTTTAGGACCTACCCATGAGTTTCGTTGAAGTAACACCTAACCTTAGTAAAAGCAACATATTGAAAAGGTTGCTTCAACCTTTTTCCTGGTTAAAATAGGACTTACACGTGAGTTTGGTTGAAAAACTCACGTGTAAGTCCTATTTTAACCATAAAACTAAGTAAAATCAACCCATTTGTTTTTTCAGTGCACGTGGCCTGTCGTCGGTGACAGTTTAATACCGCGTAACTAACAAATTGAATAAGATGCAAAATACACCTTGGCGAGCATATCAGTAAGGTACGTTTTGCAACTTATAGAATTCGATAGTTTGCCTTCTCCATACAATGCCATAAAAAACCTATGTTTTTTTTAAACCAACTTGATCAGGAATTCCTTACAGACATTACAAAAGCAGAAGAATGTTCAGCTCATTGACTTTTTTATCCGTATGTGTCTCGTCGAAACACGTTAACTCGAAAAACGAAATTACTTTGCTTTTACTTGCCCGCTTTCCGAACTCGACTGACTTTGTAAGAGCATAAATAAATTACCTACTTATAACTTTCCTTATTTGTCCGCGTATTTTATTACACGGGTACAAACGTTATTGTGGTACAATACAACTTAATGCGATACGTGTGTAATTCGTTCTGGAAGTAAACAAAGTAATTATTAATCGTTTATGGTGACATTAATTAATCTTTAAGCGTTATCTATTACTATTTGCCTGCAACTTAGTTCCTATGAAATCCAGTTATATTATCACATTTTCCTTAATGGATAACTTTTATGTAGGTACACAAATTAACGTACCACTCTTTAAGTGTACCCTCTCGTATATCTTTGTTGAACAAAATACACGTTAATCTATATTATGTTGCTGAGGTGATAGAAGGACCAACAAATTATTTCACTCATTTTCTAATATTAAACCTTAGTTTGATTACAGTAGGTACAGTCAATAGGTAGTATTAGTAAATTGGAAAAAATACGTTTGTATTTTTTCACGAAGCTAACTAATAGATGTGAGATTGGTAAGAATGAAGAGACCAGGTTTAGCAGCAGGTTGCAGCGTGAGACGTTACGACCGCCTGCATGATGGACTGATGACTAAATAAATGCAATTGCAGCCCGTACTAGATCGTTCTCTCTGGAAAAAGAGGATGATCAGCAGTGGACGACTACAGGCTGAAATGATCATGATGATAATGAAGAGACAGAAATTGACCCAACTGATTTTTACAACACTTATCTAACAACCAATGCTGTTTCAAAGAAAATAAATATAGCCTATTAGCAGTTCCCGTGTCCACTTCGTTGGGCAAATCATTTTTTTTTGAGTTAATAATTTTCTTGCTAATTCACGTTCCCGTGGGAATTTCGGGAATTCCTTTCTTAGTTCACCTCTACGGTACCTAAGCTACGTCCCTTCCAAATTTCAAGTGCCTACGTTTAGGCTGTGCGTTGATATGTCAGTCAGTCAGTCAGTCAGTTTCTCCTTTTATATATTTAGAAGATATTATATCACACCCACCACAGCCAAGACGAATCTAACGACACCTCATATGTTAAAATCCATCAATCCGTTTATGTTGCTGAGCGCACCGAAGAAATACATACAGATGTAGTGCAAAATGATTTTCCTTCGGGAAAACTCGGATCTCAATCGGAATACGATGGAACTTTATTGTTTAGTGTCAAATGACAAAGTGACAAATGACAGCATTTGTCATTTGACACTAAACAATAAAGTTCCATTTTAATGGACATGAAAACGTCACTCATTTAATACAATCATTGATTGACAGTTCGGGTGCCATCGTATTCCGATTGAGATCCGAGTTTTCCCGAAGGAAAATCATTTTGCACTACATCTGTACATACTTACCTACATATCGTACATATAAAACCGATAAACTAAATACATACGAAACCTGAGGGGCTAATATGGCTGCGTTTATTGCGTGACAAAAAATGTAGATAAAACATCCGTCACTTTCTGATACGTATATAAATACGAGAGTGACGGATGCTGAACGCGACCATACTGGGCCTCCATTCACAAGAATGTCAACGAATTTGAACTGGATCGGAAGTCCGGCCTGGATAAGAAACGGTGTCCTAACGTGCGGTCAGCGTGGGCGTACATTTGCAGCACAAATTGGATACGCAACGCACCTGGAGGGCATTTCAGAGACATAGCCAGAGAGCTGTACCATCTGGCTGTGCAGTACTTGATAGTTCATAAAGCGTTGGTGTAGCGGAAAACGGCGTGACGGTATTATCATCATCACATACATACACTCGAAAAACATAACCGTCCTTCCGACGCAGTACACGACTTCTAGACAATAGATTCATGTAAATTAAATACCAATTCGTCGCTGATAATGTAATAATTCCGTATCCGTAGCGCGAATGTTTATATAACATCGCTGGGTGTCGGTCGACGACCGACTGATAACGATTAGGGTCAAGGACATAACTCTTCTAGATCGCGAGCCACTCAACCGGCAGGTCACGCGCAGGTCACTCGAAGCTCTACGTATAGTGCTTGATTGCAGACTATCATGGATATACGGGTTTATGGAATGTATTGTGTGTTCTTCCGAATCCGGTGATGTTTAGAAAACTACTGTAACCTAGTGATTTCTATATCGTTATTGTTTGTCTTGCTTTACCTTTAATAAGGAAAGCTAGGTAAGAGTAGGAGAGCGAACTGTAACATTTCAAATGTACCTATGTCCATTGGTAGGATACAGAACGAAGGAACATGGCCTCTACTCCACTTGTTTTATATCATATAGCGACCCGCCCTCGCTTCGCTTCGGTTTATGTGAGTTTTCGGTAACACCCGTACATAAAACAAAGTTTATTATACATGAAAACCTTCCTCTTGAATCACTCTATCTATTAAAAAAACCGCATCAATATCCGTTGCGTAGTTTTAAAGATCTAAGCATACATAGGGACAGACAGCGGAAAGCGACTTTGTTTTATACTATGTAGTGATTATTCTATAATAGCCCTTATTCATTTGCCAGTAAGAGCTACGTCAGCAAAAGTTTACAATACTGAAGCAAGACAGGCTTAAATATATTGGTATAAAGCTTAGGAAAATGACAAATGTAAGTTAATTTCTAAGTACACACTTCAATCTCGTGTCGTCGTCTCCCACACTTTTAACCTAGTTCATGTTTAATACCTTTCCCACTCCGTCCTAAAACTACTTTCTTCTTATCCCCTAGACACTATCCTCACGGAACAATACAAGTTATTAATGCAGGACCTACCAACAAAAGGGCTATTGCAAAGTTATTATGTTTATCTACAATAAACACAGCGAATTAATCCCCAGTTAGCTCATTAAGGGCAAACAATGTTTTTATCTCGTGATAAATGGGTCGGCGGCGGGTCGTGGCGAATCTTCTATTTTCTACTCTGTGCCGGAATGGATGGTTCAATTAATTAACTTGAGTATCTATAATACGTTGGATGCCATGTACGACGATGGAGGGTTTTGTATCACTACATATTATAAAACAAAGTCGCTTCCCGCTGTCTGTCCCTATGTATGCTTAGATCTTTAAAACTACGCAATGGATTTTGATGCGTTTTTTTTTGATAGATAGAGTGATTCAAGCGGAAGGTTTTTATGTATAATAAACTCTGTTTTATGTACGGGTGTTACAGAAAACTCACATAAACCGAAGCGAAGCGAGGGCGGGTCGCTAGTATTTAATAATATTGTTTAAGAATTGATGGTTGGATGGAAAAAACTCCGTAATACAAATGTCCGTCAAGAGGCTTGTTTTCTAGGCTTTGGAAGTCTTTGACACATTTTTGTTGCGTCAGTATTTACTAATTCTTAAGTCATGGAGCGCCAAATGTCTTTGGATACTTACTGTCAGGTTATCTTAGTTTTAACACAGTTTTCACGTTTAAAACTGTTTAGCCTGTCATAAGATGCTCAATGCCCTTTATCATTCAAATTACCATCTTTTCGTTATTACAGTGAGTAGAGTTCATAAATATATGTACACTTGAGTACCTTGTCACTTTAATCGCTTTGACAATTCATATGTCGCAGTTTAAACATGACATTAAATAGACAAGGTACTAAAGTTACACACATATAAAGTCGACTGTACCATTTCTACTTCTTGCGTAGCATTTTGTTTTAAAGCCTACTTGGGTTTGTCTCTCCAAGCTTCTTCCAATTTTCCCTATTTACACTTTAGGTACATGTTTCTTTGAGATTCCAGCTCGCCCTGATCTTCGCAGTACCGGTCCATAATTGGCTGTCACTTGGGCCTGGTCCCGTCCAACAAGAGGAAAGTTTATCCGGGAATCCTTACTCATTTGTCATTTAACCTCGGATCAACTTATTACGCCAGTTTCCTGAAATTTGACCTAGTTTTCTTAAAAAGGAATAAATCCTGTAAAGGGCAATATTTTATGTATTTCAGTTGCGACTTCAAACACTACATTTCGGCAAAAGTTATCTTATCTCGAACTGCAGAAATAGATCTAAAACTTACCTACTTACATATTTTTAATTATTGTATTTTATGATTGTTCGATTATTTTTTTGCAACACCCATGTTACAATGTTAAACCAACGAGAATTCTATTTTATTTATTACACGCATACGCATATTCTTATTTCTCTAACTTACTACGAACTATGAGCCATATCAAAAAAAACCTTCAATAATATTTTATAAAAAAAACATTTACTTATTATGTAAACAATTAAAGCATTTTTCATTCTCTATATGAAAACAAACAAGTCATATACATCACCATTCATCATTTATTTATCATAATAATAGCCTTCCGTGTTTTCGTGGCGTCGCTCTGGTACAATAAAACTCGCATAAGTGAAGAAATCTCATTCCGGAATCCGATTACATCGTGTAATAACACGTAGATTACGTGTAACATATGTTATTACATGAAATACGTTTTCGAGGAAGCGTAAAAATATTTTTATATGACGAAAATAGACGCCTGTAATGTATCCATAACAGTATCGATGGGTATTACGAATTCTAAAGTAGGTGCGTGGTGCGGCCTGGGTCGAGGCCTGGGATATTTATATCCAGGCAGGTGTGACACTCTCTCGAATAAAATAATGTAAAATAATCATGGGGGTTTTTATGACATGACTATGCAGTTCATTTTACGGTGAGCGTAAAGGACGGAGCTACAGCAGTTACATAACTCTGTCCTTTTCTCTCATCGTAAAATGAATTGCACAGATACGTCATAATAACCCTACAGAGGGGTTATTATGACATAGCTTTGCAATTCATTTAACGGCGAGCGTAAAGGACAGAGCTATAGAAGCTATAAAGCTCTGTTCCTTTCTCTCAGCGTAAACTGAACTGCATAGCTATGTCATAATAACCGGTCAGGTCCATATTTGACAACGTCTAAAAAATGTCTATATATTTCTTTATTATCTTTTGTCCTTACTGTCGATTTGCTAAGATATAAAATAAAGCTAGATGAAAACCTAAAATCCCAGTTCGGTCATGCGTCATTCGCCTTGAAAGATGCACGTGGCATCATTCCCCATTTTATTTACGGGCCGAAAAATGCCGTGTTATAACCGTTCACTGTAAAAAGTGGTAAAACCAATGTGCTATTGTGATCTTATGACTCATTGGTTTATACGTACCGACAAAGAGTAATAAATCTTATTATGTAACAAGACTTAGTTCTGCATCCAGAGTGATTTGTTAAACATATGCAGAACCAACACTGTATTTGAAAAAACAATGAATGTGCCAAAATTATGCAAAAATAAATAAAGCGCTTCACGCACCAGTCTTTATAGTAGACTAGCTGTTCCCTTGTCCACTTCGTTGGACAAAACATTTTTTTGAGTTTATAATTTTCCCGCTTATTCCCGTTCCCGTGAATTTCGGGAATTCCTTTCTTAGTGCACCTCTACGGTACCTAAGCTACGTCCCTTCCAAATTTCAAGTGCCTACGTTTAGCCGTTTAGGCTGTGCGTTGATATGTCAGTCAGTCAGTCAGTTTCTCCTTTTATAGGAGAAAATTCAGAGTTTTGACACATTTTCCTGCTCAACTACGCGTGAATACATTTATTTCTTATCGTATGTTAGTTTCATTGTTTTATATAATGCTAGGTTAAGTTTTAAAATTGTATATTTAAAAAACGACTAACTGTTGAGTTTCTTGCGGCGCTTCTTCTCAGCAGTGGTCTCTTGCGAAGCGCTGGTAGATTTTTGACGTGTAAAAGTGCCCGTGCGGTCTACTTACTGAATAAACATCTTTTATATTTTATATTATCTTTATATATTTAGATACGATATTGCAGCTGTGTCTGGCGTTTAGTTCATAAGACTATATTGCGTTTTTAAGCGGTTAAGTCACTTACGCACAAGAAGCGGAAGCGGCGCGTTCCCCATGATAAAGAGTAATCCACCACCAAGGAAACGCTTTTTAGTAAGCATACGCGACGCACCGCTACGCACCGCCTCTGCTCTTATAGCACGGTTATGACTTTCAAGCTGCAAACGAGTAAATAAATATATCAGGGGGCAATGTCACACCAATTGACCTAGTCCCAAACTAAGCTCTAGGCTTGTACTATGGGTACGACGATAACGATATAAATACTTATATAGACAAATATATTACTTAAATACATAGAAATCAACCGTGACTTAGGAACAAATATTCGCGCTTATCACACTAATATCTGCCCAAATAAACTAAGAATAAGAATACGAATAGATTTATTGAATAACCATCTAATATCAAGATGGATAAATAAGGTACATTAAAATTCAAACGGTGAACAACTCAGGGTGTACAATATGAACTTAAAAATAAATTAACTTTTATTTATTCAACTTATTTTCAAAAACATGTATACAATTAAATCAATTTATAAATTGATTTAATTGTATACGTTTTTGAAAATAATTAAGTTACTCGCCAAACTGCTTACTCAGTTATTATGCACTATGTTGGTTTGTTTTCAAAGTCAAAAATAATATTAAGATTATAAAACCTTATTTAAAAGCCATGTCTTTAAGTGGCGCTTGAATTAACCAAGTGTTTTATGGTCTTTCTCTTCTTTTACTTTAATTTTCAAATCTCTCTCACCACGAGGCCCTGGTTGTTTGGAATGATTCATGGATGAATTACAAAATTCACATGCTATACATATATCTCACCTAGACATATGTATATGTGAGACGCAGCACTCGGCTATCAACTTCCTTGTCAAATTAAATGCGTGAAACTTCTAAAGCGTACTTCCTCGACCAATACGACGACTCGACCTTGTCACAGTTTATCCTGAAACAAACCAAGGTTGTATCTGTTTTGCACGATAGTTACACGCTCGCTCGCTCGCTCTATTCTATTCTATTGGGTAAAATTATATTGCTTATGACTTGTTATCGTATTGTCAATATTACGATAGTTCTTTAGTTCATGTACATGTCTTCGTTTGTTAATTTTGCTTTGTGTGGTGTTCAATAAAGCGTACAGTATGTGAGCACTTAGAAAGTGCTTCGGGTGCTTACTTCTCTCACACTCGCTCTTAATAAGAGCGTATGAGAGCAAGTGAGAGACAAGTACAAAGCCGAAGCACCTTCTAAGAACTATCGCACTGTAGTTATATTGTGTTGTTCTTTTTTACTTGACAGTAATGGCAGCTTAGTTAAAACATACAATAACATGTCAAAGGAAATACCGTTTTACCGAGCAGAATAGACGCCTATAATCCATGTTTTAACGTGAGGTATATGGTTTTCCGTAAATACATTATTGCATTTAAATTTCACTTCATAATGTTAATCGGTTTAAATTACATTTTCCATAAATGGTTGAATTTGCACAGGCCGCAATTTACAACCTAACTAAAAAAACACTACGCGTGATAAATATTAAATAGTCGTTCGGATTTACAGTTAAACCCGTCCACAAAATAGCATTGTATTTTATCATGTATACTCCATTAACGATATCCTTTTATTTGTTGCAGGTAAACGAATGAACGTCAGAAGCCGGACGTTCGGGACCAAATGGATGTTAACATTAACACATTCATGAATACTGTGGGATAAAGGAGGCTAATCTACAGCCGCGAGATCAATCATTATCATTACATAGTATAAAACAAAGTCGCGTCCCGTTGTCTGTCCCTATGTATGCTTAGATCTTTAAAACTACGCAACGGATTTTGATGCGGTTTTTTAGGGTTCCGTAGTCAAACTAGGAACCCTTATAGTTTCGCCATGTCCGTCCGTCCGTCCGTCCGTCCGTCCGTCCCCAGTTTAGCTCAGAGACTCATAGTACTAGAAAGCTGTAATTTGGCATGAATGTACATATTAGTCACGCCAATAAAGTGGTAAAATAAAATTTTGAAAAATATATTTTTTTAATGCACCTCCCCTACACGTAACGTGGGGATGTTTTTTTTTTTTCTTGCCTACCCCATAGTGTGGGGTGTCGTTGGATAGGTCTTTCAAAAATATTGCGGGTTTATGACAACAATTTTTCGATTAAGGGATCCGTTTATGAAATATTAAGCTTTAAAGCGCTATTTTTTGTTAGAGTCAAGTGTCCCCCCCCCCCCTACAGCCAAAACTACAAGTACTAAAAATCTGAAAAAAATCTTCAACGAAAGCGCATATAACGAATTTTAAAGGAAAACTATCACGGCTAAGTAGACATGATTAGTTCCTGAGATACAGGCGATTAACGGGTTTATACCTACTAAAAATCATCTAAGACAGCGCCAAATAACTTTAAATACAAAATTGTTTCATACATGTTGATTTTTGAGATAGTTTTTTGTGTTTGTCGTTACGGCTTCGGAACCCTACACTGAGCATGGTCCGACATGCTCTTGCCCGGTTTTTTTTAAAAGATAGAGTGATTGAAGAGGAAGGTTTATATGTAAATTTTTTATTTATTTTATGTACTGGTGTTACAGAAAAACTCATATAAACCGAAGCGAAGCGAGGGCGGGTCGCTAGTTTAGACATAATAATATGTAGTGATCTCTTTATACATGCGCTATGTATAATTTATTAAATGACGCATGCTTTGTTTAGTGTTTTAGGTGTTTTTTTTTGTCCTGTGTATTTATTATACGATGTGTTTAGCCTTATTACAATCGTATTGGTTACGATTCGGTCGGCTAAACTATCAACGTTATAAGAACTACCACAAGTTAACAAGATGATAACTATGTCTTTAAAGATAAAGTTGAATGAAATCCTTAATTAATTTAATTTATTTTCTAAATACTTGACCGCTGCCCCAGCCCAGCGCCGCCGTACAACCAAAGAAGGCAGCTAATTACAATGTAGTAGTCTATTGGTAACAACGAAACATTTTAAATGCTTTTATACTATTACCTATTACAATGCAGTTAGCCGCTTTTTTTGGTAGCCGCACGCGGCTACTTAGTTAGAGGCGGCTTGTTTAGCGCCTAGAGCCTAATACTGCGATCCTACCAAAGAAGGCGGCTAACTGTAATGTAGTAGTGGAAGCATTCTATACTCTATTGGTAACCATAAATGCTTACACTATTACTATGCAGTTAGCCGCCTTCTTTGGTCGGACAGCAGAATATCGTACAAACGTACTAAAATTTCCCCAACCACTGCGTGCTTGGCGTTTTCCCTATAGTTACCCACCTACTCTCTAGGTGACACTCTAGTCTCTAGGCGCTAAGCAAGCCGCGTGTCAGTGCGTCCGAGTACGTAGCCATAGCTAAGATAAATAAAGCGTGCGCAGCGGCGATGAGGCGATTTTTTTTGCACTTCAGTCCGCTGCCCGTCATACCTATCGTCATGGCCGGCGTAAACGTAGTCATCAGAATTTAAGGCCCTTAATAATAAAAGTGATACTGGCGAATCCAATCTCACCTATGTGATCCTTGTTGCAATAACTAGGCAGATAGGAATACATCAATAAGTACCTGATGGGTTGTAAATTTGACAAGAATCTCGGATTTGATCACGTTTGATACAGACTCTGAGCTTTTACTTTGACGTATCTTGAGACGGGCATCACAGCGGCCAAAGTTGTAAGTTTGTTTTGACGGTTATAATATCAAATATAGCTCAAAGGTACACCTCTCTTTTGAAAAAAATTTTTTATGATAAAATGACTTTTTAACTTTGCCAATTTATACCAGATCAGTGTTCATCAGTGACAATAAAATTAATTGGCTGAAACGAATATCCTTTTGGAGAGCATTAAA
This sequence comes from Acleris laterana, assembly GCA_963966035.1. Lineage (NCBI taxonomy): Eukaryota > Metazoa > Arthropoda > Insecta > Lepidoptera > Tortricidae > Acleris > Acleris laterana. The sequence goes on from OZ014451.1 coordinate 6,292,796, forward strand.
AGCTACTCGTATGTAAATATTCCACATCGTTGAGGAGCAAAGCCAAATCCGCGGAGTTAAATTTATCGTTCCGCTGAGCATTGAGTTTTATAACATTGACCGATGTTGCGGTTCGGTCAGCTTTTATTAACAACACAGTCGAATTTGTTAAAATTTGTTGGCAAACGAGTAAGTCATGTGGTGATGAGTTAAGCAACCAACGCTGCGTATATTTGATCAAAAGTACTAACCCCTTTATAGTTTTCATTCCATTGTCACTTTCTGTCCAATTCAAATGTCATAGTAACTCATAAGGACACAGCATATATCAAGCACATTTTAGCTAATGTGATGTGTTGGCAGTCTTCAGAAGTCAAGGGGAAAATCATGGCACAAATGCTATGAGCTCCAGATGCCTAGGTCCATATAAATATACGTCCTATAATTTTATATCGGGTCCGCGATTTCTCTATAGTATTTAATAAAAAAATATTGTCTATTCGTGACAAACATTGTTAATGAACAAGAGTTTTTTTTCAATTTATAATGTCTTTCTCGTTTTAAGTAACTAATCGGGCTCTATTCTATTCGATCAAATCTAATCGTTTCTGACATGTTATCGTATTGTCAACGTTATGATGGCTAATTTGTTTGACACTACCTAATGGTAATGGCATAGAGCTATTATCACGTCAAACCATAGAACACTATCATTTTTGACGTATCTCGAGACGAGCATTAAAGTTGAGATTAGTTTATTAATACGGTCCCATGGGCTTACATTGACGAAAACAAAAATAAATCCAGCTTTAAGATACACTATCAGCCTCATAATATAAGTATCTGCACACTTGTGTACCTTATCGCTTTGACACCTTTGACAGATTAGAGCAGTGCAAACATGACAATAAAGTGTGCAGCTACTTTTGACGCCGATCATACTTGTACTCACATGACGCGATTTTAAACGATTTATCACATATATTGGCACCGCTGCCTCGCGCCACGCATGCAGAGATTTTACCCCATACCTTGTTTACTGGCTTAATAAAGTTAACTGAGGTGAATCCTGGCTTCCCGCCTAAGGCGAGCTCACGGTGATTCGCGAAAATCTCATTTAACCGCCAACTTGAACACTAATCCCGGCCGTCACGCGCGAATGTTTAAACTGCAGAATTTGCATGAACCTCACAAGTTCCCCTTCATATCTGTGGGGGTTATTCTCATATGTACATACAAGAGAACTTCTTACGCATAAATTTATTTGTTATAATTCTATGTACAGTGTGTAAATGGTATACGGGCGTTCCTTTTAACTGTGGTTAGTATAACCCCTACTGAGCACATTTAGGCAGCTTTTGTTAAAATTAAATTAAAAAAAAAAGATACATAATAATTTAACATGCAATGTATAACGAACAATGCAATTAATTAAACATTACGTACTTACCTGACAGATGGACTTCGATGTACATTGCGGGTCGATAGTATGTTCAAAAATTAATAACGGTGTATACGTTAGCGTAATCAAAATAATTATTTCTGTTAATGATTAGTAGAGTCTTAATCTATGTGTCCAGTTTTAATAAACGCCCGTATACCATTTACACACTGTATATTCCATAATAACTAATCATAAGTGACTATAGGCATAAACTCTTATGGCATAGGCTAGTTTCGCATACTACAACTAGGCAGAAAGTCCACTACTTAGTGTGACAAGTCTCATGACCAAGACGCGCCTTAAACCCTTACATCTAAAATGCTGAAACCTACCTTAAAATAAGTTATTAACAATGGTGTAAATTAATCAGGGGCTCTATTTTATTTAGTAAAACCTTATTGTTTTACGTAGGTACTTATGTATGTAAAAAACGGGATAATAACAAACAACAAAACAGACAGAAACACAAAAGGTATGTACAAAAGCGAACGTATCCGTTGAAGGGATTCCAGCTAACCTTTGAGCGAATGGGAAATGTTTGAAATAATAAATAGACAATCGTACAACAGTGAAGCAGACGATGTTTTGCAATTAAGTTAATGTTAAATACTACCAATTTTAATTACTAAGATTAAATAAATAAATATGAAATGTATATAGCCGCCATTACTCTCAAGTAGTACGCTATCATTACATTGACAATACGATAACGCGTCAAAATCAATATGGTTTTACCGAGTAGAATATAGCCTGGGTATTTAACGATCGTGCAATATACACCGACCGTGGTTTGTTTAAGGATACGCTGTACCTAGGTCTAGAAAGTCCGCTTTAGACGCGTACGATAATAACACCCCTGCCTGTTCGGGAAATATGAAACGAAGATCTTCCTCTACTTAGCAAAATCGTATCTATTATACCAATCCTTTTGCTAACGCAGCCTTATCTGTGGCTCTAGAGGGTTTAATTTGCTTTAGCTAATTAAGTTGTAGATGTGTTCTTTAGACTGAAGAGAAATTACCACAAACGTCGCGAATTGCTGCGTGTGAAAGTTTCTGGCGTGAGAGATTGCTTTTGAAGAAAATTTGAGTTGGAGATTTAGACTACTAGTATTTAGCTTTAATGCAGTTAAGTATTTGTATGATCAAATTGTATATCTCTTGGTAATGTTTAATATTTCTAAATAGATGTAAAAAAAAATCAAATGGTTGGTGTTCTGTTAGAAGAATATGCTCAGGTTTATGTCACGTAACGTAAAATGGGGTAAGTAGTAGTAACCTAAAATGATGCATACGTTACTAATCATAAGACTGAAATTGTTTCCAATACACGTAACGTTATTGTCCATTTAATATTTGTTCTTATTTGTAACAAGTTGACTTATTATGGGTTATGTCTCTAAGTACTCACACCTTCATTCCTACTCACCCATGTAAAGGTATAACGCTTTAAAGAAATGAGAGAGTAAAAATAATAGCAGGTGGGCGGTCTGTTTAAGCGATTATATCACTAAGTAGAGAAGGCGTTTGGTTTCGAATATTGTGATAGTATTAATAACGACTTCGAGAAAGGAACGACTTACTGAGCGACATTCAATTAACAGATGTTCGAGATATTTTGAAGTTTTCAATTTTTGCTTTGGAAATTTTCAAAGCCTTTATGTCCAAACGTTAGAATTTTTCAATTCGTATTAAGTAATAAAAAGTTTTTTTGTTGTTTCTTCTATTTCAAAACGCATATATTCTTCGTCTCTGATTTAATACATTATATACTTTTGTCCAGAAAAAATGGACAATTGTCACGCAAATCCCGGTACACAGCATTTGCATGAATTTCGCAAATTCCCCTTCCTAGCTGTCCGGGAACAGGGAAGAGATCTCATTACCACACGCCGTCGCAAACTGCTGCGTATGAAACTTTCTGGCTTGAGAGATCGCTGTTGCAAATTTGGGAAATTGTTTATGGAACAGAACTGTTATATTCGTAATGGAATTTTGGTTAAAGGTTGAGTTTTTGCTGCGGTTTTTTTTACTCACCAACGTTATAAATTTAACTGTGCATTTGTGCATCTGTCAGTGGCATCGTAGCTCCGAAACAGATGGATCGATTAGAATCGTTTTTTTTAAAGAAAGATATTTTTATCTGCATAGTTGTCAGCTAGGTTTTATAAAAATTCGTTTGGCCCTTTAAGAGATAAAAGATCTGCCATTCATATCGCGGGTTTTTATTTTTCAAATAAAAACGTTTTAAGTCTTTGTTCTGTTGATCACGCAACTTTAACATCTATATGCAGTTGTCGGAATCGCAAGTATTTATGACCCCGTTGTTGTTAAACAAAGATGATTTTCCATCACACAGTTTGAGGTTCAACTTGGAATGCCTGGCACAGGCGGCAAACTCGAGATAAACTAACTTTAATCATCCAAGAGTTATCTATCTGCTGGCTGTTTGTTTGTCCCAGCTTAGAGAAAACATTAGTTGCCATTTACGATGCCAAGTTGCCAAAAACACGTTATTCTATGTTTGTGTTGTACCTACTCCATGTATTTTTCAGTTAAACAAGATTTAACAAGAACAAAAACCCGTTACCCCTGCAACATCAGGACAGGACCGAAAAGGTTTTTATATAGCCTATGATACTCCTGGGGTAAATATACCAATCCAATGATACGAGTACCACGAACTTTGAAATGTGTTTATGCGTTTATCGCGTAAAAAAATGTGGATAAAACATCCGTCACTTTTTGACATGTATATAAGTATGAAAGTAACGACGAAGTGCTGCTCACGCGATAAACGCAACCATACTAGGCCCACAGGAGGTCATAAAACAACATGTATACATACGGTCACACACCCGAAAAACATTCTGCCGTAATATCAAAGAAGGTTTCTGACTCCAATGTAGGTAGTCGAAGCATGGTAGTTTTATATTGGTAACTTTATTAAATTGAAAATACCGTACAGTTCGTCTTTGGTACCGCGGCAACTTTTTAGGTGGTCTGGTAATAACGGCAAATGCTCGGTGTTTTGTTTCAAAAGAATGCTCAGGTTTGTATGCGCCTTAAAGCTTCTATTATAAGGGTCTTAGCTCGTGGATCCGTCAAAGCTTTGTATTTCAAGACATAGGGATAAGAAAAAATCGATCTTACTTTGAACTCCAAACGATTGTGACGGCACAAGCGGGGGTTTAAGAATGCCTTGTCCCTTTCTCACTTCACACATGACCAAATCGTGAGAAAGAAATAGATCTTACCGAACTGCGAATTTTGTTATTGTGCCTCGTGTCGTTAGGGCCTCGTGTTGGTACAGATAGTAGGTAAGTTCACTAAGTACCTAAGGACTAACTAGTGACTTACGAGTAAGGCCTTGGATAAAGTTTTTGAATAACTCATACGGAGTTTTTGTGCGGAAGCCCTATTCTTCGGCGTATTCTTAACGGAGAAAACGCCCCGCCTAATAGACTAATATATCCAGTAGGTTCATACTTTCGTGAAATACTGTTTATCCTTTGGAGTTTTAAGGGTTACCTATTAATTATTATTATTTTAAGTACTCAATATACCTATTACATACTTGACCCACACGGAGGTGTTAGCTCTGAATTTGATTAACGCCAATGCAATGAGATAGAACAATAATGACAAGAGAGTTCGTGGCCACAGTTACTTTACAAGTTCCCAAACTTGATTGAATTCATTGAAACCTCGAGGCTCATTTCCAACTCAACCACGTATGGAACTAACTTGCTCTACTCAAGTGAAGTCTCAAGTTGAAACTACGACTCAACTCTAAAATGATTCTCCAAGTGTGACCCCAAAGCTCAATTAGTTTCAATCCCACTTCTGAAACGTGAAGACAAGCCGCTCCCTCACATAAATAGTTGACGAACGTTCTAGACTATTGTATTGACATGACATGGAATTGAACATAAAGTTTTTCGAAGTTCACGCATCGAAAGTTACGCATCGAATCCGATATAGATAAAATCAGGCTCATGGACAATTACGTCCTAGAAACAACAGAAACAACAAAAGTAATATCGCAGATTTTCATTTTACAGACAAATAAAACATTGATAATAAACAGTGATCGGAAAAGGAAGTGCCTATTTACCTAAACTCGCATCACGATCATCATCATCCTCATTTCTGCCGAAACACGTCCACTGCTGGACATAGGCCTCCCCCATCCATCGGTTTCCGTGAACCTGAGCCCACGTCGTTAGACCCAGTTGTTGGAGGCCTTCCCACGCTGTGTATACCTACCGGTACGCGGACGAAGGAAGTCTTCGAATATGAAGCAATGAATAAACCTAATGATCCCATCGGCCATCGGTTCTGCGAGCGATGTGCCTCGTCAACTGCCACTCAAGCCTAGCAATTCTTACGTCTATATTGCTTACTTTGGATCACCTCATTTTTAATTCGTTCCTTATATAGCCCTCTCCATTGCGCTTTAAGTGACTTATGTTATGAAGTCCATAATATGATTACGAGTATGTTATGATAATTTCAATTATGTTTTTTTATTCAATTTTATGCACTCACGTGAACGGTCCTCGTATTAAACAGTTGCGATTATTATCTAGTCTAGTCTATTTGTGCGTACATACTAATATTTAATTTAAATTTAACTCCGGCAAAAACGTGGGAGACATTTCGATGAAAAAGTACCTATTCTGCAATTTAATTTTCGACCGCCTAAGCCCATTACGTCACTCCGAGCAAGCATCCGACAGTAATTGCGTGGGCAATATTTACCAAATAAATCTTTGTTGGATATCGACTGAGTTATTTTCGTAAAAAGCGGACTGTTTGATCGAGGCTGGCTTTCTAAATAAACATGCGGTTATATAACCGCTACATGTAAATGAATAGAATTAGGGACTAAGTATACCCTTTTAGAAGGGGATTATTTGGCTGCTTTTATTTGTCTCTTCTTTGTTTTTTCTTTACATAGGTAGCGAGTAGGACAAAACAGCAATTTGGAAAACAATTAAAACAATATTGTTTAATGCCTTTAAGTACTGCCTCCGATCTGTTTCTTCCTTTAACTCCCTTCTACGAACTACCACCATCATGATCATGTACGATCGCGCACCAACTTGCCAGATTACTGCATATTTGCGCAATAACTTTTTTTTCATTGACAGGAGTAGGCAAACGTGCACACAAGCTACCTGACGGTTAGTGGGATTTCAAGAATACGATCACAAGACCACCTAAGACTGCAACACTAAGTACTAAGAAGCAATGCCTAGGTATGCTAGTTATTTCAACTGTTGTCTTATCCCCACATCGGAAAACGACAATGCAAATACTGCTACGTGGCTTGGATAGGTATAGGATATGAGGGTAGTAGTATATAATCGTCCCACTGCTGCGCTTCTGCTGTCATGGTGAGAGGGTCTAGACTATAGTCCCCACAGGTGTTCATTTTCATGCGTTTAATTTATCCTTAAGTTTTAACACGCCTGCTTACCTCATTACTTGGTAATTGTCTTTGTTTTATAACTTCGCTCTGTCTAGCGCAATCCTGATAAACTATAAACAAAAGTGTAGCTCATTTACATATATCATTATTTGACAATGGACTATCTCTAAGCCGCGTGCACCAAGTTGTCTCATTACTTGAACGGCGTATTTACCTCCCGATAGCTCGGGGCAAACGCTGCCGATTCCGTTTTATTCCCCGCATATTGCCCCTCTGCGGAACAGTTTGGCCAAATTAGGTAATCTGTGCTGTATTCATTCCTTGGATTTTCTTATTCCTTTATTTACATGTGCTTAGTAGGAATGATAAATACTTGATCGGAAAGGATGTTCAAAACGTGACACAATGTAGTTTGAAAATCTTGTTAACAATTTTTTATTTTATTAAGTTAGGGCAATCATAGTTTTTTATTACTTTTAAAAGTCCATCTCAGCTAAAGATGTTTTTAGTTAAGATTGTTATTGTTAATGGCCTGCAAACTAATCAATGACATAACTTGTCCAATTAAGAGCCTACAACAGTACATCCCCTACTTATTCTGTTACGGCGAAAAACCTACTAAGAAGACGGAAAAGACACATGAAATGACATTGATATTGGTAGAAAAAATTAGCCATTCAGTTCACCGTTTGTATTGTAATACAAATTACAATTTGTGCAAAATGCGGTTAAAGAATTATCAACATGTTTTTACAGCAGTTTTTGTAAAAACAGTAATTAACTAAATAAGTAAATATCCGGACAGTTTGAAACATGAAATTATTGATTCTTGGGGGGAGCTGTGTCCGGCAGAGGTTGTCTTTCGGCGGATATGATGTACATGAGGTCCATGATAATAAAGACGTTGACATTATATTATTATGTTTGAATGATAATCAATTTTTTTACGTGTGGACGACAATAAAACAGATACTACACAATGCCTTAATTATGGCAAACCTAAATAAAAGAGGGAACTAGAATAGAATACCAAAAAACAGATTTCTTAAAAAAATATGTACGATATAACCAAAAAAAACTAGAAATGCACAGGATTTTTATATGATAATAATTCATGCACAGGGATCAGTTTATGGTTTTATTGCTAGGACATCTCTGCTAATGTTTCTGCAACAGTCCTCTCATCCAACAACACTCGTAGACTAATGTATAATGCAGCAAAAGCTAAGCCAGCCGGCGCGGCCGGACGTCCGCTAACTATGTCCCCGTATTTGCATATTTGGACATCGGACCGTCCCTTGGGAATGCCACGACTATCCCACTAATAAATACCTAATGCTGCTGTTATTGCGGATACAGAAACATGGTAAATGGAGCAGGGCATTTGGCAATTTCAGTAGTTCCCAAATGGGCTGACCAATCGCCCTAGACAAAATGCTTTGCGAGAACGTTGGCGTCGAACGCTTATGTCAATTCCATACATTTTGAGAGTTTTTGATTCGACCATTGGGATTCACTTTACAAAAAATATCGGTTTCCACTCTCAGGTTGCCGGACAAATGACTCAGCGCCCGCGCCGGTCGACTTGTTGCGAGTGCTCTGCATTTCAGAGCTAACATGCGACCAATTAGTCACAACTTTGGGAAAAACTGGCCTATGCGATACTGTTTCGGTCGGTTTGTTAATTTATGTTTTGTCTATTTGTCTCTATCTATTATTCAAGGGTGAATTTCTTTCGTAATATTAATATTAGGGCACTAAAGGAATGAGGGCTTGTAGTATTTTTAGGCGATGGGTTTGCAACCTGTCGCTAATATACACTGGTGAACATCTTAGCCTGTTTGTGCAAAATGTGGTTACAAAATTAGCAACAAGTTTTTAGAGTTGTTGGTAATTCTGTATCTCTGCCTACCGCAACTTGGGAATAAAGGCCTGAAGGTATGTATGTATGTATATTGAGCACGTAAACAACACTCAATAATAAACCAAAGTGAAACGAATTTGTGTGAAGGACTGGGCGAGCATAGAATTTTTGCTTCCTTATGTGGAAAAACATAATTCCAGCTGTGCAACTGGGTCAGATTTTACTCACGCTATTCGAATCATTTAAAACTCATTTGTCTTTCCGCATCCCTCGCGTGTTTTGCGTAACCATGGCATCAGCGCAACACATTTGACGCTCGGCAATAAGGGGTTAACACAATCCCTGCCGGCAACCGACGATCGTATCTATTTTTTACAGGCTAGAGTGCCATCGGTGCTGAATGTGTTAAATGTGCTAAATAGCGATACACGTTGGGATCTAGAGCCCTTTGAGAGAAGTTCAATCCCTCGTGATTCGCTCCATTCAGTCCAAATCGAATCTGTGAAAGGGTTTGAGTTGGGCAATGTTAGCGTTTCTGTGGCATCACGGTATTTAAAGGTTTTCTTTAGGGATTCAGGTAGGTATACGTAACTTGTAAGTTTCTCGAAGTTACAGAAGCGATGTATTCAAATAGTTCCGAGTCACTTTGAGGACGTCAACAACCCAACGACAAAAGTCAGTCCTCAGATTGTGCTGTTCTGAATAGATGGAGGTGCTATTATCTGTAAATGTAGCCGTAGGTAAATTGTTGCCTATTTATATAATACATTTTATGAATAAATTTAGGAGCTCAAATTAAACAATAAATAAATAAAATAAAAATAATGCTCCAACTTGACTCTACGTTTCCGCGTCAATAGCGTTTTACTTTTCCCGTTTTTTGTATTATTGTTGTTTTTATTAGTACCTACCAGTTATCGTTTGTTTTATATCAAATCAAAAACGCCTGTAGCACAGTATAGATATAGCTAAAGCAGTAAAGAAGCTCCGAACAAACGCTCGAAACGACGCACTCACACAGACGCACGCCTCTACGAGACCTGCAAGCGGACATCGCAGTGCTGTCAGTCGCGAGTGCCGCGTCGAGACGAATGGTTTCTTTCGCATTTTATATTCTCTAAAAAGATGCCGCGAGTGTATTGCGTGGTATACGGCTGTTTAAATTTGGCTTCCTCAACACGGAGATTTCATTTTTTAAACTCCCTGCTTGTGTTGAAGAAAAAAGTAGCCGCCATCTTGAACTTTTTAGTTATTGGACTGATTGCTTCCAAAATTGATATTTGGGAATCTGTGTGGTCTCCTACAAGGAGTCCGTTGACAAAATGGGAAAAAGTAGCCGCCATCTTGAATTTTTTAGTTATTTAACTGATTGCTTCCAAAATTGATATTTGGGAATCTGTGTGGTCCCCGACTAGGAATCCGTTGACAGAATGGGAAAAAGTAGCCGCCATCTTGAACTTTTTAGTTATTGGACTGATTGCTTCCAAAATTGATATTTGGGAATCTGTGTGGTCCCCGACTAGGAATCCGTTGACAGAATGGGAAAAAGTAGCCGCCATCTTGAATTTTTTAATTATTGGACTGATTGCTTCCAAAATTGATATTTGGGAATCTGTGTGGTCCCCGACTAGGAATCCGTTGACAGAATGGGAAAAAGTAGCCGCCATCTTGAACTTTTTAGTTATTGGACTGATTGCTTCCAAAATTGATATTTGGGAATATGTGTGGTCTCCGACAAGGAGTCCGTTGACAAAATGGGAAAAAGTAGCCGCCATCTTGAACTTTTTAGTTATTTGACTGATTGCTTCCAGAATCGATAACTGGGAATCTGTGTGGATCCTATTACTCTTGAAACTGATACTTGAATGACGACTTAGTATAAGATGGCGGCTATTTTTTCCCATTCTACGGATTCCTTGTCGGAGACCACACAGATTCCCTAATATTAATTTTGGAAGCAATCAGTCCAATAATTAAAAAGTTCAAGATGGCGGCTACTTTTTCCCGTTCTGTCAACGGATTCCTTGTCGGAGACCACACAGATTCCCAAATATAAATTTTGGAAGAAATCAGTCCAATAACTAAAAAGTTCAAGATGGCGGCTACTTTTTCTCATTCTGTCAACGGATTCCTTGTCGGAGACCACACAGACTCCCAAATATCAATTTCGGAAGCAATCAGTCCAATAACTAAAAACTTCAAGATGGCGGCTACTTTTTCCCATTCTGTCAACGGATTCCTAGTCGGGGACCACACAGATTCCCAAATATCAATTTTGGAAGCAATCAGTCCAATAATTAAAAAATTCAAGATGGCGGCTACTTTTTCCCATTCTGTCAACGGATTCCTTGTCGGAGACCACAAAGATTCCCAAATATCAATTTTGGAAGAAATCAGTCCAATAACTAAAAAGTTCAAGGTGGCGGCTACATTTCGTCAATCTGTCAAGGGATTCGCTGTCGCAGACTCGCAGACATCGATTTTGCACTAACTACTACTACTACTACTAAACAAACTCTTTTTTCAATTTTACAAAATTTTAGGGGACAACCCTGACGCTCAATTGGAGAGTAGGCATTCATCTTGAAAATTAGGCCGAGCTTCTTTACTGCTTTAGCTATATCTATACTGTGCCTGTAGTGACACAGCATTTACTAATAAACTCGAAACCAAACTGGCACTTGGCGCCCTGCTACTCCATAGATGCCTTATTCGAGAGCTAAACATTTTCGTTGTACACTGGTTCGCAGACCCATGCTTCATTAATCGAACAAACAAATGCAATATAAAAATGTATACCGTTGTACCGTGTGCATGATAGTAATAAAATAAATTAATTAATCTATTTAAATAACCTAATGATCATGTACAGTTTTATATTTTATCAATATACGATTGAATTACATAAAATGGGACCATTTTTACTAACTAACTAAAAACTAGTATTGCAGTAATCCTTTTCCTTAATAACTAACATAAACTATCAAGTTTGATGGCATTTACAGAGACTAATTCATAGTATGTTTTTGATTCTCTCAAAAGCCTAAATTCTCCCGTACACTCCAAACTATTTGCTGAGACAATTCCAGATAGGAAGACAGATCCAATTGGGGCCGGGACATATAAAGTGCACCCGCGACGGCCACATAAATATTAAGGCGGGTTTTATTCACGCTGGCCACACTGATTTATCGCCTTGGGTGCTGATAAGTGTAAGCACTTGGCCCTTTTTCAGCTAAGAATCTGAAATTTGGCTCCGAGTCTAATATTACGAGTAATAACTTTCTCGGGGACATAACATAAAAATAAAACGCTTTGAACGTTTCAAGTACAAAGCTATTTAACTATTGCCAACTCTTGTAAAGACGAGTCCGCACGAAATTTACGAAATATCAAGACGCTTCATGTTTATAATGGTGTAAGTTAGTAAGTTTTTCAATAAGTACATACGGTTCTAATTAATTATCCGCTGACGTGTATTTAGATGCTTGGTAGCGTTATATCAAATTGATATCATATTCCATCAAGTTATGGCTCCAATAACTTTGACACAATGCTGCTTCTTTTCGAAACTGGCAATAACTTGGTTAAGTATTTCAATACCATGGAAATCTTTATATTCCTAAAAAGTAAGGAAGAGGAAGAGGCTCTTTTTTAGAAAATATCCACTTCCTAGAACATTAGAGAGCAAAAATGTCCTCAACAACGTTAACATGTAGTAAGTGCTAAGTGATTGATGATATTTCATAACATTTTCATGCAGATCAAGTAAAAAGTATATTTTTCGTAGCTATCAGCCACTTTAACTGCCATCAACGCGCTGGGCAAGACCATTTTGTACGAAAATCAGAGCTCTTGGCAATGAAAGTGTTAAGACAAATAACATTCGGTTGTAAAAAAATCGAAAGTGCAAATACCACTTCAAACTTTATAAAAATGTTTTTTATATTTTTCCCCATTCCAGAAAAGTATGCACTAGTCGGATGTAGATGTATAGTTTCGCCATGTCCGTCCGTCCGCCCGTCTGCAGCCTAACTCAGATACCCTTAGGTAGTGCTAGAAAGCTGTAATTTGGCACGAATATACATAACACAACATAACACACCTATTATTGTAATTGTTAAATAAAAAAAAAAAAAAATAATAAATAAAGTGGTAAAATAAAATCTTGAAAAAAAAACGATTTAGTGCACCTCCCCTACACGTAACGTGTGGATGTATTTCTTTTCTCGTAACAAATAATAGCGCTTTAAAGCTTAATATTTCATAAACGGATCCAAGCCCAAATTTTTGTTATAATCTGAAAGATAATCTTTCATGAAAGCGCGAACGAATTTAAAAGGAAAACTATCATGACTAAATTGACTAAGTAGACTTCATTGGTTCCTGAGATTGAGGGCGACTAAACGGTTTATACCTGCTAAAAATCATCAAAGACAGCACCAAATAACCTTAAATAGAAAATTAGTTCATACCTGTTGTTTTTTGAGATACTACACTGAGTCACTGAGCATGGTCCGACATGCTCTTGCCCGGTTTTGTTTAAACATCTTGCTGACGCAAACATTAGTAAACAATAATATGTCACAGTCCGCCTAAATAAAACAGAGCCCACGTCAAAATTTAAATATAAAAGTTATAAATTCTACAAAATCCCCACATCCATTTGAGTTTCGAGGCGAACTAAGCGCGGCGTTAAAAATTGCAGCGTTGTCGGTTGTTTCTGCTGCGTCCATGGTTTGTGATAAATCGCCACGCTCGCGTTCATTACTTGCTTAGGGTTTATTTGCTGTGGCAACATTTCATGTTCGCATTTTTAATATCGTAGAGCAATTTGAAGATTGCCGGAATGAAATTCACTTTATACTCCTTTTAATTATAAATGCGAAACACTTGTGTATTGCTTCTTTTTCCATGCAAAAATAAATAACGGATGGACGTGATTATTTGAATAGATATCGTAGAAGGTTCTAAGCGTCTTTTTCATGCTATGAACTATAGAAATTGACGAATTGTAGGTGGACGGATACTCTGACTAATTCGAAATAACTGCCACAAAATTACCAAAAACTAAAACACCAGAAGATCTACCTCACTGGAAGAGTGCTTCTTCACTTAAGTGGAGATAAAACACGGCCTTTATTCCAATTTGTTTTAGCTCAACTGGCTTCTATATCGAAATCATATTGTAAATGTTTCGCTTGAGTTAAAAAAATCAAAAACACAAGAACTTTAAACTAAAAAATGGTTCAAAGGAAAATTCTCAAGCCTCTCAGTAGCTTAAATTAAAAGCAATTAACAAAATAACTATTAACGCCTTCCTTTAAACTACTAACAGGTCTCGAAACTTCCAACTCTCACCTCCAGTTTGTTTTTATTTATTCGAAAACTACTTCAATACCCCAGCTTTCCGCGTTGAGAACATTGCAGATCAAATTAATGGTTTTTGAATAAAGTTTATTCGGGATTCGTAGAGTTGGTAACAGTTTAAAGTTGCTATGAACAACTGTCGGGTTATTTATTTAAGCGCTTTGTAGCTTTTAGGTAGAATAAGGTGAAGAATGAACATAGGTATTATTTGTACTTGGACAATATATATGTTTTAATTCCATGTTTTAGTCTAAGACCTCATTAATAACACAAACGCACTACAAACTTATTTTAAAGTATTCTTTTTCACTTTCTAACAAATTCAAATATCACATTGAAAGATAAGCACACCTAGCTATTTAGCGTTTATGAATAATTGACTACACTTTCTAGAATCTTTGAAAGCAGTTTATTTTTATTTTTAAACAAGTGTTTCCCTTCAAAAACTTTGTCTCAATATGTAAAATCTTAAATATTTATACTGGCATTTAATCTGCGTGTCGAGTTCCATACAAATCCGACCAGCTGTGCTAGGTTTGATCACGAACTTCCCAATATCAGAAACTTCCAAACATAGTTATAATCTTTGTGCAATTTAACATGACGCTTTAAATCGGTGCTCTGTATCACACATACCAATCTTTAACAGATGTCGAATACTCAGAAGAATACGTCGATAATATTATTATTTAGTTAATTATAAACTGACCTTTCGACCTCTGATATTGATCGACGGTCACACGGGCTTACTGGCCGAGTCAATCGCTCGACCACTGGCAGTGACTAAGCAGTGAAAGTAAATCGCCATACCTTGCGTTTTAAAGTGTGTCTCAGTATGTACAAAAAGATGACAATCGCAATATGCACTATCCTCCAAAATAAAAAGGACGCATGGGCAATTTGATAGTGAATTAAACCCTGATGTAAAGAAATAAGGTGACTAATACATACGCGGTAATATGAGACATACCTACGCCCTTTTTTCTAAAGAGGGCAGTGCAAGCGTCAATTTTGTTCCGAATCATTATTGCGTTTGTTTTACCACTACATTCAAACAGTGTTAAATAAATTATTCTAGTTATGGCTTTTGACGTAGAGACCTCGTCGTGTTGTTCTCATAGTGTTTTTTTTTTTTATTTGAGGTTTATTGACCTTACATTTGTAATGATTTTATTTTTGGTAGTTTTAAGAAATTATTATTTATTACTTTATTACCAAATGTAACTTTCTTTACTTAATGTAACTTAGTTTTAAGTACTATTATGTTTTTATAATTGAAAAAATGACCTTCTGCTGGTGTTTCTTGCGGCGCTTCTTCTCCGCAATGATGGTCTCGTCCGAAGCGCTGGTAGATTCACCCTATATTACCGACGTGTAAAAGAGCCCTCATGTGGCCTATTTACTGAATAAATATTTTGAATTTTGAATTTTGAATTTTAGTGATTCCCTGTAACATTCAGAGCTCAGGATCATAATTTGTACGGATTGAGGACGCAACATGTATGTCGCGGGCACTGGATATGTCAAGGGGCGGAACTCTACAGGAACAATAAACATGAATTACCCGTGTCACTCGTTATCTTAGCGTTTTAATGCGATATTGATATCGTTGGTGGATAGTTATAAATAACGTGGTCACCTACCTCCTCGTATTCATGATTGTGACTCTTAGTACAATTGCCATTATCTTTAATTTAAATGTTTCTAGGCGAGTGCCCTCGCTTCGCTTCGGTTTATGCGAGTTTTCTGTAACACCCGTACATAAACTAGAATCTATAATACATAAACACCCTCCGTGAAAAAATATCTAACAGATGGTGGCTTATTTACTGTCTGTACGATAACAGTGGATGGAATGTTAACAAAAGAACATACCGTAAAACTACACAACTATGGTCCTAGCCTGTAACAATAGTTCAATTTTCCTCATTACATTAATCTAAAGTATGATACCTTACGGCTATTATTGATGGGTAAATGTACTGTTTAGCCTAAAATCGATTGCTCTAAACTCAAGCTAGAGCTAAAGCTATCATATTTTTAGAATAATGTGATAAGTAAAATTGAACTATTATTGTTGGCCAAGACCATAGTTGTGTAGTTTAACGGTACCTCAAAGTCTGCCAAAAAATGCACGTTACACTTTCTGCATCGACCGGCGAAAACTCAGGGGTTCACATAGACCCTCCGAACCAAAGGTTGAAAACACAATAGACGGAATGATTTATGACCGTCTACCCTCGGAATTGAAATTATTCTGAAGGCTTCATTCACGGGAATGATTAAGTTATCTAGTTTACGTATCAACGCGTTGCGATGCAATGATGAGATTAGAATATTGGTTATGCGCAATTTTTTCTACTACTCATAAATTATAATACTTGCGCGTCATCAAAGGTCGTAAGTTTTGTTACTCTTGATCATCCAAAACGGTATTCATAAAACTTTTTAAATGATAACTACTGCTAAGTTAAAAGCTTTGAAATCCTCCTAATACCAGTTATAAATGCGAAAGTTTGTGTGCTTATACTCCTTCACACTGTAACAGCTGGACGGATGTGAATGAAATGGAGATAGCTTATTCAGTGGATCACAAAGGTTATACTTTTCATCCCAGATAATCTAAAAGTTCCCGAAGGTATAACGATAATCGAAGTCTGCACGGACGAAGTCGCTGGCAGAAACTAGTAGATCCATAAAAAGCTCACTCAAATCGGTAAACCCGTTCGATGTTCGATGACAGAATGACAGACACAACGAATACACAGACTTAATGTGGTATAGTCGTCCATATAGTGCGAAAATGTTGCACCCCTATCCCCATAGATATCGGTGTTTGCACTGCGATAAATTGAAGGCTGTTTTTTTGTTCCCCGAAATTGTGCTATTCTCGAGAGAGCGGCAATAAATGCAATTTACGCAACCGAATTCGCGGGAAAAATGTAGTTTTCAAAATAGTATCCGTCAGCAATATTGTTTCTAGATAATATTGGATATTTTAAAATTTTAATTATTTAAAATACTGGTGAAAGAACGTTTAGAAAAATCTCCACTGTCTTGTTTATCAAATATACGATAGCAAGATGCATTGGTTTGACCCATTTCAAGGCAAAACTTTTTTTTATTTTCGAGCTTTTTAATAAGCTTTTAAGTCCTTTGCTCAGGAAGGAGGAGGAAAATGAAATCTTAAAGATTTTATTAATAATAATTCCGTGCATGTTAGTTCCATGTTCCTTGTGAAATTTAGGTCCTTGACGCGCACGGGGGTGATTTCACTATGCTGGAATTTGCAGAGGGAAATCATAATAAATCATGTAGCTCACTCAAAGTCTGACTTGCAGAGCATAGTTTAATCAACTGAATACTATTTGCTAAAGTCAGGATAAACGAACAGTTCAAAGTTTATTTCAGATATAGTAGTTTTTGTGTAATTATGTAAAAAACAAGGCTAATAAGTTTTGGTTACATTTTCTGTTGCATGTATCGTATAGGTACAGCACAGCATAATGGCACGAGCATTGTCAGTTTAGGTACTTACAAAATTACTTTTGATTGAACCTGCAATCAAATTAAAAATGCAAAATTTTTCCTTCTATCGAATAAGTTGGGCGATTGCTGTATCAGTGGCGCGTGTCCGTGTAGTTACAAAAAAAACCTAATACGTTAACTTTGTCGTAGATTTCCTTATCATCATCGAATAGTGGATGAGTCGATGAAAACAGGAATCTGTTTTAGAGGTACTTGCGTCGACGGATAAAGTTCGTAAAAGTATAGTCTCTCATTTCGAATAGTAAAAGCGATACGAAAACTTGACCTATGAAATATTCGTGCTAGATCTGCAAGAGCTACAGGGCTGCTATTCCACTGGGTAAAACTATATTGTCATTGATATGTTATCGTTACGATAGTTCTTATTTAATTGACAAAGCAGCCGAGATACAAACATACGATAACATGTTAAAGGCGATAATGGGTTTACCCATTAGAATAGAGGCTCTGTTTACCACACGTTTTCAATTATAATGCAATATCCTCCGACCTATTGTCTTATAGATCAATACCCCATACGAGAGCAAGCTCAAAGCATTATTACTGCGACTCGGGCAAGACAATGGAGGAATTTCCTCTAGCCTTGGCTTCAGGAACCTGCCAGGAAATCATTTCGCTTTGATTAATAATTATGTGGCTCCAGTGAAAACGGATATAAGACGAATTAGCTCAAAAATGGTATAAATGTTATACAGAGAATACTCGACTTATACCCTTATTCTCTTGATCTTCAAAAGACATATTTTACACTAGAGCCTTGGAATTTTGGGAATGATTCATTGTCGTGCCAGCGCCCGCTGGACTGAAATGACGTTATTGCCTAGATAGGCCTAACGTTCGGAAGTTTCTATGGATTTTCATATTCTTCTCGTTGAAGGGCGACTTACTGAATCGGTGCGGCGGGAAGTTTTTTTTTATAAGCTTGAGTACACTTGTTAAACACTTTTGAGGAAGTCAAACTTGCACACATTTATATAGTATTTTATTACCAAGCTGGTTGATATTAGGTACATTATGACCAAAAAGGGAGTGGTCTTTCACTTCTGAAATACCCAAATCCTTATCAAATTAATATATATCGCTCAGGTCGACTTCCAGAATACTCTCTTATCCCACAAAACTATTTACAAAATTGTGAACTAAGACCTTAAAATTCTGCCAATTGTACGCTTGTTAAGTTTTGGGGCAGAAAAACGTTATTGTTTTATGACGTGCACAAACATCATTTTTTTTTCCTAGCTTAACTATGAAACATATAAAACCGACCGTACCATAGCCACCAACGTGAGCCGCAGAAAGTCACCAAGATCTAAAAGGGGAGATGTATGCCTCCACATCGCCACGCAGTCGACTGCAACAAAGGGGTCACAACTTTATAGCTTCTTCAGCGCTGTCCTTTTAACTCTTCGTTAACTGAATGTTACAATATTACGGTAACCCAACGGGCTTTGGTTGATAAACTAAAAGAAAAGAAGAAAGTCGCCGAATGAAATAATGTTCATGTCAATAGCCTCATAAATTCATTCTAACGGCTCATAAACGTCAAATTTATTGCAGTTTAATCGAGTATTGTATAAGTAATGGTTTGAAATATGAGAGGTACGTGTAAATGTCATCATTTATGAGCCTGCAACATCTAGCCATACATAGGTACTTATTATGATACATACATACATACATAAACTCACGCCTTTATTCCCAGAGTGGGGTATGCAGAGCTACAGAATTTCCAACAACTATAAAAACTTTTTGATAATTCTGTAACCACATTTTGCACACTTACTCAACATTTAATTTTATCAATAAAAATGCGAACATGCGATTGTTTGTTTTGTGTTCACCGTTCAATGTATTAACCGATCGACGTGAATTTGAGTACAAAGATAGTTAGTCTGGAGACGAATAAAATCTAGTTTTAATTCAACGTAAAACTTGCAAATGTGAGTTTGACGAAAAGTACAATACTAGAGCGAGATACTAAAAGCGAAGATGTTTACCGGTGTATTATTATGATATGACAAGGTTACAAATGCCTTTATTATAGGCGGTAAAAACCATATCGTCTTTGACCTGTTATGGTATTGTTTCTAACTCGATCGCCATTACTGTCAAGTAAATAAGAATCATAAAGACGTTGACAATACATTAACAGGTCAAAGACGATATGGTTTTTACCGCCTAGAATCTCGGCCCTTATCCCATCAATGTTTTGACAACCCTGAGGGCTATGATGGCCTGCCTTTATTCTATGGGCAATGGAGTGTAGTTAGTATCCTGGGTATCCTAAGGGTGGATCTGTGGGGCTAGACAAGTTGCCATCGTTCACGAACGCTAGCGTTAGGTGATCACTGGCGACATGTGTTGTCATTGAAAAATGTATGGGAATGACGAGTCACGTGATATATCACTCGTTACAACTGACACGCTGAAAAGTGATCACTATCACTCGATAGGTTTGACGACTACGGTCGATACGCGGTACTATTTTGACACAAAGGCTAGACAAGTTGCCCTTTTGACAGGTCGAATAGAACACGAGCACAATCACCATGTCGCACTGCTAGATCAAAACAGTATTAACTCAAAATCATGGCTAGTTTGGTTTTAAGTTCAAAGAAGTTGAATTAAAGTTCATTTTGACATGCATCGTAATTTGAGTTACTACTATTTTCATCTAGCAGTGCGATATAAACGTCGGTATCTAAGGGCGGTATCTATGGACGGCCGTAACGACCAAGAAACTGTCAACTGAGTCCGTGTCATCACTGTCATCATTGCTTCGCGGTCGCATAAAATTATATTGTTTGAACTTTGATTTCTTATTAAAATTGCTTCCGCTGAGACTTACATATACGCTGCTCACAACAGTACGAGCTTATCCAGGCGCCGACCCAGAGAAATCTCTCGTGCGAGCCTGGAGGCCGCGGACGGGATGCATGAAATGCTGTTCAGCAACATTTTACGTTAAGCAAGGTCTCATTTAGAGTTCTTTGCAGCCTTTTGCGTTCCCTGACTTCGTTGAGGAGATTGAAGGAGGTTCTCCTTGAACTGAAGGTAAGCATCATTTTGATTTTAACATGTATAAGTTGGTATGTGCATTATATAAACAATACCTACAATGAAACTTGTCAGTACCAATAAAGATATTTATTACTCTCAGCTTTCTGGCGACAAGGTCGGATCAGAGGATCACGGGGTATCCAACCAATTAACGAAACGGACCGCTGCTAGTAGATGCATCCGTCAAGTGGGGGATGCTCTCAACAACGACACAGTCTTGAAGAGGAGGATCGTCTTCCTACAATCGGATGAAGCTAGGTCTCGTATAAGACAAGAGTAAGTTATGACATATATTTAATGAAAGTATTGGATGTTTCATTCCCTGAATATGTGTAATGTTTTTTATTCACAAGGTCCCGCCCAACGTTTAAATTAACCGAGGGAGCGTTTTTTCTTTTATTGAAAACTCTTTATTTATATATATACAACGTGTTACAAAAATACCCGTAAAGCCGAAAGGGGGTTAAATGGTACCTTATAATAAGTCCATTTACAATATTTGAGAACCGTATTATCACCGCATGACTTACCGGCAAAAAAAATAAAACCATTATTGGTTTCATTGATGTGAAAACCCTATTTCAGTAAAATTAAAGAGTAAACTACGCAGATTGTTTATGTACATTTTTACCTAATTCGTGAAACGATTAAGAGATATACTAACAAAATGTACAGAAATCGATTAGATAGATATTACAAGTCGAGTTTTGGAAGATTTTAAAAGACCTAAACTACTTACGAAGAAACCTAAACTAGCATTTACTTTTTCGTAAAGAACGTCAAAATTACAGGAACGGTTCAAAGTGAGCTCTGCCTTGTTCAATGCACAACCTCGCTCGTCGGGATATGGTTTTAAACCCATTTCAGTTGAAAAATTATTAAATTGGTAGGTAGGCCTCTCTGTTAAAATAATCTATGCTAACCCCGGTTCCCTGACATGACAGCTTACTAGGGTTGACAATATTTTTGGCTTTGATAATTTATTATATTTTTTACGGGGTATTTTGTAACACGTTGTATATATATATATATATATATATATATATATATACATTACTTAACCGATATCATACAATTTATTGATAAAATAACTTTTGTGTGTTTTAGGCAACAAAGAAAATCCTACAGACGGCTGGTTGACGATGCCGGATGTCCATATACTATTATCAACCCTTTGTCGCAGAATTACAAACTCCGGTGTTTCATTTTTACACGGAGCCTGCAGCCTGTATGGAAGGAGTATCTCAACTTCCATTCAATGTCTCAAAGGTCGCCCCCTAGGTTATATTGTAGTGCGGAGCAGTCCTTTTATAATTGGAGCCAAATCCAGGATGAGCCCTACTAATTAGAGGCAGGATTATACTCAATTGTTTGGGTGAAATGAGTTTGAATTACTATTAATTTATTATGTTTAAAACCTCATCCAAAAAATGCTATGAATCAAAAAATTATTGATTTCAAGTATTAAACGTTCAAAACAAAATCGAAGTACATTATTTTAGTAAAGTTTCATTACTCGAAGTTACACTGATGGCCATATAATTAGGAACCGAACGCTTGCGTTTTTCTCGTAAGATATACTTAATACAATTATGACTTAAATTTTGACCACCAATCAAAAATTTCTTGACCAATTTTATTTTTAGTTTACACTTATCATTATATAATAATCTGTTTAAAAGTATGTACAGTTTGTCGCTGCTAAAATCGAATATTTCATCAATTTCATGTTAAAAAACTTTGTATGGATACGTCAGCACTAAGTTTTTAAATCCCTTTAAAAAATATTCGTTTTTAATAGCGGTAAACTGTACACAAATTTGAAGCTTAGTTTATTAATTAACGATAAGTGTAACTAAAAATAAAATAGGTCTAGAACTTTTTGATTAGTTGTCAAAATTGAAAGTATATTTGTAGGCAATTATATGGGAAAAATGCAAGCGTTCCTAATTATTTAGCCACCACTGTTATTACAGGAGGTCACGACTAATTTGGTTACGATCTCGGAAATGGATTATTCTGGCCTGACAGGATAGAGAGCAACTCCCTGATGCCAAATATGTCGTTCTGCCTGCGTACAGCGGTCGCATTAACTAATATGGCGGCTGAAAGACGTGTTATCGTTCCCAAAAAAAAGAGATAAAGGAAATGGCTGAATTTTGTACATTAAAGTAAGTACTAGTAGTACTCATGTCAAATACCTATGCAAAAACTGTTCAAAAATAGTTATGGCGTTATGTACTTTCAACCACCGATAGTTGTTACCAAAAAAAACGATAAGGGAAATGGTTGAATATTATGAGCAAAGTAAGTATTAGTTGTACCAATGCCAAATATGTAAAAACTGACCAAAATTTTGGTCGCGTTAGGGCACTAGGACCTTTTAAAGATACTTCGAAAGTATATAACGCCATAACGTGACCAACATTTTTGACAGGTTTTGCATATTGGACATGAGTACAACTAGTACTTACTTTATTTACAGTATTCAGCCATTTCCCTTATCGTTTTGTTTTGGGAACGATACCACACGCATATAACGCGACCACTGTACGCAGGCAGTCTGACAAATTTGTAGTCAGGTTCCTCTATTCCCACTAGTTCAGTTGTTTAGTTCAGTTGACTGAACAAGTGAGATTTTTTTACTCGTTTGTTCAGATGAAAATAAAATAAGTTATAACTGAACTAGTCAGATTTTTTTTCTCGTTTGTTCAGCTGAATAAAATTAATAACCGCTTAGTTCTACATCCATGTATGACTTCTTTGAACACGTAAAATGGTACTTTTTTGTTCTGTCTAGTCATACACCTACACGATGTGTACAAAACGAGTTGTTTAAAATGAGGTAGGTTTAGGTTATGTTAGTTTTGCAGCAGGCCCGGAGGGCCAAACCACCCAGAAATAGGAGCTCCGCCTGAGCGGAGCTCCGTCGACACTCATATTTCAAATCAATCAGACAGTGTCGACGGAGCTCCGCGTCAGCGGAGCTCCAATTTCTGGGTGGTTTGGCCCTCCGGGCTTGCTGCAAAACTAATATAACCTAAGCCTACCTAGTTTCTGGTTATGAAAATGAAAAAAAGTCTTGTTTAATAACAGGTTAAGAAACAGTGAAAAAAAAATCATTATTCATAACCAGTTATGAAATCTTACTTGTGAAAGTGGACGAAAGGAAATTGACGACTTCAAGCATATTTTTCTTGAAATGGGTGTCAAATTAACGCTCGTGACCGTACAGTCACCATCAAATATATCGGAGTAGGCGTTCAAAAATACCCGCACTCAACTCAATTAATTAAGCAGTGTATGTAGAGTGTGTTGATATATTTTTGCACACTTTGTTTGCTGCGATGTGTTTAAAGTCGTACCTACTTTAGTTGCTTACATTTACTTCAACCGACCTACAACATCCGACATTATGGGAAAACGAGCATATTTGGAAGGTATTATAGGAATGAAGACAACATGAATTGATTATTTTACTGAGCAGAAATTATGGAAAAGTACATAATTGTATTAACGCAGACATCACAGGAACATCGGAGTGCACGGATCCAGTTAATCTGCATTGCAGTCCTTCTAGACAATGCATACTATGTGGTAAAATTGGTGGGTGAAGTGGCTGGAGACAGTTGTGTTGGTTTTTTTCTGAAATGAAAATAAAATGACTTATCATAATTTTTGTCATGAATATAAACTATAACTTTGTTTCTACATTTTTTTTACATTCAAGTCAAATATCCGTAAGGGCGCTAAAACACTGAGATATTGTTGGACAAAGGTTAAGAAAGGTTATGTACTCGCTGTCTCCAACAATAATATATTATCCAATATAGGGCTGAGCGTAACGCAAACGGTTTTGCAGACACTTTAGAGAGATCAAATAACTTATATGAATAAAAAGCAAATTATTTACATAGATTTAATGCTTAATCTTTGGCCAAAGTAGCTGGTCACCCGAAACGTCATTTAGGCATGAGGAAATTTCCTTAATGAATGAGTTATCTCACGCCTCCCCCAAAACATAAAGACTTGGCTAAAAGCAGACATATTTATGCCATTTCACTGGTTTGACTGATACAGCCGCCGTTCTCAGTTTGACAGAGGAAGTTTGAAGTGGGACCTAGGCAGCGTATGCATGCAGGTAACGTCCGCCAGGTTAGGTAAAATACTGAAAATACGGAATAAAACTGTATACACACCATGATCTGCATTTGCGAATATCATTATAGGTATCCAGTGGACTTCATAAATATTTTCTTAGTTCCAATCACGTGTAGTCTAGGTCCCTGTAAATTAAAAATTAACTGTAGGTATATCTATATCACAAACACGCTGCTCTAGTTAATTTTATCGAGTACAGGCTTCTGTACTATTCTGCCCATGTCATTACGATTAGTACAGTACCGCAATTTTAGCAAATGTTATCCGATTTTAAGGTGTAGCTGAAAGAAAGTCAAACACAACTACACTAAATAAATAAAAAATCGTACATACATACATACATTAACCCTGAAAACATTACACTCCTTATTTTAGGCAGTCATGTAAAAATAGTTAGGTATGCCTGTGCGCCTCTGCTGCGCTTTCACATGATTTGAACATAAACCTGTATCTGATCTTCATTATTGATCTAAATAGGGAAACTATTTAACAATGCCTGGGAGACGCGTTCATACAAAGGAAGTAACTTTTCTTACATGTTACAAGAATTCATAACACATACATACACGTACATATTTACCTTAGAATAACACACAACACACAACACAATCACAATCTCATAACATTTTATGAAAAACCACATGTAAATAAATAATGTAACAAATACAACATAATACGTACCTAAATATGTTTATTTCCAATGCACATCTAAAACGTAGTGATTATTTACTCAGTGTGCACATCTGCGACAGCGTCAACTTGACTTTTAAGGTCGAAAAGTATAGACAAATTTATAATTTTTAGAAAAAAAAACTAGACTGTCGAGCGAGGTTGTATCCATCGTGGGCATACACTTTGGCTAGATTTTTCATTTTTGACAACGCATGTCGACAGTGATCGCCTAACGCTAGCGTTACATTCGATGGCAACTTGTCTAGCCTATTCCGCCAAGTGACAGGTGATCACCAAAGTGATCGCCTAACGCTAGCGTTCGTGAACGATGGCAACTTGTCTAACCCCACTGAGCGGTATACGAGTACGTCAGTCGAATGCATTGCGAGCGACGAAAAAAAACGGCTTTTGCAAGCGCCAGACGGACATCGATGCAGAGGTAGAACTTAAAGTCTTAAACAAAATGGCGGTACGATCTTGACTTATTTAAGAAAGATTGGCGGGAATAGGGATATGTGAAAGAGGAAGGGACTTTGCCCAGTGGGGCTTAGAATCAGCGTTGAAAATGTTTCACTAGAGCTTCGTACAAACTATTAACGAAATATTAATAATGATATCTCATAGGATTACGACTGACACGATTCCGACCCTACCAAATACCAAAACAATAGACTGCTTGCAAATCAGAAAGCATTATCTGTGGTCCTTTGTCACTTGGGATGTAATATACTTGTCTTACCTTTCACCCGTCCGACCCTACTTGTCAAATTAACCTCCGAGCATTTTGGTTAATACAGCAGTCAGTGAACTCCATCCCGTTCCTGTGCAAGAGTAATGAGTGAGACAGTATCTCGACTCTATCCGACTGTGAACTTGTGTAGTTGGTACTACGGTTGTAGTTAGAAACTAGTGATTAGACGTCATTACCACTCAGTTACCCATCGGCATTGGATGGCTCTTGATGAATAAAATTGCTGTTTAATTCGTTAACTACCCATTAATTAGATCTCCCTCTTTGATAGATTTTATGTTTCGCCGGCAACAGCAAAACTGCAGTACCTATATAGCAAACAGATGGAGGTCTTAAAATGCGCAAAGTCTACTGTCTACAATTTTACAAGGTTCTTGTTTTTAGGTAGTTAGAATAAAGAGAATTCATAATTAATAATATCATAAGAAAGTGCATGTTTTCACGTCTGTGGGATAGTTTATGGTTTAGCTTTAAGTAAATGTAATAACAGTGTTGCAATAGCAACAGATGAGATACCTTCTTATATATACATACATACCTTCACGCCTTCCTTCACATCTTGCACAAACAGACTAAGATGAACTCCACGCAAATGGAGGGGTAAATATTAGCTAATATTTAGTATAATTAAATAATGTAGGTATACTTTACATTAGTTTATGTTTTAAATCGAATTAAACATAAACCCTTTTCTTTGACGGAGAGGAAATGTCGTCACGCATCGTCCCCGCCGGGTAGGGTAGCGTTATTAAATGACGGACTCTTAATTTGGGGGCGTATTCTAGTCATAGTTACTTTAAATGTGATAGTAACGCTCTCTGTTTGTTACGCTTTCGCTAAACCACTCAACTGAACCTTGCATGAACCCCAAGAAAAGTACTTAGGGTACGTTTTTACCACGAGTAGCGATATTCGATTTCTACGCGGACGAAGTCGCGGGCAACAGGTAGTTAATTGTAATTAAAGCTTTCGTTCCTACTTACCGAAACAGCGTCTGTTTCAAATGTGCATTGGTTACTTCATTCTCCTTGGAATAATTCTCTCGTTTCTCAAGCCTCTCTTCGAATAAAATGTATACCGGTCTCTATACCGTTTAGCGGGAACAACCAATCCCACAAACTTACCCACCGCAGCTGTGGTGTCGCTGGCGTCTACTTCAAAGTACGAACGCGACGTTTGTTTGTACAACGCAGTATTAGTTCCAGTTATGACCACCGACCCCGATAAGTTTGTAGCGCTGGATATTATTGGCGTCCCCGGAATAAGGGTTGATTTATGTTATTTTTCGCCTGCCTCAGAGCCATATTGAAAGTTTTCTTTGTTGCCATCATTATTTTGCTGCGTAAAGGGGTCTCGGAATAAGTACAATCCCCAATCAATCACGTGTCGCGTGGTGTTTGCGGGCTCTTTCATGGATTTTGTTAGTTTATTGAGAGAAACGTTGGGAAGGATACGGTACTTACATATTTACGATAGAGGAAGCTCGCGCCTTCGTATATATGCGTAGAATTGGTTTCTCGTTACTCCCCTATTTTAATCCCTGTGTTAGTGCACCTTTAGGATATGCAAGGAATATTCCCTCCAAGTTTCAAGTCCCTAGGTCCAGTGGTTTCGCCGGTGCGTTCATTTAAATAACTGTTTTTGTCCGGCTTAACTGAACTTTTCTGAACGCACACTACGACATTCTTCTTATTTTCTATTGTTATTCTTGTAGGTAATATAACTCTGAAAATTGCTAAATTTATTTTTTTCATGGCAAAAATTACAATAAAGCATTACAGTGTGTCAAAGTTTCAGGTGTTTTATAGTAAAATTATTAAAAAAAAAAAAACAAACACTAGTCACAAGTCACAAGTGATTAAATCCTACGGTCCCGGAGTTTCAATAAGCCATTATCATATAAATCTATTTATTGTGTGTGACAGGGTTCTCAACAACAATCAGTGTATGTTATACTCATCTTGAATCACGTTATCGAGTGCACTGTCATTTACTGTTTTAAATTAGTAGGTATATTGTGCGGGAATGGACTCGACCAATTACCCTTGTGATAACGGTATCGCAAGGGTATCAGTTCTTTGGGTATTTTTATTACACTTTGAACCGTAAAAACAGTGTTTTGTAAACATATGCTAGTCGCCGTTGTAATAATACTCCGGTCGGGAATGGCCCGCTGGGTTTGGCTGGGTAATTAACATCAGTACCTACGCAAGTTGCACGCATCATTTTGCGGTCTGGTAAAAACATACTTATATTTAAACAGGTACTAAACAACATATTTAGAAATAAAAGTCTATTATACAAACGTATGAATTAAAAAATTGCAATTATATCACATATCACATTGTCCATACATGTGACCGTGCAAGGGCACAGCAAAACTTAGCTCAAGCGTTACGTTGACCTAATGCGCCTATGCGGGTGGTAGGACCTTGTGCAGGGTCCGTCCGGATCGCTACCACCATCTTATCCATTAACCTACCGCCAAACAGCAGTGTTCGCATTGTTGTGTTCCGGTTTGGGGATAAGACAGCCGGTTAAATGACTAGCATAGAGGCATTCCATCTTAGTCCTCAGGGTTGGCAACGCATTTGCAGTCTTAGGATTGCATTGCAGTCTTTTGAATGCGAATGTCTATGGGTCACAGTTTCCACTTACCATCATATTGCCCCACTGACGTAATAGCCCCGCTTGACCTTAGTATAAAACAGTTCGCGTTTGTCTGTCTTTCTGTCTGTATATCCGTTAGCTCCTAAACTACGCAACGACCGTAACGAACGATTTTGATGCGGTTTTCACCATCAGTTAGATAATTTTTCACGGAAGGTTTTTATATATACTTAATGAATTCTGGTTTCCGTGCGGGTGTTTTTGAAAACTTACATAAACCGAAGTGAAGCGAGACCGACTCTAGTTTAAAATAAAGACTTTCTGTGGTGATTATCGCAAAATATCCCTTACTCAATATCTGTCATTATTCTCTAGCTACTTACAGCTTATGACCAGTCTAAAGTGTTAACATTCACTTGAGGGGCATCTTTAGGTGTAAAATAGATAACTGGATTAAAACTAGAGTAGGTTCAGTGGTGAACAACATGATTCAGAGATTATTGCGACCACTACGCGCTTAGCCTAGTTACAGTCGAGTTTATATGTATACACTTACCTTGTCTATTTAATGTCATGCTTAAACTGCCATGTACAAATTTTCACAGCAATTGGGTAAGTAAATTTTTTGGAAGAGATGTAAATCATTTTTTTTTTCGATAGTCGTCATCCTGAAGATCATGGAACTGCGGCCCTTTTACTTTTATTTCCTCTAATATTTTAGAAATCTTTTTTTTAGTTATGAAGTTGACATTTGTAAACTTTAATGACCGACAAGCTTGTTGCCTTCGTATTTAATGAAATAGAAAAAAAAACTGTCACTTCTATATCTGTCAACGTCAAATCAAATCAAAGTAAACAAACAGTTCAGTTCAAATAAGTAATTCAAGTAAATCTTTGTAATACTCTATTTCCACAGTCCGTGTGGGATTGCCTGAATTCATTGCGTGGATTGTACAATTCAAAAGTGCTCTCGTGGCTATCAAAAAGCAGGGCAAGAGTCGTCGAGAAAGGAAGAAATCGGTATCCAAGAAGAAGTGCGAAAGGGTTCGGAAATAAATCATAGACCAAATATCGTGCAAAGGTCTTAGAGCAAAGCGGCAAAACGAAAGTCTGGAGTTCGTTCTGAGATCGTTAAAAATATTTCTAAAAACACTGATCACATGAAACATAAACAAACAGAAAAGAGCCGTTGTATTGAATCGTTTGTTTACTTTGATTTGATTTGACAATGACAGATATAGAAGTGTTTTTTTTTCTTTTTCATTAAGTACGAAGGCAACAAGCTACGAGGGCTGCCTTTTAAGTTCTGTCGTTTGCAAGCCTTCCGTGATTGCATAAAAAAGAACTAGTGTCATCTTAAAATATTTGAAATTAGAATTCGAAAACAAAAGAATGACTCGAAATCGGCCCAACCGTTTTAGTACAGCGCTCGTTCAAAGTTGACAAGTCAGTTGTGAAAATGGAAATTTCGAAGGAAAATTTACGTGCGATATTTTTTTACAACTTCAAAAGGGGCTTAACGCGACTTCAGTGCTTCGAAGAGTTGACTACGGTTTTCAATGATAAAGCACCATGCCTCCGGACTGTAGAACGCTGGTATTTAGAATTTCAACGTTGTTGCTCTAGTCTTGGTGATAGACATCGTGAAGGTCGACCAAAAACAGCCGTAACCCAGGAGAACATTGATGCTGTACGGCAACTGATCGTCGAAGATCGCCATGCGACATACCGTGAGATAGAAGCTTCCTTAAGTATTTCAGGGACCAGTGTTCACAGTATTTTGCATGATCACTTAGGCGTAAAAAAGTTGATCTCACGCTGGATACCACATTTACTCAGTGAAGACCAAAAAACGGCTCGCGTTCGATGGTGTCGCAAAACTCTGCGGCAATTCAACCGAGGAAACTCGAAACATATTTACGACATTATCAGTGGTGACGAATCTTGGATATATGCCTACGAACCCGATTCTAAACAGCAGTCGACTGTTTGGGTGTTCCAAGATGAGCCAAAACCGACCAAAGTAATACGCTCACGGAGCACTTCGAAAAAAATAGTCGCCACGTTTGTGGCGAAAAGTGGCCACGTGGCCAACATCGTGCTCGAGGATCGTAAAACGGTTAATGCTGACTGGTATACCACTGTCTGTTTACCAGAAGTCATCGGCGAGTTTCGAAAAAATAACCCAAGACGTCGTATAAGACTGCACCACGATAATGCGAGCTCGCACACCGCCCGGCAAACAATTGCGTTTTTAAAAGAGCAAAACGTCGAAATTCTGGAACACCCGCCGCACAGTCCAGACTTAAGCCCTAACGATTTATTTACTTTTCCAAAAATCAAGCAACGACTTCGTGGTCAACGGTACCAGACGCCTGAAGAAGCCGTTGAGGCATACAAAACGGCCATTTTGGAGACCCCGACTTCGGACTGGAATAAGTGTTTCGAAAACTGGTTCGATCGAATGAAAAAGTGTATTACATATCACGGTGATTACTTTGAAAAACAATAAATACCATTTAACACTTAAATTGTCTTTAGTTTTTCCAAACGACACAACTTAAAAGGCAGCCCTCGTAGTCGGTCATTAAAGTGTACAAATGTCAACTTCATAACTAAAAAAAATATTTCTAAAATATTAGAGGAAATAAAAATAAAAGAGCCGCAGTTCCATGATCTTCAGGATGACGACTATCGAAAAAAAATATAATATACATATCTTCCAAAAACTTTACTTAGCCTATTAAAGTGACAAGGTACTAAAATGTACACATTTATTAACTCGACATCAGGTGGCCTGTGTGCTCGTTTGTCTTCTATATGCCATAAAAAAAAAACGTAAAACCCAATGGTCATTATTCATTATTCATAACGCATAAACAAACCGAGCGCTATTACTTTTTACAGCTGAATCACTTTAGACTTGTATTTGCATAAATGTGTAGGTACATGAATACGAATTGATGTCTTGTCCACCACGGGCTCTATTCTAATCGGTGAAACCATAATGCTATTGGCATGTTAAAGTATTGTTTTAGTCTCGGCCGCTATTAATGTCAAGTAAATAAAAGCTATCATAT
The DNA here is from genome assembly GCA_963966035.1 of Acleris laterana. NCBI lineage: Eukaryota > Metazoa > Arthropoda > Insecta > Lepidoptera > Tortricidae > Acleris > Acleris laterana. The sequence continues at coordinate 6,324,772 of OZ014451.1, forward strand.
TGACAACATGATATTATTTCATTAGCAATATGGGCATACCAATTAGAATAGAGCTCCTGATCTTCCATTAATGTCAAACTTTTTACAGGTTCATTTGACATACTCGTGTACGAGTATATCAGATTTTAATAGTTACAACTAGTTGAAATATATGCCATTTTAGAAATTTATTCCATTGATTTAGCATTTAAAAAACTTTTGTTTAAACTATTAAATTTTTGTCTTACAAAATTGTGCAAAATGTGGTTGATGAATTATCTATAAGTTTTTAAAGTTGTACGTAATTCTGTAGTTTTTTCTGTTTTCCCTCTCTGGGATTACAGGTGTGTTTTTTTTGTTAAAATGGTACGACACCGTATCTTTACCAATCCTGATAGCGCGATTGGAGAATGTGGGAATACGGGGTATTGCGCTTGAATTCTTTACAGATTATTTGTCGGGTAGAATGCAATGTACCAGTATTAACAAAGTTAATAGTGAGTGGATTCCGATAGAGTATGGCGTCCCGCAGGGTAGTACCCTGGCCCCGACTCTTTTCCTGATCTACGTAAATGATCTCTGTAAAACCAAAATACCTGGTTGTGAAACACTAATGTTCGCTGATGACACGGTATTACTATTTTATGACAGGAGTTGGGACAGAGTTCGTATGCTGGCTGAGAACGGCCTTGGATTAGTCACCACATGGCTTGAGGACTCTTTACTTTCACTCAATGTAACCAAAACTAACTACATATGTTTTAGTAAGACAGAGGCTACCAAACCAAAAGAAGATTTCAAGGTAAAAGTTCATACATATCCGTGCAACAGATGTATAGCTAACTACTGTAACTGTGCCCTATTGACACGTGTCGATCATCTTAAATATCTGGGTGTCCAGATTGATGCTCATCTCAACTGGACTGCTCACATTACAGCTGTGTCTTCTAGAGTTCGAAAACTCCTATATGCTTTCAGGAACCTAAGAGAGGTAGCAAGTAAACCACTTCTAATGCAAACTTATAAAGCACTAGCCGAATGCATTATCAACTACTGTATCAGTTCATGGGGTGGTGCAGCCAAGACGCACATGATTGAACTAGAGAGAGCCCAGCGAGCGCTTCTAAAGGTCATACTGCGCCTACCGTTCCGCTTTGCGACTACTGAACTATACCATATGTGCTCAGTACCCTCGGTTCGTAAACTGTTTATCCTGCAATGCCTGAAGAGATACCATCGCAAAGTTGTTCCAATGTTACCAGAAGCCCGCAAACGCCTTGATCGTTGTCCTCTCCCGGCGTATAAAACTAAATTTGCCCGTCGCAATACTAACTACTGTGCGCCACTGATCTACAATAAAATTAAATTAGATTATACGAACGTTAAAACATTATCTAACCATGCTTTTAAAAATACTGTGCTGGCCTGGTTGAATGATAAAAATTATGATGAGACTGAAAACCTTGTCCGACTGGGATATTTCTTTTTGGGTCGTAAGCAACTGGTTTCGTAACACAAGTCCCTACCATAGCGATACGTCCAATACTAACACGCACATATCGTTACTTGCGCACACGCTTATACACCAACACACAAACACAAACCATACAAATGAGTTAATAATTGTACAACTTCTAACGTAATTCTTTAAAATTTAATCTAACTAGTACTTAACCTAACTTAGGAATAGTAAGAAGAATCTTAACAGTAATAAGTATTAATATTACTTATTTTATTTTATTATTTTTTTTCTTTTGTTTTCTTATCATTAAGCTATTTCATAAGTATGTTGTTCTTAACAACTCACTGTACATGATTTTGGGCAACCAATGGGGGCTGCAACACAGTGAAAACTAACGCAGTCTCCATGGCTCCAATTTAACAAATAATGTATATTTTGAACAATAAAGATTTTTATTATTATTATTATTATTTTAAGTATTTATTTAATTTTCTGTAAATTAGGTTTTTTACAATAAATATTCAATTATAAAAGTAAAATAACAATACTAATATAAAAAATAAACATTATAAAAAACCTAACCTACGAATGCCGCCGGCAGCGGGGCAGGGCTCAAGCTACCGGTGGTTAGGGCTGCAGAGAGAGGAACCTCCTCACAATACGTGCCGTGTCGAGAAGTACTGCCTTCTGTATCTGGCCCTTGATCCAGCCATCTAGCGAGAGTCTCTTGAGGTGTTGGTCAAGACTCTTCGCTATAAGACCGTTTGCCGAAACAACTATTGGGACAATGATCGTCGAGTCAACATCCCACATGGCGGTCACCTCGTGAGCCAAGTCAAGGTACTTGCTGAGCTTGTCCTTCTCAGCCTTCACGAGGTTCTCATCATGCGGGATGGTGACGTCAACGAGCACTGCCCGGCGTTGAGATCGATCTATCAAAACGATATCAGGCTTATTGGCGACAATAGTCCTGTCCGTGATGACAGATCGATCCCAATAGAGCGTAGCACGACCATTTTCGAGAACTGGCGTCGGTGTGTACTTATAGTACGGCACTTCAGACTCAACAAGACCATACTGAAGAGCAAGTTGCTGATGGATGATCCTGGCCACAAGGTTATGTCTGTGCAAGTACTCGCTGTTGGCCAAATGCGAACAACCGGAAATTATATGTCTGAGGGACTCGCCGGGGCAACGGCATGCTCGACAAATATCAACCGTGCCATCCCTCAGAATATATTTCCGGTAATTATTTGTCATTATGACCTCGTCAGCAATTGCACAGACAAAACCTTCGGTTTCCCCAAAGAGGTCACCAAACCGTAGCCAGTTCACGGACGCTAAAAAGTCTACTTCGGGCCTTGTCAAGGCCCGGTAGAAGCGTCCGTGCAGCTCCTTGCTCTTCCATATGTTCTTGCGGTCTTCAGTGCTCAACACCGTTTGTCTGCGCCAGTTCTCGTTTGCCAAGGAGAGAGGCGTGAGGCTTCTGTCTACTGCAACCACATCACGATGCATCCCACACACATTGTGAAGGAAATAATCCCTGAGATTGCACACCTCGCGGTTGTGAAGATTCTTGGCATTTAAAATGCCTCGACCTCCACATTTCCTCGGGATGTACAATCTCATAACAGATGAGCGTGGGTGCAACATGCGATGTGATTTAAGCAGTAGACGGACCCTCCTATCCAGGGCGTCCAGCTCAGTCTGAGTCCACCTTAGTATGCCAAAGGAGTATGTGAGCAGCGGTATCACCCAGCCATTGAAGGCGCGCACCTTATTGCCACCCGATAAAAGACTGTTAAGAACTTTTGTCAAGCGACAGAAGAAACGTTCCTTCACTGACTGCTTAATATCGCTGTCCACAATACCCAAAGACTGTGACATACCAAGATATTTGTAGGTTTCAACTTCAGAGAGAGATTTGAGAGTCATTGTCTCAGAAAGCTGCAAATTAGATGAATTTACAACTTTCCCTCGTTGAACATGCATGACCGCACACTTATCTACACCGAATTCCATCTTGATCGCACTACTAAAGTCTTGTGTGATTTTTAATAGTGCGATAATTATATTATTATTATTATTATTATTAGCAGTTTTTCGGCGAATTAAAGTTCGAATGCGTTCGTTGGTGATTGCTAAACGTCAAAAAAGTCGAAAATATGAATAACTTGGCACAAACATCATACACATATGTAAGCTGTGTTAGAAATAAACACTGGTAAGTTAAGTAGTAAGTACATCTTGTATCTTGATCTTGTTAAAATTGTACCATCGCAATCCGATTCGCACTTGGCTGGTTTTTTGTTATTATTTCAACTTCAAACAAACGTCCAGTGGCAATTATGAATTCACATTAACTCTCTCGTATCGTCATAACGCGCGACACCGAATTCGCGAGCAAGTCACACATTTAAATAATTTATTTGTTCCGGATGTTGTGATACTGGCCGGAACTCCGAAACAATTCTTCTGTCGGCCGGATACCGGAATATTTTTGCGTATAAATTAACCGTCCGGAGCCATAAAACGCTGTAATCTTTACTGTTCATGGACACGTAACGTTTTGTCCTTACCGTGTTACTAATGAGATTATTTTGCAAATACGATGCTATTTTAAAATTTACTCACAAATTATGGGCAGCATCAAAAAGTGCATTTCAAACGTCTCACGTAGTACCTATTAAGTAACTGATGATTAACATCTGATATAACCTGCAGAACTCTTCCAACATTAAATATTTCACGGGTGGCTAATGCTATAATGGTTGTTATAGCTTTGTTATTACTATGGAAACACTCATTACAGATCTGTTACCACCATGCCAACGCTAACAACTGATAGCGTTAATAATATCACAATTAGCGGGTTACGGTAAGTAAGATACGCAAGTCCTTTGCCGTACTTTGGGCTCCATTATAGAATTTATAGCTTTTATCACACATTCACATTTTTCCCACAGAAGGCTCACCATATTTTTATGGCATGCCTTTATCGGGGTTATCGAACGATGATTCATATCGCGCGGGGCAGGCGCAGGCAGTTTGTGTGATGGATGCGGCCATTTTGCGGCTAAGCGCCACTTTGAACTCACTAAACGGTCTGAGTATGGAAAAGGTCCTAGTCAAGTTCTTTACAGCTTTATAACTTTACCTGCGAATCTGTCCACGCAGAAGTGGTTTATAGCTATTCCGACGGGATTCGTTCGATTCAGGATAGGCTATAAATTACCGCTCATTCTCGGTTTAAGACGGAACAAACAAACAAACATATTCTCACACTTGTAATAATTGGTAAGGATACGGATAGTTAGGATAAGTTTACTCGTTTTATATATTTTGGGCTATACGAGTATATATACTCGTAACTTAAATAAAATCAATGTTTTTTTGTTACAGGTAAAGATGCGTGTTAAGTGGAGTTCTATTCATACTAAAAGCATATCTTCAGGTAGGTATGTTAAATAAAAATGGGACTCTACTTCTAATATTTTTATTGGGTTTTCAAAGCTACAACAGCCCTTTTTTACCCAACTGCCAAGAAGGGTTTATGTTTTCTGCGCGTACCAATGTATGTATAGGCACGTTAAGAAAAGGTTCGTCACTTTTGAACCTTAAGAGCGTTGTAATAGATTCGAAAAGTGACGAACCCTTATTACAGTGATTATACTCGTACTTATGTAATATTCTATATTACCTCGCTTCATCCAAATAGCTGGACTGATTTCTAGAATAAATTAAGGTATAGATAAGGTGACCGACCACACACATACTCCTTAAAAAAACCATTTCTTAGTATACTACCTACTGGTTTACTGGTACATATCCAATTTTTTGAAAAGTGTATTGATCACATATTTGTGTTTTTGTATTTGATATTTATTTGAAATTTAGGTTAAACCTAAAAGACAGATTTGTCAAGCAAAGTATACGCGGCTTTAAACTTTGTGAAATATTACCTACACGGAAAGAAAATAAATGCATACCTAATTGATTAATTGATCCCAATAAGAGGCTCTAATCGATATTTTCTTTGAAGCTAACCTAAAACGATGATACTCGACACTCTCTTGCCGTTGCTTGAAATACTTAATGATTTACCAGACAGCACTTTTAACAGACCAAAAAAAAAAGTTTCTATGCCATAGCTGTTTCTATACCCAACGCCCCATATCGGGTTACTTCTGTTAATTAATTTCGGCTTGATTTCTGATTTCATTTAATGTCACGATTCGAGTTGCCAGTATTTACTTTAACCAATACCAATATTCCCTTTACCAAAGGAACTCGGAGTGTTTACACGTCGTAATGCAAAATGAAAATGCGCAACATTCATGCAAGCGTTTCGAATGAAGCGTTCCAATGATATTCAATAAACTGATTCGGAATATTTCCAATCATTCCTGAAATTGAACCATTTTGCGATGAAATGGCGGGAGCATGAAACATATTCATTTCGAATATGTTTCATAAGGGCAAAATGCAAGCTTGCGTATAAAATGTATTTATTTAAACGTTGTGCACCCTTGGTGTTGAATGCAAACCGTGCTGTTTTTATGACGTGGCTCTTTGATATACTTTTTATTTTGAGTGTAGGAACGCGAACGATTATTTATTTGTTTGAGTTGTAGTACGTCGTTGGTTTGTAAAGAATTTAACCATCGCCAAAAATAAATACATATAGCTAAATTGCTTTGGCAGCGTGGTTATTTATTTATTATTTATTTATTTATTAAGGTTTGCCGACAGGTAAGGTACTATAAAACTTACAAACTAATTAAAACATTTCGTGGATATTGATAGAGTATCCACCCAATTACAGGCAAACTCAACATGCATTACAGTTTAACGCTTATTATCTAGAAGTTAAACATTCTAGTTGCTACTATGTTATTAACTAAACATTTACTTATAATATAGTTAACCTATTTTCTATATTTGTGTTTGCTTGCATGTGTGTACCTTACATACGCACAATAGCTAAAAATGCATGCCTAACTGAAATTTGTAACGTAGACGAATCAAAAACTAAACTTACCAACTTAAATAATTACTATTAAAATGAACTACTTAGAACGATTATGCCAAGTGTACTGCACTCATATAACACGCATAAAGCATAAAACCTAACTCCTGTTACAAATGGAATTACTCAGAATACCTAACTAAAATCCCCGCTGCCCACAACTCACGTTAAACTTGTTTGCAATTCCCGCATTGGAACTAAAGTGGTCCCCCGACCTAGTGTTTGCCTCTAAGTTGGCAAAACTGCGGCAGCCTTGCAGTTTCTTCATCCGAGGCTTTTATTCATGAACTGTTACTATGTATTTCATAATCCGATTTTTTATTTTACAATTAGACCTGGGTATTTGTTCTACTGGGTAAAACCGTATTATGAATGACATTTAAGGTTACTTTAGGATCACTGTTTTGAACAACATCAGGCCTGATTTACTTAGAAATACAATATCAGCTTGTCGTTGTTTAAACAGTGATGTTAGAGGGAGTTATTTAAGTTAGTTGCAGTAACTAGATATTTTTAGGTTTCCGCTCCTCAAAAGGAAAAAGTCGAACAATTATAGGATCAATTTGTTGTCCGTCCGCCCGTCCGTCTGTCTGTCAAGACCCTTTTTCTCAGGAATGCGCGGAGGTTTAAGCTGAAATTTATATCAAATACTCAGGTCTACTGTCCCTTGGAGCTGTGAAAAAATCAAACTTCTAAGCTAACGCAATCAAAAGATACAGCTGTTTATGCTGCAAATTTTCGAAACTCGCAAGGGAATCAAAACCTACAGGGTACCTACTTTCCGTGAACTCAGAATCTTGAAATTTGATACGAAGCAACGTGTCATAGCACATAATATATAAAGGAAAAATTTCGAAAACCGCAAATGTTTTGTTACATAATATTATTTTTAAAAAAAATTACTTGGCCGCCATTACTGTCAAGCTTTCGTGAAGCTGTGAGCTTTCGTGACGTAGTACGATAACCTGTCAAATGTAATATGGTTTTACAAATTAGAATAGAAGCCACGTAATGGCTTTGATAATTTTAATCGTGGTAGAGCGATACTGTACCGATGCTCATTGTTGGTTGCGGTGAGCGCGTTTCCCCAAAGGGTCCGTCGGCCGCGTCTCTCAGACCGCTAATGACGACCAATATATAGGTTAGCTTAAAAAATATCAGATTCTCACGTAAAACTGGCGCAAAATATTAATATTCAAATTGTCAATGAGTGAGACGAAGGCTATCCCTAACCCCCACACTACCATCTTTCAACCATCTCTTCCTATTTTTCACACTGTTCGACAACGTGCAAGTCATACTTCCTGAATGTTCCCATAGGGTGCAAAATAGACTGATGGAAGAAACTCCGTATGTTTCTCTGCCGCTGACGTTTGCTTAACCTTTTTGAACCGGCAGCATTTTTACGCAAAATGTATGAAGAATAGAACAACTCAGTCACGGTTGGTCGTCTAGGGTACGGAAATCCGCTGACGCCGACTGTCGCGTTCAAAAGATTAAGCGCTGGCGTTCAAAAGACAAATGACGATCATTAATCCGGAATATGTCAGTGAAAGAAAATAAGTTCAGTGTAATTTTGTTTCAACGACGAGGAGAAAGCGCAATTATAAAGCCTAGCTGGTGACCCTACCAGTACGAATCTTGAAGAGGATTTAATTCCTGGTAATGGTAAATATTTGAACGAGGAGCATGAGTATTTGTTCCTGAGTCTTGAATATTTTATAATTATATGTTGGTCCCACTGTAATTATAACCGAGTGTACCTATAATACAAGCTCAGAGCTTAAGAGGAGTTAAGTCAATATGTGTAAAATTGTTCCCTGATAGGTCTTTCACTGGAACTAGCCAGGATTGGGCAGTTCACTATGCACCCTCTATTACGAGCTGTTAATCCAGGACACTCCCTACGGGCATCGCAAAGGTTTTCATGGCAAGTTCTGCTGCTGTAATATTCCATTAATATTGCGCTTGGCTAGACAAGACTCATCCATATTTAGAGGCTTTCGATGAGAAAATGGAATCGAAAATCGAAGCAAATAGAGATTACGGTCTGTTCGTGTTCTGTAAATTATCTTTAACTTGGATTTGATTGTAAAAAATATGGAATGAAGCAGTAGATGTTATTTAGATTCTAATAACAGCTGTCAAATTATTGTACGTAATATTAAAACGTTTACAATATGGAACAAACTCGTATTTTAAGAATGTTAAATATCATGTAATAAAAAACCATAATTATATTACGGTCATAAATTCTAATCTTAAGTGAACCAAGAATGGTTTTGATTTCCGTTTGTTACATCACAAAAACATGCAAAAGAAAGGAAAATATTATACAATCGAGGTCCAACTATTCATCCTTGAGATACCTCCTTAAAATCTTAACAACTTAAACGTTACCAAACCTTTACAAAGCAACTTATCAATTTATAATTGCGCCTACCCTCCTATTCACTCTTCTCAGGGGCCCCTGAATTATTCTAGAACATTTAGCAGAAGCCATTGTGAAAAATGTCTGACAAAACGCTTGGCGGCTTAGCCTCGGCGTTTCATTATTTCACGAGTCACAGTCGAGAAAACAAATTATTCTCTTCTAAGTGGACTACAGCCGTCCGCTCGCCATAATGGAAAATGCACAGTTTTAAAATTGTGTTAAAGGCCTGGAACCATTTTAAAACTGTAATGTAGCGCTTTGAGACTCAATTTTGTTCGCTTCAGGAATATTTTGTGTCTATTTAGAGTAAGTTAAGGATACGGTTGGTATGCGCTCAATGGGCAGATTGACTTGAAATGAGCTCAGTAACTGGAAGGAAATAATCAAATGGATAATTCAATCAAGTGTTTACGGTTCGTGTCCGTGACAAATTGGATTCGTAATTACCCTTCGTACCCTTAAATCAGATTCGTAATTTGACGAAAGGACTGTACCTTACTGTAATCATCATTCAGTATACTTAATGAAAAGAGAGTAATGTCAAATTCAATTATTAATTTAATTTGTTTAATTTTACCTTCAGCTGAAGAAATAGGAGATGTTGCCTTCACTGGACTTAAATTACACTATGATTATGTACAGGCAGTTTTTTAAAATATTTATTTATATGTCAAGATAATCTTATTGTAGCTATTTCCATTTTTTCTTTTTATAGATTGTACTCGTATGGCCTTAAGGCGAGCCAGTATATACACTAATTAAAAACCAAAATAAACAAACCGCACACCAAACGCACGGCACACGGCACGGCGCTTGTATTCTCATAAAATAAATGTAAGGTGTCACACTGAGCAAGAAGTGGCGGAAGAGGTTTAGCTGTGGAAACGCGCCGCGCCGGTACTCTTCTCTCCGCCTTCAGCTAGTGACTCGGGTTGCATTTTTATTTTCATTAAAGGAGATCTTGACAGATGGTTTACAAACCAGGAAAATTCTTATTCATTCTAATTGAACTCATAACATACTATGATAATACAAATAAGGGTTCCATTTTTTGCCATTTGGTTACGGAACCCTAAAAACAACATTAAAAACTCTGATTGTAAAACTGTCTTCCTAATGCCTGAACTACTGAACGCAAACATAGAGGCGCAATGAGAACGGATTTTTCGAGATTCAATTGTTAAAGAAAAGAAATAGTAAAATACCAGGAACCGTAAAACTACCCAACTATAGTCCTAGCCTGCAACAATAGTCCAATATTTCTTATTACATTATTCTAAAATATGATACCTTACTGCTATTATTGCTGGGACATATGTAATGTTTGGCCTAAAATTGACTGCTCTTAACTCTAGCTATAGCTAAATCTGACATATTTTTAGAATAATATGAAAAGTTAAATTGGACCATTGTTGTAGGCCAGGACTATAGTCGTGTAGTTTTACGGAAACGCATTATAAGCGTACAAAGTCGCAGGGTCAGTAATCGTAATCCTCTGCCTCTAAATAACTCGGTCAGTTAAAAATGTCAGTCCGTCGCATAGCCTCAACTTCATTCCGTCTGACGGACAGTCCAGCTATTGTGCCCTTCAGCATAAAAGGGCACAAGTGTTAGAAAAACCAACTGCGATTTCGACCTTATTCAGAGCAGTAGTACGTTCGGATTTTAAGTATATATGTACCTCTGATATATCAGGCTAGTTTTGCTCCGGGATACTGTGTCGTATGTAAATGAGAAGTTTATTGCGTTACAAATCGTCCATTTACTTTCGGAAGCGTTTATTAATTGCTTGAAATTTAACTTTATGTTGAGTACGTCAAGCTGCATTTTGCAACTTTGTTAGAGTCAGAAAACTACTTGATTTTAAAAGAAAAAAGTATTTACAGTGCATATAAGAGATCATGATATGGAGTGAGAGAAGTACAAAATTGGAAGGTTATTTTATGTGCTATATTGCACTACACTTAGCTAGTAATAATGTTCAACATTCCGAATGGAAAAATGTGAAATAGGCAACCGAAGATTTGGTAAGTAGAGAAAAAATGCGAGGAAGGCCCAAGTGGGTTAAGAGATTTTTCCTTCTCGGATCTCCCAACAATTACCATCATTGACACTCAACGAAAGTAAACAAGCACTTAAGGATTCGCATCACGTTTTTTTTTAATTGGCTCTGTGAATTTTGTATGGTGATTTAATCTCATACTAAATACTGATTGTCAACATTAAGAATAGAAGTACGTATTTATGTTATAATTTTGCCGCGATGATCGCTAAGCGAAAGACCCATAAACCTAGCACTAGATATATCAATATTGTATTTATTGTTTCTAAAGCCCTTTGTTATTGCGCTATAAAATGGTTCTCCTTGAGAACAGCCTAAAGGAACTCCATAAATACCTGAGGAAAATGGAGTCGTAACGAGTAACGGGATCCGGCACTTAATCAGTGCTTCAATTCCGGACAATTCGGTTTTAAGGTTATGGAGCAGGTATTTTAAGATGGAGAAATACTTGTTAAATGCTGTTACAAAATACCTAGTACGAATTTCCTAAACCTCACCTTAAATATCGGCAGTAAATAAATAGTAAACCTTATAAGTACATTATAATTATAAACATTGCGTAATCTCGGTATACAAGCATAAGTAAGTATTTAAAGGCATATGCCATTCAGAAGTCAAACGAACGGGATGCCTATATTAAAACAAACGAACGGGATGTCTGACTTCATTATAACAATAATTATGTTGACTGACTAATTTATAATATCTATAAAGTGATAACTCATTGTTATTAATTAACGAGGTTTCATCTAACGTGTGTCCGGTATATGTATACCTACTTATACTCTTACCTCCCGATGTCGGCATACTCGCACATGGCACTCAAGATCTCATAATTTCATAATTGCGTATATTTTAGGTTTTTAAATGATTAATTTTATTAAATGGTAAAGTATTTAATCTCTTAAAGTATTTTCAAGTAAAAAATACTCAACTGAACGCAGTAAAGCATGTAAATTGTCAAGTATCTAGTTTCAAATCAGGGAAGTGGCCCGTGACAGGCATTGTGCTCGGGTTTCCTGGGCCCGGGCACGCGCGTAATTGGCCCGGACAAACGTCCGCAGCGACCCCGGGTATCGATGTCACGGTGACATCTAGTATTTATAAGTGCCTTTATATTAGTATAGTAGTATTGCAATCATTACTCGAAACTCTGGATATTCTTGCTTTGAATATAAATTGCTTAACCTTCCTATTATCCAACTGGATAGGCTATAATATCTTAATCAAAGTAATGAGAAGATGATTTTTTTTAATGAAGATAATATTAAAAAATGTAGTCGGGTTTTCATAGCTTGCTTTTATTAGACTTATTGTGGAAATAGTCGAACGTAAAGTCAGAGTCGTAAATTACGTTCCCAAGAAGTCTCAGAAAAAAATCTACATCCTGTATGCCGCTGACAATATTTGTCTATACATTATATTTGACGCGATACGTTTATAGATGTAAGCTTTCGACTGTACAGGCTAGTCCAATCAAGGGATCATATCAAAATAGAGACAGAAAGTTACATAATTTGGTTTGCAGCAGTTCCGTTCAAATAACTAACGTTTATCAAACCTAAAGAACAAGACAACAACACAACAAGACACAAGACAACAAGTCGACAAGTGTGATAATAGCCTCCTTGCGTCTCTATAAGACCTGTTTGTAAATATTGATTGTCCGTGGTGTTTGACATTGCCGTTGCTATCAAAGACTACTATTGTACACTGGATATAGACTGGCAACTCGGCGTTGTTTTCTGTCCGAGTAAAAAAAAAAAAAAGGTTGCTTGTTCTGCCATCTAGTTCATGTTCTTTAAACTAATTCTATGCGTATGTGTGTGTAAGCATGTGCTTATACATAACCACATACTTAAGCTATTCTCCACCCCTTTATTCATACAAAATCACAACAGGTACTTAAAGACCAATGATAGTTAAGACACTTGGCACATATTAACTATTATGGCTTTAAACACCGTTATTCATAATGTTGTATGAAAAAGGGGTTAAGTTTGATTTAGAGTAAGTACTGTAAAAAAGAACATATTAGGCGTGATGGCAATGTTTTACATTGAGAACTGATAAACTCGCAAAAACGACGGGCTTTTAATTAGTAAGTAGGGCTACGCCGCGCCGCCGCGCCTGATCAGTTCTTATTTGCATATAAATCAGTGAGAAGTCAATAATTTTAGCCGGAAAAAGTCCACTCAATACAGGATCCCTCAAGATCAATTTATTTTCCAAAAAATGTTTTTTATAACTAGTACTCTGTGAGGATCATATATTTAATGGGTCTTCCTAATACTGCGGCCAAATCAACTGGCATCTCTTTTTTAACATAAATAAAGAAAGATAACTAGTATTAACTAACTACATTTAACACGAATATTTTCAAATCTCACAGATGTGGCCGCAGTGTACCTGTCTATCTATTTTCAGAGCTCGAGGAATCCAACTAATTACATTGTCATGTAAACATATGAATATGTAAATAAATCATTTATTGCATTTAAGCTTATTATGTTTAGATACACTTGTTTAAAATTATGACGAGTTTTCTAAACAAATTAGCGTACCTAAATAAGATGATGACATTGTTGAACTTAATTTTTCAACTTTTTATTGCTTTCATAAGCTGTTATTCATAATATACAGGTGTTAGGTAACTTATAAGTTATAACTACTTATAAGGTATGAGATCTTTATAGGGCACAGCAACTTACAAACTAGTGAGGGGCTTTTAACTTTCCTATACACACAGGAACTTTACTATACACTTACCCTAGTACTTAATATCGATTGAAAACTGGAAATTATCATAAAACAAAGACGACCTATAGGAGCGACCTATGAATACCTACGTAAGACTTCGAAGTTCCGAAAATTGAGATTTTTAGACTGAGCCTTTTTAATTGAGCAGTTTTCACGATCTTGTGTACGTAAGAACTTGATTTTGCCATAAATTTAGTGTAGTTTTAATCAATTTTGACGTCATAATTGAGTATCAATTTGTATGCGGTGGGGTGTTTTCAACGCGTAGTAAGAATGTTGGACTTTACTTTTTTTTTCTGATTTCTGCAGTGGTCTGATTGCCGTTGGTCCCATGTGATGGAAAAAACGTCTAGCCTATTAGATGATAACTTTTACACCCCATCACTTGCTTATACTTGCTAAACAGAAGATGAAAAAGAAAACTGTGGTCATGACAAATTATCAGATTCTTTGAAATGAATATACCTACAGTTCAGGGAGACTATTTATGAATGTCACTTGTGATTTTGACACAAAATAATGTATTATGTGTTAGCGAAAATGCACATAAATCGAAGCGAAGCGAGGGCGGGTCGCTAGTACACCATAAATCCTGTTTTATGAAGATAAAAAAAAGGTAAAGGTTAAAAGCTCGCGTAAAGATGTTACATGGATAACGGAGGGATTGAGAAACGCCTTAAAAACTAAACGACGTCTAAGATATATATATATATATAACCAAAACAGAACACCTGTCAGTAGACTTAATTATATCGGGTATAGTAAAGTACTCATATTCATATTCAATTTATTGCAACTCAATGATCATTGTACTTGGAAATTGCATGTTGATAAAGTTCGTTCTAAGATTAATAGATTTAGATATGTGTTATTTATGGTGGTTATCAAGAATTACCTATAAAAATACTGCTTTAAAAAGCGTATCACGGTTTTGTGGCACGATATGGAACTGGGGAAACTCTGTACACATTATTCGCACTTTTGTGGCCTTTTGTACTAATGCATTAGAGCAATTACCAATATCGGTTTCCGAACATCTTGTAGGAGCTTTTTGTAGAATTAAGACTGCAGACGGTACACTCAACTCTAGTTTAGTGATATCAGTATAATTAACACTTTCATATTAAATATTTGCATGACTTATCTAAGTCTAGATGTATGGTTCTAATTTTTAGTGTTAAGATCATCATAATATGTAAGTATAGTAACTATGTCTAACGCAAATAAATAAATTTCATTTCACTTCATTTAACAGAAATAAATTGATTGGTTTTAATAGCCTCAAAGACAGTTCTTAGAAATAATGATTTAGATGATGATCAGCCAATTGTTCTTTGAGTCGGGTATTTCGCTTCATCTTCATCTTCAGAGAGGCGACAGTCACTGTTTTTCTTTTTTACATAATGGGATTTCAGCAGGTCTTCACTGCAGGTTATTATGACAATCTTTTGTTTTTTTTCTAGCTTAAGTATTATTTGGTTTCTATAATCTCACAGATAATACGAGACAGAATCTTTGTGCAGATAAGTAGGTGTTCTAGTTAAAACTGGGACATATTTCCTTGCTCTGGACACAAAACCGCCTCCAAGAATCTCTTGTAACCTAAAAATAATAAAAATGTATTATAATAAAGTACCTCGTCTCAGTTCCAAGGGGCGAAAATTACCTACATAGCAAAAATCAAACGTCTCCAACGGCAAAGATACTTTTCTTACCATTTTGTTACGTAAACCTTAACATGATGATAGGGGTGCTTCAACCAAGTCAGCCGTTGGGGTTAATTTTACAACTTTCGAACAAGAACTTAGTGGATTGTTTGCGTATCATACGCTTTGTTTACGTCATAGGTACATACATACATACACATACACACAGACATACATAGAGGTATCTTATTTGGCTCTAAGTATGTGGCTGTCCAAGAAAATCCAAAAGCTAAAGGACTTATGTCCCTAGAGGAAACATATACCTACCTAACTTTATGCCGCCTATATGTAACTTCCCTGCGCATGAGAAGTAAAATGTTTATTTTTGTTGCAACTACATTGAGTCGTCCGCCCCATGTTACATACGGCGACTGCAACGGTGTAAAGAATACGGCAGTCGACTGAATTCAGCGATCGACAGCTGCAACTGCCTAGCTACGTGATCGAAGTAGGCGGACAGACCTAAAGTAATGTAAAGACGACGTTCATTCGCCGCAGTAGTTTGAAACAACTTCGGCGACCGCATTACGGGAACGACTCAGTGTAATCAAATCACCGTTTAACTTTACCTGTGTTTTAAGCCATCGTGAAGCAAAATTTACGGCTCTTGCATTGAATACCCGCAGCCAATTGTGCAGCATCCACTACAACAACGCTCTCGTTCCGCACCATCATCGGTGCCGTCAAGACAAAATTATGCCATTGCGAGAGCTAAAATAAAAGTCAGTGTTTTTTAAATTGTTTTCGGCCGAATGTTATAAATCCGAAAATAAAAAAGGTTAAAGTTCAAGTCGTCAAAAACAACTAGGTGTCAAAAGTGGGATATTGATCATGTTACTTCTTCACCTCACCATCCGGAGTCAAATGGGAGGGAGTCGCGGGCAACAGCTGGTGCTACATTAAAACGCTTTAGCTTTGTAGTACTAATAGCTAGTACTTGTACTACTACTTATTCTGTGTCAATAGTCTCCTGAGTAAAACCGTCGACAGACGGACGACGGACAGACGGACATGGTGAAATAAAAAGGGTTGTTATTAAGTAGTATTAAAACAAAGTAAAAAAAACACAAAGCCGCCTTCAAAAAGCAATACATAACATCTTTTAAATGTTAGGTAATAGGTCAGTCCAACTGAAGTCTGCTTTTGGTTAAAAATATTGTAGGACGCCGACTTCAGTTGGACTGACCTATTAGCTACCATTTTAAAAGAAGTTATTTTTTGCTTTTTGTAGTCGGTGTTTTGTTTTTTAAACTATAATTTTATTTTATACTTTTAAGTCATCATAATTATGCTGTTATGTAGTCCCACTTCTCAATTAATAAGAAACTATAGAACATTTAAATCTCGCCGCAAGCAACGTCGCGGGAAAGTCAGAGTCATATATTTAAACCTAAGTATGCTTCATCATAGTCGCTCAACTATCTTAATCGAAATATTTTGTCAGCACGCTTGAAATATATACCGTTTAGGAGTTCCGGTGGCCATCTGTGGTCTTCATTATCAGTTCCACTTCACCAAATAGTGCTTTCCAAGAACAAATACACGAGTTACTATGAACAACACCAAAATCACTATAGGTGTGCCTATACATTTTGAAGAGTTCCGTTGATTCCTCATAGATTCCATCATCTTAATCTAAGATCTTAATTTTGATAAAAATGGGACCAAACAGAAAGCACTAGCTTTCAAATAAAAAAAGAATCATCAAAATCGGTTCACCCAGTCGAAAGTTCTGAGGTAACAAACATAAAAAAAGAAACACAGACGAATTTTGGGAACCTCCTTTTTTGAAGTCTTTTAAAAAGCAACAAGGTGTTGTTTGTTTGTATTTCACTTCAAATGCACTTACCTAAATATCTCAAGTCTTCGAAATAAATAATATAATATCACATATCATACATCACTTAAGAGCTTTCGTATAATAGCTTTCTAATGTTTGAAGCATTTTATTTTCGGTGACTCAAGTTTGTTCTATCTAAATAAATAATTACTAATGATAAGGTATACTTAATTTAGTACTAAATACTACACCTGTTTAAAACTTCAGCGCGATAGTTCGAGACATCGTCTCGGTTCCCGCTCTTGTACACTGGGGTTATAATTACTTGCTTTAATAACGCATCAGGGAAGACACCATGGCTAAAACACAAATTCACCAGTGAGTTATTATGGCGACCATAGTATAGGTAGTACCAGCAATTTTCAATAATTGAGTAGGGATATCATCCCAGCCAGGAGCACTTCCAGAGTTAAGGTTCATTAGGACTTGGAACACTTCGCCAGGGTTCGTCTCAAAGAGAACAAAGGAATTCGTACGTTTTAAGAAATGTTTTTAATATTATTAGTTTGCCAGCAACTCTATCTGCGTAGAACTCGTCTATCGCTTTTCTCTCGGGAACCATTATCAAGATAAAACTATATTTTATTTTAATCCTGGATAGTATATAATTGAGTGCCAAATTTCATCCAAATTCGCTCAGCCATTACGTGTCTGAAAGATAAACATCCTTCCATTTTTTTAGAGCTTGCATCCGAACTGCGGTATAAGTAAATGTCTATATACCTACCTATGGACGAAATTTCATCTTTGTAACTATCATAGGTTCAAACAGACAGACGGACATGGCGAAACTATAAGGGTTCCTAGTTTGACTTCAGGAGGGTTATTATGACATAGCTATGCCATTCTTTTTACGCTGAGAGAACAGGACGGAGCTATATAGTTTCTATAGCTCTGTCCTTTACGCTCCCCATAAAATGAACTGCAAAGCTATGTCATAATGACCCCCCAGATCCCTAAAGAGGTACCTACTTAAGTATCTGTTCAACAGTGAAAACAAACAGACAGCGACACGTCATGTTTATAATAACACACAAGACTTTGCGCGTTACTCTATCCACTCGGATAGAGTAAGTGAAACTTGTTTATCGCTTTTCCCTTGGAAATATCCTACGTCTTTTCAAAAACTTAAATATTTACTTAATGCTTACTTATAAGAAATTGAATCATATGCGCGAAAAGAAAATCTGCGAAGTGACGTGTCGGTGAAACAAGGAGACACCGTGAAATCAACTTGCAAGAACTTTGATTGTACTACGTACGAGTCTTTTGCTCCGTTAGTCCAAACATGGTTTTAAAAAGTAAAAATCGATTTCATATATTGTCGCGGCCGCTGCCATTGATAAATAATAACGTTTTTCACGACCAATTTCGCGGGCCTGCCCTGCCTGTGTGGTTATGTCATAATGTGACCGTTTAAGCACGGTCTGTGGGATCGCAGCTTAAGACGATAATTTCTGAGGATATCGCAGAAGTTAGAACACTCGTTTAAATCGGTATTCCCCCTGAAATTATTAAATATTTAATATTCTGTAATAAAATAAGGTATCTCAACTATGTTAAATCTTATTTAATTTAAATTGTATACGTCATTGTAGAACACGTGTATCGCTGTTCGCTATCGTCTATATCGCTAGAGGTGAAGCACGCAGTGCGAGTTAGAGCCCAATGGCAACGCTCTGTGGTTGCCCCAGCTAGGGGATTAGGAATTAAAGTAAGTCTCCTGTTTTCGAGACCAAACTATTGAGTTCCAATACGGTGGGTCTACGTTAAGAATAGCGGAGATTCTGTCGCCACCTTCCAACTCCATCATCAGATCACCTCTTAGCTACGATAATATTGCGTTCTCATAGAGTTTACATACCTATGTGGTCCAAATTTCAGCCCATTCCGTTAACGGGAAGTGGGTCAAATTTAATTTGCAAGATTTGACCCGTACATACCTACATACATTGCAAGTTAAATAAATGCTTGTAAAAATCGGAAATGAAAAGTAAATGGGTATTATTTTGTAGGGATTTTATCAGTTCAGTGAAGCCTGAAAGGCTGAGAGACAGACACATTTTCCAATTTAATCAATAGAACATATGGAATCTGTGCGTGACCCATTCATGTGAAATACCTTCTACGGTCCAATTATTGCAGCCAGGTACGAAGCACACCATAACACATCATGCAACGTGAAAAATTCTATGAAAAATTCGGAAATGAATTTCTCGCTGAAATTGAAACAAAAATTTGAACAATGTCAAAAAATGTCAAGACAGTTACTTATTGTGTTGCCATATTGATTCAATACAAATTGTCATAAATTATATATTTTTGCATTTTTATGAAGCATAATATATATTTCAAAATAACAAAAGTAAATAAATATCCTTTTTTGTATTAATGTTACATTTTTGTTTGGTTCCTAAAGTGCATTTTTTTTAATCCATCAGCAACACTGACATAAAAGCGATACGAAAAAAAACTCGTCATGTATCGAAGATGGCGCTCAATCATAAGGCGGTCGTTGAAGCGCTTACACCGTTGACCAAGAGTCTATTATTGTTTAATCCACGCGCCATATTAATTATGTCAGAGAAGAATGAAAAGCGAACCATATCAAATGTACTAAGTATGTTTCTGTATCATGTCCTATTTTATTATTGAATAAAGCCAATATTCTATTTGGTCGTGTCTAAACTTATATCAATTTATTCAATAATAGAATATTGGCTTTATTCAATAATAAAATAGGACATGATACAGAAACATAGTTGTTGATAGAATGTTATCGCCACAGATGACGAACAATTTTCAACCTCAATCTACTTACTCTAACTTGTCTAACATCTCCGCCGCTGCTCCTGCAAGCCTAAGAAAAGCAACTATACCTATTACAGTCAATGAATATCGTGCTGATGCACTTCTCGACACCGGTAGCTCAATTAGCTTCATAGACAAAAACCTAGCTCGAATAATCAACCTCAAACAAAAGCCCTGCAAGCAAGCAATTACTCTAGCATCACTCAATAATGTCTCACATGTCGACGGTCTATGCTATGCAACAATCCAGATTGGTGAACACAAGTACCAACATCAACCACTGCTCATCATCAACGATCTATGCGCGGATATAATCATCGGGCACGATGTTCTCGGGAAGCACTCGTCACTCGTACTTCAATTTGGAGGAGACAAACAACCTCTCAAAGTCTGCAACGTTTTAGAAGCGTCAGTCCCGCCAGCATCAGTCTTCACCAACCTCTCGCCAGATATAAAGCCTATAGCTATACGCTCAAGACGGCATTCTCAAGAAAACCCAAGATTTCATATCAAACGAAATAAACAACCTACTTAAGGACAAAGTAATCGAACCCAGTATCTCGCCCTGGAGAGCACAAGTACTCGTTGCCGGCGGAGGCCATCACCGTAAACGCCTCGTCATCGACTACTCGCAAACAATCAACAGATTTACTGATCTAGACGCTTACCCTCTCCCAAGCATTGATTCTATTGTAACAAAAGTGGAGAACAGGTCTTCGAGACACTTGATTAATACTGCCGCTTCTAACTCTAAACTAGTGGAACTACACCGAAATCTATGCCATCCAGGGGTTACGCGCATGGTTCATTGGGTCAGATCGAAGAACTTACCGTACTCCGTAGAGGATGTAAAACGAATGACGGCCGCATGCCCAACTTGTGCGGAAATAAAACCACGTTACATGAAATATCAAGGACATCTTATCAAAGCGACAGCCGCGTTTGAAAGATTGAACATTGATTTTAAGGGACCAATACCATCTAGCACCCAGAGCCGTTATATACTGACAATAATTGATGAGTTTAGTCGTTTTCCCTTCGCTTATGCGTGTAAAGATGTATCTTCAAGAACGGTAATCAAGTGTCTCGAAGACCTGTTCTCCACTTTTGGTACTCCAGCGTACATCCACTCCGACAGAGGTACATCTTTCTTATCGGATGAACTTAGACAATTCTTGTCTTCCCTCGGGACATCATGCAGCCGCACTACGCCCTACAATCCCCAGGGAAATGGACAGATTGAACGTCTCAACGGCTCATTGTGGCGAACGATCCAACTAAACCTCAAATCAAACAATGAAGCTATAGTAAACTGGGAAAAGGCACTGCTACCGGCACTGCACTCTATTAGATCTCTCCTGTGTACGAGCACTAACGCAACACCGCATGAACGCATGTTTAATCACCCACGCCGTTCGCAAAACGGACAGTCTCTGCCGACTTGGCTACATTCGCATGGACCGGTGTTCATGAAAAGGCACGTAAGAAATTCCAAGTATGACCCCGCTGTACAGGAAGTCCAACTGTTGCAGGGTAATCCAGAATACTCCTTTATAAGACTGCCTGATGGGCGAGAGACAACAGTCTCTAATAGATCGTTAGCTCCAGCACCACGAGCTGTTGACGATGACCTTTCAGATGATGAAGTTGATGATGCTCAATCCGAAGAAATCTCTGCCATTCAAGACCCGCCTGCCAACATTGTTCCGGATGTAGGAATCAGTCAACTTCGGCGTTCGGGCAGAGACCGCAGACCTCCAGCCTTCATGCATGACTACGTCTCTTCGTAGAGGGGGCGAATGTGATAATAGCCTCCTTGCGTCTCTATAAGACCTGTTTGTAAATATTGATTGTCCGTGGTGTTTGACATTGCCGTTGCTATGTCATTCTATCAACAACTATGTTTCTGTATCATGTCCTATTTTATTATTGAATAAAGCCAATATTCTATTTGGTCGTGTCTAAACTTATATCAACAAGACAAGTTGCAAGGCGTCCAGATGCAGACATCAGTAGATAATAAGGCCCTTAGTTAATAAGTACTCACGCATTCGACAATAATCTACTAGATTAAGCTTGTTTACCGTCAGATAAATTAAACACATAAAATCTCCTCTGCCTGTCTACTATTCATCGAGCAAAACCCAACCCTGGCGCTATCTCTGAATAATTAACTAATTAGCTAACGAATGAAGCGTTCCCGACACGCACATGACTCCGACTAGAACTTAACGTCAGGCTTCTTTCAATTACGGTAATCTTTTTACTATAATCCCCAATTGAACTGAGCCTCATTCCCTTCGTCAATGCTGATTGCCTCTCGATTATAAAACCAATTGCCATAGGGCGTTCAATTCCGAGCGTTTTGATTTCAATCGGCAAGTTAAATGGTTATGGGTTTCGAATATCGATTGTAATTGATCCGTTTTGAGGTCACTTGTCGAGCACTAGAGCTGAATCAAGTAGAATGTTAAATGACCCCTCGGTTTGTAGTTAGTTAGGGGTACGGATGGTAGCCGTTGCCATAGTAACCATAAGTGTAGACAGTCGACACGCTGCGTGATTTCGAAAGGGTTTGCGAGTTGGATGGTAAAAGCACATTATTTATTATGTGACTACACTACAGTGTAATAACGTGTACGTAATAATTATAGTAACAACCAGCGAGTAGCACATTATTTTAACGACGTAAAAAGGAGTAAGCGTGACAAATTTAACGGCTTTTCTAGTTGTTTGGTCTCAAACAGTCTTGAAATTTATTTGTACCAATATTAAGAGAATTCTCGGAGACTGCACATAATTGCTGCGCAAGGATGACACGCAAAATCGTGAAGCGTTCCATATTTTTAAACTGTTTATTGAGAAATGAATCTCGCGACACAGGCTAGGCCTAGTGCGAGGTTTATTGTTAACTCATTTATTGTGTAATTGTTAAACTATGAGATAAGTATCTATTGTAGAAAGACAAATGTAAACCTATAATTTTTATACAATTGTTCGTGGTCTCCTAAGATCACTTTCGCTTAGCCAAAGGGGCTCTGCTCTACCTGACCCCTCTCAACTTTCCACCGTTTAAAATATCAGTTAGGATATAATTTTTTTTATCCAATAAACGTAGTTACAAAGTGTATAGGTATACTAATAATTTACCTGCAATCGTAACTAGGTTATTAAGAAGTTTTAATACGAAGTACTCAGCGCTTTGGAAACTTGGATCAAACTGGAGAGAAACATCATTACAAAACTTAACTAATCCCAAAGGCGGTAAGCTCTAAGCCCCTTAGTTGGGCACAGGGCGCAAATACGATACCTACATATACTGATCCATTCTATGTATTATCACAATTGAATTTGTAAGAATTTGCTCTATTTTTCACTTCCAGATTGATTATAATCGCTTGCTTTTGAGTTATCGATTAGGCTAAGCGGCCTATTTTATGCGGGTTGTAAAAGATTTCGGGCACTTATAATAAAAAAAATGGGAGTACGAACCAGGGACCGGCCCGCTATCCCATTCAAGGGGTTTCGAATGGGTTTTTTATAAGGATTTATTTAGAAAAGGCGTATCGCTTGAAAGAGCCGTATCGATCGATTTACTTTTTAAAGTGCTATTTATAAGGGTTACCCTTACCAAATCCGTTCCATGTATGTCTTGCTCGATTTTGCTTTTGTAGCGCTATATTTTGAGTGATACCAATATCCCTTTAACTTAAAAAAAGCCATTTGAATGGCTTTTTAAGCGCTATTTATAAGGGTTACCCTTATAAAAAGCCGTTCTATTGGCTTTTTAAGCACTATTTTTAAGGGTTACCCTTATATTTGGTTACGCAGTAAAAGGGATATCAATATCAATTTACTGCTGCTCTTAAGCGGTTTCCCTTATGTGAATGACTAGTTTAACAAACAACTAAGTCGTATATTTCTTCCAAAAGGGTTATTCTTTTAGTGGGTTGTACTTCGAGAGGTAAGTCTTTTAAAGGCTTTTTTTGGGGAATGGGTGGACGGGTCCCTGGTACGAACACACCACATAATTCCGAATAGTCGTCATGCTGTACTAGTTTTAACGTTGCTTATAGTCCTAACTTGATTTAAATACCTAAAGCAATCCAATTATGAAATTGTTATAGATCGGCTTCAGCAAAATATAATTATCGGACAAAAATAATTCGGATGTTTAAGTGTATTTGAAATATTGCACCACGAAGACAATTTTCTAAGAATTTAAAAACCATTAGCGTATTTAACTACATCCTGTAAAAAATACTAACGGTTGAAGTTAATATTTTTTAGCATTTCCACTTGGCGCCCATGCCATTATTAAATAGCTCCACATACAATTTTATATTTAATTAGTACCAACTTAAGTATTAAAATTAATACCTATACCTTTATTATCTCATTATGTTTCCATAATGGCTTTCCGCCCACGCTGTTAAAACCTTGGAGCTTAAAAGCAACTGCTTCATAAATTGTTATGTAATGACTTTTATAACTTGTTCTGAAATTCACTGAAACTATTAATGGAAATCCTTACTTTATTTAGTATTATGTAAATAACTCCGATAAGGTAATATTATGAACAATAAATTGTCTGTGTAAACGGAATAACGGATGTAGGAAATTCTATTTCCGTCGTTGTCTTAGAATTTATATTAGAAAACCTTGTCCTTAAAATAACCGTTAAAGAAAAAAATAAGACTTTGATCGTATGGGCGTTCATTACTTCATATTTTCTGCTAAGAAACAGCTGGACATAGGCTATTTCCAAGGATCTCCAAGATGGTTGGTTTTCTGCTAGTCGTAATAAGGTTTCCAGTGATGTTCTCCAGAACATCTCGCGTCGGTCTATCATGCAGGAGGCCTACCAACGCTTCGCTAACCAACTTTTAATTTTGATATTTGTTCCTGCTCAACTACGCATGACATTTTATCTAACGCAACCGCCTCAAGTTACTGGCTCAACTACCCTGGTTTAACACCCGGACTCTTAACAAGGTTCAAAAAAACAAGATCAAATCACTTTCTTCGCGCGGCAGAACAATCTTCACCACATATTTATCAACAAAAGTTAACTGCCAAGTTTCGTGTTACCTTTCATACGTAAATCGCTCCGTATTATTCTGTACCTAAAGGTAGAACACTTCGGTTGTATAGCTCTTATGCAACCTACTCCTGAAATCCTTATCCGCCATTAAACTCGTAATAAGTCCTCCAAAACATCTAAAGGACCCAACGGCAACCGCTAACCGAATAAAAAAGATCCAAATTTAGATCTGACAAGTTTTATTTCATAAAACTTGGTAAAGTGTTACGTCACTCAAGTTGATACGAATCGTAAAAAGCCTAGCTGTTTTATATAAGGTCTTTCAACGCCCACGATGTCCATTTGTATGGAATCCTGACGCACTTTGCCCGTCACAGGCGCTGTTCCGTAAGGGTCCTTGAAGAGATCGGACTCTGAGATTACAGGAACTTAGCTGCAAAGTTACTTGCTCACTTGAAAAATAAATTTAAGTTTAAATTTGAACTGTATCACAACGAAATTAAGTTTTTTCTTTCACGTAGCAGCTTCAGTTTTGTATTTTTATTATGCTAGATACACGTAATTCAATTTTGAATAAATAACACGAATAGCCTATGCTGGAAGTGCTGGAACTGCCCTATATTTCCCTCTATTACCCAACACTTGTCCTCATTTTCTATGGAGAAATTTAATTTTTTGTTAGATTGCTCCCGTCCGTCATGGTTATTAATTAGGGGAGGTCGCTGGAGGGGGTGTCGCATGCTCGCACGACTGATAAAGTCATTTGACTTGTAGAGTTGGTGTCGATTGAATGCAGAATGCGTAGATGGAACTGCATAATTTTCCTCATTTGTTTCATAGAATACTCGTGACCTCATGCTTAGTTACGGAACAAAGAATAATTTCTTGATATAAATAGAGTTGGTATTCTTAGTATCCTACTTATACCTGTAGGATTGTTGGATGTTTGGATGGTGACGAAACTGGTAACTTAATCATGCATAAACAGCTGATAAAATTGAAGACATTGAATTCTTATCGCCCCGGAAAAACTAATACTGCGTTAAAGTAGACGAAATCAAAAGCAAGATACTGTGCTGTAGACTGACTTAAAATAATAGTCAAGGTGGATTTCATCCATGAATCCAGTATAAGTAACAAAAAATGTAATCCTCTCAGTTCGCGAACCAAACACAACACTTGACAAATATCACAATACCCCTTCAGATCCCCTTTGACATTTCATCTCATCAGGTGTCTATGACAAATCTTTTATTCCCTTTTTTTTTCCAAACGTTGTATTCGATATTGTCCAGACTATTGTGATCGATTGGTTGGTTGTATATTGCTGTTTTGCTTCAATCCCGTTTTAGCAAGAAAAATGTGACCGAGCGAATGCAATGTGGAAGATGAATTTGATTTTTTGGAGTTAGTTGTAAATACTTTTTTCGATACGGCACGGAAAACGAAATATGCTTATTTTTTATCACGCAGTGAAAAAGTAAGTCTATTTAAACGTTCCTTTTAAAATTTCCTCTGATACAAATTAACTTTTTCTGGTACGCGATTAATCAAAACGTTGACATACCTACCTACGATAACAGGTCAAAAGCAATATTGTTTGTCTTTGTAGAATAGAGGCGCTGATTAGTGTTGTGCCAAAAAACGCCATGTAATTAATTACTTTTGGCGATTTTACGCATTTTTTGATTATTCTTAGAATTGTTAATAGGTACTTATCTCGAACCCACCAGTATTCACAATCCGCATTGCGTTTACTTTGTTAATGACTTGTCTCAAATCTCCGCGTTTACTTACATCGCGCGGCTAGATCAAAACAGTTGTAACTCAAAATACAACTGTATTCTAAAATCAACTTTAATACAACTGCAGTGAGCTTAAAACAAAACTAACAAGGATTTTAAGTTATACTGTTTTGATCTAGCGACTTGTCTGTAATCTCTGATAACATCTGATAATGATGAAGCGGGCGTTAGTGAATATTGGAATCATTTAAACTTAATACGATTTGATTTTATTCGTCTTTGAAGTGGTTTGGTTCGATCACCATTTCTTGAGGGTGCCAATTGTGATCAGAACGGATTTAGAAAAATACTTTAATTCTCGAGTTGTATTTTGTTTCTCTGATTATATTAAATTGCGAATAAAAGTTGGAAAATAATGTAGTACTTCCGTCCAAATTAGAAAACGGTATGAACTCTTTTTCCTGAACTATGGCCCGAGACAAGATATATTCCGCGAACCTTATCGATACCTACCAAATATATACATAGGATTCTCATAAGCCGCCGGACGGTCGCGTCGCGTTTACGAAAATGGTTTACAAAAACGATAAAACTCTTGCAACTCATCTCGTCATGGGCTACTGGGTACTGATTCTCTGAACAACGACGGTCGGACGGACGGACGAGTGACTGTCCAAGCGGCGAGTTTAAGTAGTCCCGTTAGTGCGAACAAAACATATTTTAGCCCATGCATTTTCAATTTAGCAGCATGGTTTCTGCCGATGGATCGAACGTATAAGGCTTTCATAATTCATTCATAATTTAGGAGATGACAAAAACCCAAAACAAAGCCCGGAGATCGATCATTCCCATCAGAATCCGCGGCACGCGCACAACGAACTAGAATGCACGTACCGATGCAATCGCATCCGGAACACTGTCCGAATGCATCCAAGCTTCCGACGGAACTACACCGCCAAAAAAAATAGTGGAGGAAAATCTAGCACAAATTACCCTAGATACTAACGTCTACGTTTGTACTGAGAGTACTAGGCAATCATAAACACAGAGAAGAGTATAGGTATAGTTGAAGAAATGTAATTTGCACCGATGCCTAGTACTCTCAGTACAAGCGTAGACGTTAGTATCTAGGGCAATTTGTGCTAGATTTTCCTGTCGGCTGATGGATCGGCTTGTATTTTCTATTCCAATAGAGCAATAAAACCATTAACACCTGTATAAATATAAAACGTTAAGAGGATTGTGAGGCGATGTTTAAATTGCGTGGCTGTCAAATATTTTCCAAACAAATTTAGCTCCGGGCGATAACGTTTCTCACACCCTTAAATGTGCAGTATTTATTTTGTATTTGTTTGGACTTTTTCGTTTTTATTTTTAAATTTGTTTCTTTCCTAGAAAGTTTTCCATAATATCTACTATAGATATACATTTGAAGAACCTCGGGAACAAAGACTCAGGTCTAAAGCATTATGGTTTTTCCTAGTAGAATAGAGCCCCTAAAAATAAATACCAATTCACGCACCATCCTATAAATATGTAAACAAATCTTAAAACCGAGCTCAAACATACGAATTACCCAATAAACAAGCACTAACCAACAATCGCCATCCATCCCCAACCTGTGCCCCTTATTCGTGCGCTTATCATTTATTCATTTAGCGTTTGTCTCTGGCGATTATTCGATTAAGCCATTTTTATTCGTCCCTGTTTCCCCCGGTACCCTAATCCGGGGTTCCGTAGTTCCTTATGCGGTTCGACAGCCGATCTGAATCGCAAATTGGCTGTCTTTGAATTAGGTTACAAAGGGCAAAGGATCTACATAGGTTCGTTTTAATCTACTGAAAGTGTAATATAAAATGGAGAAAGATTAACTAAAACATGAACAGGGGCTTTTTCCTATTCGGTAAAACTATATGGCTTTTGACATGTCATCATGTTGTTCTTAAATCGAGTGACATTACTGATATGAGCTATCGTAACGTTGATAATACGAAAATATTTCGAAAGCAATATGGATTTACCGAGTAGAATGGAGCCCCAGGGTCTCTATTCGCAATCGTATTCTTTACGGCTGGGCCGCCTTTACTAACAAACTAAATAATAGCCTGTTATAAAGATAACATTATGATAACAATACAGGTAAAGACAATGTAAAACTAACCCCTTATGTGTCGTCGTTATATGTTTGTAAGTTTGCCGTACATACCTGGTAAGTCTAAATTATTAAAAACTAGTATTTGTCCGCGATTTCGTCCGCGTAGAAATCATTCCGCTATTCTCTAGAAATTTACCGTTTTTCTGGAAAAAAAACCAACTACATACGAGCTGGGTAGTTATTCTGTAAACAACGCCGGTCGTGCGGACTGTCGAGTGATACCAAGCGGCGAGATTAAGTAGTCCCGTCAGTGCGAACAAAACACATTGTAGCGCGTGCATTTTCAATTTAGCAGCACGATGGGTCGAACGTATAAGGCTGCTTAACGCCCGCACGACCGGCGTTGTTTACAGAATCACTACCCAGGACTCCAGGCTACAAACTGTCTTTGTTTAAAAACTTGACATCAAGTGTTCGAACAGCGTTGAAGACACTATCAACAAATATACATACATACCTTTGCATTTATAAATTTTATAATATTTACTTCATGCGTTGAATCGTATATATATTATGTATCACCGTAAGACATAACCGCCGCGCCGTACTCCATACACATTTAAGAAACAATTAGATAACTCTTTCCTTTTTCAAAATTGTGTATGAAAGAATTACACTAAGGCCCGTATCAATAAAGTCATCTTGGCTGAGATGTGTCACAAGATACGTCAAAGTTAACATCAAGCCATAGAAAACTGTAATTTTTGACGCAACTTGAAACGAGCATTACAGACAAGATCATTTTATTAATAATATTTATTATAATTAATATATTCAAAAGCTGGACCATAGTTAAGAGTAGTTAACCAAACGAAGGCGAGATAAGCTCCGTTGTGCGACGAAAGGATCCTTACAATAATAGTATGTCAAATTTTCGTCGCACAGTGGAAAACTTTCATACATCATTTAATCCTAATTCGTACGGCCCATTACAAACGATTTAATCATCATTAATTACCTCTTCGTGCGAATGTAAGCTACTAAAATCAAGTTCAAGTTCAATTCTTTGTTAAATGTCTAGCTACTAAAATCAAAACAATACTCACAAAATAATTAAATGACGTCACAAACAGAAGTTAGAGCTGGCAAGCAATCAGGAAACTAGCCAGACCGCATCGACCCGAACTACCCCTAGGTACCTACCCGACGGTACAGTATGTCCTTCTCCAACTAGTCTCAAACGACAGGGAACCATTGAGCGACACGCGTTCTAGACTTACAGTTGCGCTAAGTAACTGCCTCGGATAGTCCCGTCTTCATTAGTGGAGAATTGTTCCATTTTTAAAATCACCGGCAATTTTGTCATTTGGAAGACTATTCTACTTCTTTGTTGCTGATTATTTAGAAAATCTGAATTAAAGCTTAATCAAATATATTATTACTGCTTTATAAATGGTTTGAATGTGTCCGATATAAACATATATATTAGTGAATATACTTAACGCATAGCTGGAGAAACACGCCTTATAAAGTGCAATATAATTATTTAAAGGATGAAAACCTGTGATATATTTTCGATACCTTCTTTGACAGCGGATATCTCCCATCCGATTTTCATGAAACTTATCAAAGAAACATCTCCATTGGATTAAGTATCTTTAATAATAAACCGCGTTCAAATCACTCCACCCGTTTGGGAGCTAGGATGATACAGACAAGCATATACACAGATACACACGTAAAAATCAAAACACCCCAGTTTTTAAATCGGTGGTTAAAACTACCAAGTAATCATAACCCCATGAGATGATGTTACAAGAATTTAAAGGATTTAACACGATGACGTCTCACTATCGTTTCGTCTTCTGTTACGTACCTATATAATATACATATACCTACGCATATTATGCCATGTCATCGTTTTGTCAACGCTACGATAACTTATTTAACCTACTTGACGGTGATTGCGGAAAAGTTAATAACAATACGATAACATGTTAATTGTTTTGTCAAAGGCAATCTGATTTTACCCAGTAGAATGAAGGCCATGGTTTTACCAGTAAAACAACTAACTCTCTTTGTTGTAAATCAAATTTCATAATTACTTTACTTATCGCTTTCATACGCATGATAACTTCGAACGGCAGTTAAAATCTACATTAAAGCGACAAAGTACAAAATTGTTCATTTACTTATGATTATGGCTTTGGTTGTATGGACGTGTGATTTTTTTGCCACACTCGTAAATGCGGCAAATATTATTTGTTTACGTAACAAGAAATTGTGAGTTTCGATAAACTGGCCCCGGTCCAGGAGAGGCTGTGGTTACGTCAGCGGCAGAACATCGATAATTTCGAGGTCTAGACCTAGTAACTAGACCGCAAATTAGTTAAAGCAATCAACTACTAATTATGGCACAAAGCAAATTATAAGTAAATGCCACAATATTGATAATGTCGGCAGCATTAAAACAATGCTAAACTTATTTGTAGTATGTGAAAGAATAGTAATTACAGCATTGTTTTACTGCTGCCGACATTATCAATATTCAGAAACTTTATAGTTGTGCAATGTGTCAGAATTTCTTATGTACCTAGTACTTTTAGCGATTTATGGAATTAGTAATAAAGTGACGTTTTATCCAACCACGTGAAAGTCATTATCTACGACAAAGTTAACCGTTTAAGTACTGCTGTAATTTTCTATCATAACTCAACAGTGCGGACAAAACATATTTTAGCGCGTGCATTTTCAATTTAGCAGTATGGTTTCTGCCGATGGATCGAACGTACAAGGCTGCTTAATTGAAAATGCACGTGCTAAAATGTGTTTTGTTCTCTCTGACGGAACTACCTACTTAAACTCGCCGCTACGATTTCGCTCGTCCGTCCGACCGTCCGTTGTTTTTGAGAGAATAACACCCCAGGTCCTCTACGAGTATTATCTTATCACTATCACTACATAGTATAAAACAAAGTCGCCCCGCTGTCTGTCTGTCCCTATATATGCGTAGATCTTTAAAACTACGCAACGGATTTTGATGCGGTTTTTTTTAATAGCCCCGTAATTCAAGAGGAAGGTTCTTATGTATAATAAATTCTGTTTTATGTACGGTTGTTACAGAAAACTCACATAAACCGAAGCGAGGGCGGGTCGCTAGTTTTCGATAAAACCAAATGGCTTTTAATATTTTATCGTATTGTAAAAGTTTTGATAGCTCTCATTCTCTTAACAGTAATGGTGGCCGAGTTAAAAACAATGCCATAACATGTGAAAGGCAATATGGTTTTATCCATTAGAATAGAAACCCCGTGTTGATGAAGCGGAACACGAAACAAAAAATATAATAAAACTACACTTGCCAATTAGAAAAGCGACCTTGTTGCCGAAACTACTCAATAAATATGGTTGCCTATGAATAGAACATCTTAATCCGATTACATACGAGTATTACATCAGTTAATCTTGTATTGCCAGGTCCAGTGATGTTCTTACAAAGTTGACACAATATTGTGTTGTGGGCACTGAAACTGTAATAGGTTAAGTATTGAAGGGTGGCCGTATATAAGTTATTAGTTAAGCCAACACCATTCGGATTCATAATTATACTGCCGCACTCACATCACGGTGTTATAGTTTGACGACATTTTAGTCTAGTTGATGCGACCTTGCCTTCGAAGCTGGCGGTCCTGGGCTAAAATCCCGATGAGAGTAGATATTTTTATGATGAGCGTGTATATTTGTTCCTGACTCTTGGATTTTTCACTAAACAGTTTAAGTACACTCTCAGTTAAAACTTTACCTCGAGTGTAAGTTGCTGTTCACGTGGCTAACAGTCTCGAACGCGAAAGTGACCATGTTATTCATACGAGAAACGCAAAAGCGGACGATTTTGTTTAGGTATGTAACAATACACTAGAGGTTCTGAGCGTGTGTAAGGTGAAAACTAACAGCTTTTCGTCTACACACTGAATTATAAATGATAGTTTTAAACAGTTCAGTAAAAACTTATCGTGAGACTTACACACGTAGGGGTGCCAGCAATAGGTAAAGGTGGTTTAACTACGTTAGTCGCTTCGTCATAGTAACCTTTGCATGTCCTGTTAACAAGGGGAAGCCGGACGGACAGACAATCCAATTACGTTACATATATTATTAACAGCTCTTGAAATAGAAAACTGGGGCAGTTACACCTTTAGTGAAGCAATTTAAACCATGGAAACCATAATTGAGTTGCTTACTTCTTGACATGCTTCTGAATTAGTAAGTTATACGTGTAGACAATAAAGAAGCCTACTGCTGAACAGACAGCGTATAAAGAACTCGGTAGTTAAACATGAAACGAAAGTATTAACGATGACATTATTATATTCGTATGTTCGTAATCCATCCATGTAGGTACTAAATTTTCAAATGTTTATTAAGTGTGAGAGCAAATCTTGTTTTAAAAGTAAAAATGGCGCAATTTATTGTCATTTTTATTAGTCTCGTAAATACGAGTATAACAATAAATATCTTTCCTACACAATTTTAATTTTTTTTTAAATAGCGTCTGAATCGGTTCATCCGTTTAAGAGCTATGACACCACAGACAGACACACACATCCCTCTGTTTGGGGGGGAGCATTACTGCTACAAAGATGCTACATTTTATTGAAAAATTCAAAATTTCCATTATGTAAGTACTTACAATTTGCCACCTATTACTCGTGGTTCTCTATTTCCAGCTTATACTGCCTTGTAAATTATTATTCAAAAAACTGTTTATTACAGGGCTACTTAGCTACTTTGTATTCGCAGTTACATTTCCTTGGTAGGTATAGTGGGGACATAAAAAGCCAATGGCGGTTTGAAAGGAGGTCATGTCGATAAAGTTCATGTTTGTAGTCACTTTTGATATAACAACGTTGAAGTTGGCATGAAAAGTTAATTACGTTGACCTTAATTAAAAGCAATTACGAAAGTTTAGCACACGTATAATAATGTAAACATAAGGGCACAGATTAAACGTCATTAATAGAGAGATATCTTCTGTTGGACTACAAATGCTTGTGTTAAGTATATACCATAGAGTGGTCAGTAACTTCCCATTATTATTCCGTTTAATTATGCTTTAATTAATTTAATATCATCATTTTCCAATGTAAGTAAAATCTTTATAATACCTAACCTAATTTTAACTATCTATCAGTGTTGGGGTTAAGATAATTTAAAAACTTGGAGTAATAAATCTAAACGTTTGTTGTACCTTTTTATGGTTATGTACATAATTTTAATCTACAATTTATTGAAAGAAAGAAAATAAATTTATTCAGAGAGAACGCACACCGAGCAAAAGAAACAATGTTTTACAGCCCAATTATTATTGGTTATAAGCAAACGTTTTTCTTTTAATGCTGTCATCCATAAATGCACACATGCAAAATGGTATAATAAAATTGTACCTACAGTTACTTTTTAGGTGTATCCCAACTATACAAACTTATACACTTTTTGATAAAAACCTCCCGCTAAAGCCCTACTCCTAAATGAATGGTCAAAATGCTTTAAAAAAGGAAAAATTATTCAATTACATTAATGTCGCTGTTTTTTCACCTTTCTTCAAACGTGCCATTAGCTCAGTGTTACCCTTGCCAATATAAAGATACGCGCAGCTTGTGTTCGTTTGTCTGCAACAAAAACCTCTTTGGTTCAGATACACGTTCAGAAATAGGACAAAACAGTTTTTCTTGCCGCCATTGCCCCGGGCCCCGGCCCGACATTCATTGTGCGCACTCTCTTAGCTTGTTTTCGCAAAACACGAGGAACTTTTTAGGGTTCCGCTTATAGTCTTAAATCGGTTTAATTTAAACGCGGAATGTGTGTTATTTTTTTAATTAATTAAAGAACGTTGCTAGAGACAAAAGTGTCCGTCTGTCATAAAGATGAAGGCCTAGATGTGTGACTGAGTAAGTACATATTATTAAGGCCCTGTTGTTTGATCAGCAGATAACTAATCGTTAAAAACCGTGACTAATGGTTAAATCTCAAGAAAATGTGTAAAATTTTCGATTTTTTTTTACGAGTTTTAACAATTAGTTCAGTTAACTACTGATCAAAAACAAAAACAACGAGCCTTACACTCGTAATTTTTACTTACGTAAATAGGGAAGCAGTTATTTGTTAGACTAAGACAGTTTTTTTTTTCATCCTAACAGATAGCCGTGTCCCTACTTACGTAAGTAAAACTTACGAGTGTAAGGCCGGACTTATGAACACTTTTGACGCGTTAAATAGATTTAACATTTCCAAGTACCATCATATATTCCGCTGCCGTTAATTTTTACCTATTGACGGCCTGATATCGGTACAGAATGGACGCAATATGGTGTCGTTGGCACTGATTGCGATAAAACAAACGAAAGACTGTTAATTAACGCACCCGTAACGCCCTAGGGATAAATAACTTATCGCGACCGGAATAAGATTAACTTTCGCGACATTATTAGGCGACATCAATCTTACTATTATGACGTCTGACGGCTTATTATTCCCCCGGCACTTCGCCACTTGAGAAACATAATTTTAGATATCTTATTAAATATCCTTTATAATTTTCGCGAACATACAGATGGACATACGCAGCGGGGGATATTGTTTTGTAATAATTATATAGTGATGACCTACTCGTATGTAGGTATATGACTTTTTAACTGGTAAAGAGTACCTACCATAAGGCATTATGTAACTTTTCTACTCAACTTTGTATATTTGTGCTTTAAAGGTTCAATAAATCAATAAAAATCCTCTTCACTACCTGGAACTTGGCAGGTTTTACCAGCTCATAGTACGGCCTTGATTCACCCAAGTCTCTCGGCGTTGCCACCCGCCAGAATATATCACAACATCAACATATATAACCATATATACGCAAGATATTAACCTAAACCACGCATGTTCATTCATGGGTAAGTGAGATGGGAATACGTTATTGAATGAACGTGCGTCAAGTTAAGGTTAATAAGCACTAACTATTCCGCCCCCTCCTAAGCTTCCGCCGAACTATTCATTAACGAAGCTCGAGCACGAACACGTCAATGATTCGTTACGTTTTCGAATCGCTTTTAACAGTCGAAATCGTTGTCTGAACCTATCCGTAGCACAGTTTGAAACAGACGCAGACCTTTGCTACTCGATAGCGATACGAAAGCCAAAGACAAATATTTAGTACCAAATACGGACACCGGACGCTATTGCAATTGCCATACATTATTTTCTCGATGACGATATCGCATATTAAATCCAGCAGCCGCAGCCGTTCAAAAGTATACTTTTGTTTAAATCCCCTTTATCATTGTTGGTTTTAACGTGCGATATGTTAACGTTACATACTCGAAACAAGGAAAACGTTCTTACCCGAGGTATTCGTTCACTCGTCAGCGCGTAAACATTACCGTCGAACGTGTCTTTAACCCCGTCGTACTTCGACATGCCACGTCATCAATTTTTTAAAGAGAGCCTACTCGCCTCTGCTGCTCATGAGTGCTCTCTCGCTACTGCCACCCACTTATTTCTGCCCCTCTCTTTGCTGTCGCCTTGCTTTACTATAATTTGTTTCATCTAGAATGAGTCCTGTGACAGCCGAATTTCGTAATTTCAATCACTTACTGTACTCACATGCGAGGTACTTAAAAACAGGGAATTAATTATTTAAGTTCCTGAACGTCGTCGCGAGGTGTACTAATATAATATGTATGTAAAGTTAAAGAAACAAGTTTAATACGTGTTTTATAAGAGCTATCACAGGAATCATCTTAGATAAAACAGAGTGTAACTACGCAGTAGACGCCCCTACCCGCTAGATGCCGCTGAAGTAACTCAATCTTAGCCAAGTTACTACCAAAAATTGGATATGGAATACATAGTTTTTTTTTTGTAAATATAAATGTTTAATCAGACATCTAACAAAAGAACAAAAACCAACGCCAGTTGTCGTGAACTGGTCCCAGCACAGCATATCGCTTCTCGTAGCGGTGAAGCCAGCGCTGGTCATCTGGTGGGGCTGTTGTTGTTGGAAAAGCCGATACTCCATGCATGTATAATTGTTATTTCTAGAGGTAAGGGCGGAGAAAGTAATACACGGCTGTCTTTAACTGAGCTATAATCCAGACTGGTTTACGCGGGTAGCACCACACGGTGTCATGCCGACGTCTGAACCCTACCCTCTATTCATTAACTAACATCCCTCCACCAATAGTTTAACAACCGTTACCAGCTATTAAGGAAATTATAAGTACAATATTTAACAAAGTAATTATAACCCTAAAAGTATTTCTTATAATCTATAGGCTTCCGAGGTCGCTTAGGTCGAGCTGAAGGCTCGGTCTCCATAGGGGAAGTCTCTCTCA
The DNA here is from genome assembly GCA_963966035.1 of Acleris laterana. Classification (NCBI taxonomy): domain Eukaryota; kingdom Metazoa; phylum Arthropoda; class Insecta; order Lepidoptera; family Tortricidae; genus Acleris; species Acleris laterana. The sequence goes on from OZ014451.1 coordinate 6,362,126, forward strand.
CTGCCTCGTCTAGTGCGGCCGCGGTACTGCTCTGTGGGATATCTCTTGGGTCCGCGGGGTTCACCGTGGTTGCAGGAGCGTCTGGCTCTTGACAATCCGCCCAAGTCTCCGGCTCCGATGTTGCGGCACAGCCCACCGTTTCCAAATCTCGGGTTTCAGGAAGATCGATCGGAGACGGCCCGGGTATGCCTTTTGTTAGAATAACCAACGGCGGCTGGTCCCTGGGTGACTCCGTAGACGGCGCCTGATTGATGCTTGTATGCCCGTAGTGTTCGCTTCTAACCGAATCCCCAACCATAACCGAGTCGCTCTCTTTTCTGTCATCACACTCACTCTCTCCCCTAAGTTGTTGTAATTGATTTTTGTGTCTTTTTATTGTTCTATGTGATGTGTCCAAATCGACCAAATAAACTGATCTTCCTAGTTTTTTTTTAATTGTTCCTTTTGTCCAGGAAATATTTTGTCCGTTATACATTTTCACTAACACTAAATCATTGATTTCAAAATCGATGTTTCTACTGCCACGATGGTGTTTCACCTGCGAACACTGGTTCTTGTTGACCGTATCTGACAGTGCTGTGTCGGATGCGGCTGGCGGGGGCATTAACAGATCAAGCCGACAGCGCAAATTCCTACCAAATAAGATTTCTGCAGGAGATCGATTTGTTGTTGAGTGTTTGGAATTCCTGTAGTAGAACAAAAATTCTTTTAATTTTAAACCTAGGTCTCTGTTTTGTGTACCTGATAAAATAATTGACTTAAGCCCTTTTTTAACAATTTTCACGTAGCTCTCAGCTTGCCCGTTGCTAGCGGGATGATACGTGGGGCTTGTAACGTGAGTGATACCATTAACTGAACAAAATTTTTCGAAATCGCCGGACACAAAGGAAGTTCCATTATCCGTACACAGAGTATGTATTAGCCCAAATCTGGCCATTAAATCACAAAGTATATTAATTACTACTTTTGTGCCGTAACCGTTGCTGACGTCAAAAAACTTCCACCCATTTAGAATAAGCATCGACCGCCCACTAGGAATGTTTTATT